>JACDTU010000022.1:0-485278 GCA_022376465.1 Cubamyces lactineus | reverse complement strand
GCCTCGAACAAGAGCTTAGCACGATCGACGAGCTCTCGGAAGAGGAGTTCCACGAAGCCCTGAAAGTCGCAGTAAGGGCCCCTTCCCCGCCTCCTCCTCCCCCGACTACGATCACCAAGCACGTCGAGGAACCCCATGGACGATGCGGTTTCTTTCGTGGAACCGGAGAAGATCGGTTCGGATACATCAACTCTCGAGGCGACATTTTCATGGTCCCCAACAGTTCCTTCGGCATCTCTGACGTTCGGATCATGGTCGCATACCATCTCCGATGGCCGGAAGCTTCAGTCAGGACCACCCAAGCCGCCTCCCTACTCATCGACGATGTCATCGCCCGGCGTGGAAATTACCCCGCCTTCAAGGTCGACGCTGAACGCATCGCGACTACTTATCGCGAGGCTTTAGGCATGTCGGCGGCAGAGACTGCTCAATGGGACTGCATTCGAGCAGTAGGTAGCGATGCGGAGCTCGTCCAGATCTCCCTGGATGTCTTCCGTCCTGAGGTCGTCGAGAGAAACAATGCTATCGTTCACCTCTAAGGTCGAGGACGACCTTCAGCGGAGGGGGAGCTGATGTTACGAATGTACAATAGGTATTGCGACGTCTCGACGAACTGGTAACGGTTTCTAGTATTTACTCTGTACGATACAAGTATGGTAGGCTCTGGGACTCCAGCTACGATTGTATATGGCGGATTCTATGGAACAGTCTCGTATTATCTAGGACTTTCCATGCACAGTTACTTCTGCACAGTGCACAGTCGCTTCCGCGCAGTGCACAGCGCTTCTGCACAGTACACAGCAGCACTGCCACAGTGTTACTAGGTTCGACTAGCGCTGACTACTATGCACCAGAAAGTCCTTGTATACGCTAGAACGTTCCGTCTACAGGCTGGTATACATGTATATAAGAGGCGACGCCATAGAGCGACCCTCAGCTTTCAGTCTCTTCGCGAAATACGACTTTGGTTGCTCGTTAACTCGCTTTCAACTGCAAATACTACTACGCGCTTATCTTCGACAAGCTAGGGCTAGTAGCTGAATAGATACAAGCTCTCTATTCATTGACGTCTTAAGGCTTGATAGTTTAAGAGTCACGCTTGAAAGCGTAACACAAGGAGCTGTTCCGGATTGCACGATATAGCGCCTGGGATCGCGAGACGCTGTGTGCTCGAGTGAGCGCTGCAGAAGCCTTGGCGGAACTGTCCGGTGCTCAAATCGATATTCCGCTGGAGCTGAATGTGCCCGACGCAGTCAAAGCCGCCCTCAAGAAGCTGGAGAGCCAGGGTGTCAAGGGCTCAGGCAAGAGACATTCCTTGGCACCGTCGGCCTCCACAGCGACTGGCCCTCGCCGTAGCTCTGCCAGGCTGACAAAACGCAGTCAAGGCGCTGACGGCGGCGGCGGCTCTAAGGCTTGGGCGGATGGGGACGCTGCCTCGGCGCAGCATGAGGGCTCGCCTGCACCATCTCCCGCACCTCCAATCGTCGACGAACCCTCTCCAAATATCAATGTCCAGGCACCTGATGACCCCATGCAAGCCGTCTCTGTTGGGTCTCCGCCGGAGTTACCTCAGACATCCAACGAGCAGTCTGCAACCGTCGCTGAGTCCATGCCCGCTGTCGCCGAGTCCACGCCAGCCACGAACGAGTCCACGCCAGCCACGAACAAGTTCATGCCCGCCGTCACCGAGTCCATGCCAGCCACGAACGGGTCCATGCCCGCCACGAACGAGTCCACGTCTGCCGTCGAGCCCGCTACAACTTGCGTCGTCAGCGAGCCCTCTCCATCGCCGCAGCCTGCTGCGCCAGTCCGCACCTCTACAAAGCGGCCTGCTCTATTGCTGGACGACTCCGACTGGCCGGTATGGGTGCGGGACGCCTTCAATCATATGGAGACTAAGGCGTTCGGCGAAGACTTTGCCCGCGCCATCGAGTGGTGGACGGTCATTGAGCGCCAATACCAATGGGAAACCTCCGTATGTACCCCACGGTCCTTCCCTGCGGCAGACTATGGCTAACCTTTGACATGTAGACCAAAGGGCTCAGTACTGAGCATCGCCCGTCCGAAGTGAGCCATTGGCTCAGGGTGCTTAGGCGGAACCTCCTTCGTCCGCCACCCATTGCAGACGAGGTGGAGTACTGTGAGTCGTGGCAACGCTGGTGGTCCGGCCTGCAGCCGTCGTGGCGCAATCAAACTGAAGATCAACCCCTTGTACCCGCAGATAGGGGCGAATGGGGCCCGCTGGAGTGCCCTGGCAAGAATGGGCTGCTGATTATCCTTCTATCATTGCTGTGGTGGAGGGAGGCCGCTACGGATTCAACCCTAGACCGCTGGCATGCAGCAATTGCAGATGTCAGATGGGTTGCTGAAGCTATGGCCCAACATTTGCTGGGGCAAAAGCGGTGAGTTTCTCATTTCACTACCTTCTCTCAAGCTAAAGGCCACCACAGCAGCAATCTGCAAATTGAGTCCGCAAAGCTAGGACTGAAGGGGCCGCTCAGAAAGAAGCCCCGTCATTTCTAGAAGGGTTTGTGTGCCTGGTAGATGTGTGTTTAACGTAGTAACTGCTGTAATAACCCCATCCCCGCTCTGAATGCACCCACATGAGTTCCCTGCAACGAAAGTCCGAAAATACCGGAGAATGGGCCCAAGGTGGCCAAGTACAAAGTGGTACAAATATTGCCATTGCCGAGGAGGTATGTCGCTCGGGTAGCTATCTTGCAGAATAGATCTAGATATTTAGAGGGGCCTGCCAGATTTGTAGGATGCCGGGATGCCGAGGGACGCCCTGCGGGGCTGCACCGGGGTATAGAGCGCTACGCCGGAGCTTCGTAACATGTCATGAACCCAGACAGTTCGTAATGTAACTGCGTTCCGGAAGTTGGACGGTTCGTAACAATATTTGGCCACAGCAGCTGCTGGACGCCGGCGGTCAATCTTGGAGTCGAGTATCTCTGAAATCTCGTACTCCGGTTCTCCGTCCACCAGGATCGGAGGTGGTGGAGTTTGGATGCGGCCGGGAATGGTGTTTGGAGTTGCAGGCTCGAGTTGCGAGACATGGAAAACAGGGTGTACCGTGCGCATAGAGTCCGGTAGTCGGAGGGTGAAGGAGTGAGTTCCGACCTGCGCGATGATAGTGAACAGACCTAAGAACTTCTCGGACAACTTCTTGGAAGGACGTGTAGTCCGGATGTGCTGGGCTTGGACATAGACCTGATCTCCGACCTTGAAGTCCGGCGCCGGTAGACGGTGCTTGTCTGCCTGTACTTGGTATCGGGCCTGGGCTTCGGAGATCTGCTGTTGGAGTTGGGTGTGAAGTTTGTCGAGATCGACGGCGTAGTCGTGAGCTCGAGCGGAGGTGATGTCCTGCTCGGGGTAGATGGAGATGGCGGGGTTGTAGCCCTTGTTCGCAAAGAACAGGGATATACCGGTAGTTGCAGACGGGGCATTGTTGTACGCGAACTCCGCCAAGGGAAGGAGTTGGGACCAGTTGTCCTGCTGGTAGTTTGAGTAGATCTGGAGGTACTGCTCGAGGGTCTGGTTGACCCGCTCGGTTTGACCGTCACCTTCCGGGTGGTAACCGGAGGTAAAGTGAAGGCGCATATAGAGGGCCTTACCGAGGGAGCGGAAGAAGTGCGAGACAAACTCCGAACCCCGGTCGGAGGTAACGTGCGAGGGAACTCCATGCTTGGAGAACACATGGAGTATGAACAAGTCCGCTAACTCCGAGGCTGTAAGCGTGTTGTGGGTAGGGATGAATATACCTTGCTTAGTGAGCCTGTCGACTACCGCCAGGATCGCGGTGTAGCCAGCGGAGTTTGGGAGTTGCTCGATGAGGTCCATGGAGATGGAGTTCCAGGGCCGCTCAGGGATCAGGAGTTGCTTCAAAGTACCGTAGGGAAGGTGCCAGGGGACTTTAGCTCGCGCACAGGTAGTACAGGACTTGCAGTAGTCCCGGACAAAGAGTCGGGGTCTGGGCCAGGCGTAGTCCCGCAGAACCAAGGCTTGCGTCTTGTTCTGTCCCCAGTGTCCGGCGGTAGGATGGTCGTGACAAGCCCAGAGTACACAAAGGCGGAGGTCACCGGAGTTTGGGACATAGACTCGACCTGAGAGTCGGAGTAGTCTGTCTTCATCGCGGGACCATCGGGAGTTGCCTTCGGAGGCGAGCTTGAGTGCGGCAGATAGTTCGGGGTCAGGAGTCGGGGTTGCTTGAGCAGACTTGATGTCCGAGAGGAGTTGTTCGGAGTCGAGGATGAAGGAAGCTCAGAGTACGGGAGTTCAGAGGTAGGTAGCCCGGAGGGACGCGGCGAGCTGCTCCTGGGTGAAGACCGGTCGGTAGTTGTGTGGGTTGACGACGGAGTAGTCACTGCCCCCCTCTTTTGGGTAGACGTCCCAACGGCGTGTCAGTGCGTCGGGCTTCGCTCCAAGCTTACCTGGTCAGAATCGGACTACGAGGTTGAACTGCGAGAGGAACTCCGACCATCGGGCTTGGCGGCGGGTTAGTAACTTCGTAGTTGCGAAGTATACCAAAAATAGGCGCGTTATAACCGCGTTTTCAGGGCCTGTTGGATGATCTAATCTGAGTAATGAAAGGTATGTTACTGATTACTCTACAGTAGCCGGAGATTTGGGCGCTAGGCGACAGAGAATGACTGATATCTCGGTCGTTTTCTGTCGCCTCGTAAAACATTTTATATATCCACGTCCGTCTTGTCAGGGGCTTTCGAATGAGCCCCTGACGAGAGGGAACGGCCCAGTATTGGGCAAGATATGTGATGTCCTCTCCAAATAGGAGAGGACCTCACCATATCTCGCATATCTCACCCAGGACTTGGTGGATACGCACGGTTCTGGGCTAATATTAACCATAGCTACATATACTACACAGGAAATATAGCGCCACGAGGGATGCGCACGAGATACAGGGCAGGGGAGGCAGGGCATGGCTCAGCCACACCCCACCTTCTTTGCCCTGTATCTCGACCGTTTCGCAACGCCTCGCTACGGTTTTGACATCCCCGCAGAGCCCTTATAAAGGGCTTTCTAAAGCGCTCTTGTCGAGAGGGAATGGGCCACAGAGAGTCGAGCTGCGCCATGGTCTCCTGGAGGGCCAGGCCAGCTTGGCTCCCTAGGCTCATAACTCGCTCAATTCTCGTCCTTTCCGTGTCAAAAAGGGCTCAATTGATAGCTGATTGTTTCTACAGTATACAGGATTTATTTGCGCGTCCAGAAAGGCGTCGATGCAGTGTAGGGAAGGGGTATTAGTGGCCCAGTCACTTCCCCCTTCTCTTCCCTGTAGCGACTGCAGTTCCGCACGCCCCGGGACGCAAGCTATATTTTCAGAGAGCTGCGTCGAGCAGCTTTTTGGCGGTACCACTTTTATCCCGAGGCGTCCACTGGTTGTCCCGGGACACTGACCCCTGCCTGCTCCCCTACTCCCTTCTTTCTCTCACCTCTCCTTCATTCCCACAGGTAACACCGCCCATATGGACGCCTTAGATAGGTTAGATAGGACCTAATATATGTATATACATGAGCTCTTGATACTGGTATCTCTACTTTGCTATAGCCTGGTGGGCCTGCTACTGAGCCAATGCGACCGTATAAAATGTGTCTTAAAGTGTCTTAAAACTGCGTCTTAGCACGTCTTAAGACGTCTTATTACCGCGTCTTAGAGCGTCTTAGAATGTGTCTTATAGCGTCTTAAGATGCGTCTTATAGCGTCTTATTAAGACGTCTTAAGACACATGTTAAGACACATCTTAGAGCATCTTATTAATGTGTCTTATACTGTCTTTAAGCGACCTAGTAAGACATCTCTTATAGTGTCTTAACATGTGTCTTAAGACGTCTTAATAAGACGCTATAAGACGCATCTTAAGACGCTATAAGACACATTCTAAGACGCTCTAAGACGCGGTAATAAGACGTCTTAAGACGTGCTAAGACGCAGTTTTAAGACACTTTAAGACACATTTTATACGGTCTCATTGGCTCAGTAGCAGGCCCACCAGGCTATAGCAAAGTAGAGATACCAGTATCAAGAGCTCATGTATATACATATATTAGGTCCTATCTAACCTATCTAAGGCGTCCATATGGGCGGTGTTACCTGTGGGAATGAAGGAGAGGTGAGAGAAAGAAGGGAGTAGGGGAGCAGGCAGGGGTCAGTGTCCCGGGACAACCAGTGGACGCCTCGGGATAAAAGTGGTACCGCCAAAAAGCTGCTCGACGCAGCTCTCTGAAAATATAGCTTGCGTCCCGGGGCGTGCGGAACTGCAGTCGCTACAGGGAAGAGAAGGGGGAAGTGACTGGGCCACTAATACCCCTTCCCTACACTGCATCGACGCCTTTCTGGACGCGCAAATAAATCCTGTATACTGTAGAAACAATCAGCTATCAATTGAGCCCTTTTTGACACGGAAAGGACGAGAATTGAGCGAGTTATGAGCCTAGGGAGCCAAGCTGGCCTGGCCCTCCAGGAGACCATGGCGCAGCTCGACTCTCTGTGGCCCATTCCCTCTCGACAAGAGCGCTTTAGAAAGCCCTTTATAAGGGCTCTGCGGGGATGTCAAAACCGTAGCGAGGCGTTGCGAAACGGTCGAGATACAGGGCAAAGAAGGTGGGGTGTGGCTGAGCCATGCCCTGCCTCCCCTGCCCTGTATCTCGTGCGCATCCCTCGTGGCGCTATATTTCCTGTGTAGTATATGTAGCTATGGTTAATATTAGCCCAGAACCGTGCGTATCCACCAAGTCCTGGGTGAGATATGCGAGATATGGTGAGGTCCTCTCCTATTTGGAGAGGACATCACATATCTTGCCCAATACTGGGCCGTTCCCTCTCGTCAGGGGCTCATTCGAAAGCCCCTGACAAGACGGACGTGGATATATAAAATGTTTTACGAGGCGACAGAAAACGACCGAGATATCGGTCATTTTCTGTCACCTAGTGTGCAGATCTATACCTGTTGTAGAGTAATCAGTAACATACCTTGTGACAATCGCTTTGGATCGTCTGATAGCCCCTACAAATGCGGTTAGAACGCGCCTATTTGCGTGCAGATTGGCCTAGAACTGAGCCCGGGGTGGGGGTGCCAAGTGAGCCAGTGTAGAGGGCAAGCAGAGGGCGCTGCCAAATGTGGTAGTGGCGGGAGGAGAAAAAAGCGCCAGTGGGCGGAGGTGGCGGGGCAGCGGGAAGCACTGATAAGATGGGGCAGAAGCCTTATCAGTAAGGAGATCAGGCCGGGGAGCTGATAACAGCTCTCCCCAGCCTAGCTTGCCCAATAAGGCAGCTACCGGGCCTTTGTTTGGAGCTTCGTAACACGTCACGAGAACAAACAGTTTGTACTGTAACGGTGTCACGGCTGATTACCGGTTCATTACAATATTCAGGTACAACAGCTGCTGTCCGCAGGGGGAGTTGGACGGACGTATGAACCCTGAATGGAGGTTCTCGTTGATGTACTCCCGAAGTGTGTCGAGCTCCAGTTTTGAAAGGGAATAGATAGGTCCGAGTTGTTGAACTTCCAGGTTATCGGCTGTGCCGGACCGGGAATGTGGACTTTGTGGCTGTGGCGCCTACAACGCGCACAGCATGGGCTTTGTTCCTTTTATGGACTGCTCAGTGTACGTACTGTAGTTGGACATTCTTTCATTCCCTCCATCTTTCCGTTGCGTTCTACACTGCTACGGATCCTTCCAGAGGGTTCTATACCTATGACACCATATGTCACGATACTCGCACCATGGTCTTACTCATCGTACATAGCGATCACATGCCTCCTTTCTTTGCTTACTCATGGCACTCCTCTCTCAGTATATAAGGAGGACATTCTTCGCCCCTACTCTTCAGTCGTTCGCTCACAGACTGAAGAGTAAGTTCCTTCATTACCTATGGTTACTTATGCAGTTACTTATCAAGTACTTGTAGCTCTCTTGTGTCGCTTACAGGTACTTGTACTATGCAATATAGTCATTCGCTCACAGACTGAAGACTCTCTTGTGTCGCTTACAGGTCGCTCCCAGCCTTCTAGGTTCAGAAGTTCGTAGGGAACTGCACGGGTAGGGTATACCCGACGCGGGTCCGGGTCGGGTGACTGGCGGGTTGGGTAGGGGTAGGAAGTCGGCATACCCGTGCATGACCCGTACCCGTATTGATGTACCCGTGTACCCGTATGTAGAAACTGTACTGAACGTCAGCTGAAGTGCATCGATGAACAACCGCCGGCCCGACAGTGCTTAGCGATCGGGACAAACCCGGGACGGATGTCCGTGGCGCTCGTCCCTTCCTCCCCTCAATAGAGCGCCTCGGTACGTCTGCCTAGGGGAGACTAGGGACGGATACTGCCAAGTCCCTCCAAGCCACGCTGGCACCTTGAGTTGTCTGCGCAGTATCCAGTACCTACTGTCCATGTCGTCTAAGATCACAGATGTGGCAAAGCTCCCGGAGCTTGCAGCAAATCACTCTGATGTCGAATCAATGGAGGTGGGCTGGGACGCCATTGCCTTGGTGCGCGCGGAGTCAGACCGAAATGCAGATCAGTTTATGTGTCCAACAGCGTTCAATCGAGGTTTTAATAGCAGCTGATAACATTTGTAAGGTCCGGGAAACTGGCTACATAGCTAGGTAACCCGTACCCTATATACCCCTACCCCTACCCTACTAAGCACCACCCGCACCCGTAAAGATATACCCTTGCCGGGTAGCAGACCCGCGGGTCGGGTAGATGCGCGGGTAGGGTAAGGGTAGTCCTCAAATTACCCGTACCCGACCCGTGCAGTTCCCTAGAAGTTCGTCACGAGTGGCGGAGTAGCCCCCTCTTCCAAGTCGATCTTTAGGTCGTAGGGGCGGTGCTCCAGTAGGATGTCGGCCTTGGTTTTGCTGAAGACGTCCGCAAACTCGTGGTACTCCTCCGGAACTCTGGTGAGGTCCGGGGGAGAGTTGGAGATGGACGAACTCCGAGCAGTAGCCAAGTCCGGAGTAGACAGATTCAGGGTATAACTCGCGGACCCCGGGAGTTTGCAAGCTCGAGCGAATGCAGCAGCGTTTACAAGAGAGATCCGGGGTACGGAGGTTGGAGTAGGAGAAGTCGGTGGTTCCGAAGTAGCCGGAGTAGACGGAGTATGCTCAGCCGGAGCTGGTGGGGGTACCATGGTGTCAGAAACAGGATGTGGCGGGGGTGTGGAATGGAATTGGATGCTGCGCTTCTTCCAGTGAATCAACGGATTGTAGGCGGAGAGCCAGCTGTATCCCAGAACGGCAGACACGGACTTGTCGAGCGGAGTAACATAGAAATCTATATTGAGGACTTCTCCAGACGGAAAATGTACGGGCAGGGAGGTAAACGAAGTAATCAGGTGGTTAGAAGTACCGTCAAAAAGCTGAAGACGGAGCAGGGTTACGGCGGTAGTTGGGAGTTGATACGTAGTCGCGAATTCGGAGTCGATGAAACAATGAGAGGAACCAGAGTCGATAAGGGCGCGGAATGGAGTTGGGATAGGATCAGAGTACAGGTCGAGGAAGAGTGCATGGGGGTCGGAAAGAGTGGACACGTTGAGCCTGAGGATCTCCGTACCGGAGGAGTCAACGTGGTCCTCACGGGGTACGGAGTTCGGAGGACTGCAGACTAATTTTTTGTCTCCTTCGGAGCTGCGGCCGGAGCAGGCGCAGCAGGAGCGGGGTTGGCCTGAGCGGCACAACCCTTAGTCGCGGATGAGGTCTTCTTCGGACATGCACTCGTGGTATGACCAGCTCCGCCGCAGAAGAGACAGAGGTTGTTGGCGAAGTGGCGTTGACGCTCCTCGGGGGTGAGCTTTCTGTCCTTGCCGAGCTTGTCGGCGTACGTCTTGGCCGGGGTCTTCGGAGTCTTAGGAGACTTCGACAAAGTACCAGAATTGCCGGACTTGGACGGGTTAGACGAGGAGGTCTGTCCGGAGTTGCTACCTCCGGACTTGTTGCCGGAGTTGGAGGACTTGGAGTTGGAGGTCTACTTGCTACCGGCCTTGGAAGGTCCGGACTCGCGCGAGATCTCGGCCTTGCGTTCCCAGTAGCGGTTGTCGATTGACTGCGCGAGGTCGCGGAGGGCCACTAGGGTCTCGGGCTTGCCGACCTCGGAGATGTGGTCCTTGAGACGGTTAGGAAGTCCGTCGTAGAACCGGTATCAGAGCGGAGCATTACCCCAGTGGACTTGAGTAGCGAGGCGGGTGAACTGAGTGATGTACTTAGCTATCCGCTGATTGTCGCCCATCCGGAGATTCATCAGCTCATGCTCCGCAGCTCCGGAGGCGCCGTATGGACCAAAGTTCACTCGGAGTTCCTTCTGGAAGTGGTCGTAGGATGTGAGGAAGATGGGGGGGTTGTCTGAGTCACCTTCGAGGAGGTAGGGCTTGAACCACTGTAGTGCAGTGCCCTTGAGGAAGGAGATGGCGTAGGTTACCTTCTTCTCATCGGAGTCGAAGGTTCGGGGTCGGGCCTTGAAGACTAGCTCCAACTGTGTGAAGAAGGACCGGAGTTTGTTGGGGTCGGACCCATTGAACTGGTCCGGCTCGCGGACATTGTGCCGCTCGCTGTTCGAAGGTTGGTTAACCGCCGGAGTTGGAGCGGTAGTACGTTCGAGGGTATGCGCGATGAGAGAGATCGCGGTCGCTAGCTGCGACTGAACTCGGTCTTCGGAGTCAGAGGAGTCCAAGCTCGAGCTGGTGTCGTCGTCACCCGGCCCTTGAGGATCGTCCGGGTCGTTGTCCGGAGGACCTGGCGGACCTGGAGGACCTGGCGGACCTGGAGGACTAGGCGGACCTGGAGGACTAGGCGGACCTGGAGGCCCGTGGCTCGGACCTGAAGGCTGACCCTCGGAGAACGGATTCCCTGGAGATGGCTCTCAGGGTACCTGCGAGGCAGTCGCAGTAGAGATGACCAAAGGCTGAGGCTGGTCACCTTCGTTGTCCCCATTGGAGGACGCTTCGACGATTGTTCGCGTGAACTGCCCATGGCGGCTCGGAGTAGCTTCTTCTTGCGTCACTGAGTCGCCTCGGCGAGCCGTCCAGCCACTCCAGTTCTGAGCGGGGTCTTCTTGTTCTAGGGCACGAGATTGAGTCTGAGTGCAGACTACGGTTCAAGTGGACATATTGAGTGAAACCCGGTGAGTTCGGAAATACTGTTAGGATCGTGCCGTCCGGGGGTACAACTCCAGTGGTTGGGACTTTGACAGAGTTCGGGGTCGGAGTACGACCGGAGGTCAGACTAGCACTGTGTGAGGACTTTCGCAAAACTATTAGTAACGCACGGGTTCCGACTCAGTGTCCTCTATTTGCAGACTACGGAGTACGGACTTGACAAGACGGGGGTCGGACTTGGGGACGGAGTTGGGTCGGAGGGAAGGGTAGGAAGGGAACGAAGGTTGGTCGGACTAGGGGGTCGGGGTTGAGTGTCGGAGTACGGACCAGAAGTCCAGTAAGACAAGCTTAACGAGGTATAACAAGATTTCCGAACTGAGTAGCTACTACATTCCGGGGCAGTATTTATACTAAGTCGGAAACCCGATAGAAACAATAAGATATGTACGTGATAGGAAGGAGAAGAACGAAAGTACGAAGTAACTTGCCAAGGGTAAGATAACGCAGATAGCTCAGTAAGCAAAGGCCTCATGTAGGCAGCGCCATGGGAGGTTATCTGAGACATGTAAGTCATGGGGTCAGGGGAAGTCCGAAGTGCGGAGTATGGAGAACGGAGTGCGGAGTATGGAGAACGGAGTGCGGAGTATGGAGAACGGAGTCGGGGGTACGGGGTACGGAAGAGCGGAGTATGGGGGAACGGAGTACATAGTGCGGAGTAAGGAACAGAGTACGGGGGTTCGGGGTTCGGACTTCGGGGTTACAGCATGGAGCGTAACAGAATGTTGCCGGTGCGTTGCACAATCCGAAAAACATGACCGTTGGTTCGAACAATCCACTTGGTGTAATAAACGCAGCTTTCCACTTATCACCTTCCTTGATGCGAACATTATTGTATCCTGCTCGCACATCAAGTTCGGTGAATATTGTGGCCCCCTTCAGCCGGTCAATAATGTCGCTAATGAGCAGCAAAGGGTATGCGTTTTTTACTGTCCCTTCATTAAGAGCCCAGTAATCTTGAACCGGTCGAAGACTCCCATCTTTCTTGGTGACAAAGAAAAATGGCGAGGCTAAGGGAGACTTGGATTTTCAAATGTATCCCTTCTCGAGATTCTCTGCAATGAACTTGTCGAGTTCTTCACGTTCCGTGTAAGTCAGTGGGTAGATCTTCCTCCATGAACCTTTGGTGTCATAATCAAAGTCCTTCTTGAATTCAATTGCGTGGTCCCATGGTCTCGAGGGTGGAAATCTACTTGCTGCCTTCTTCTCAAAGACCTGTTGATAGTCCTTTACAAAATCCGGCAGGATTTCGTCCAAAGTTCTTTCCTTCTGTTCCTTCTCCGCTGCTATAGTGATCTCCGTAGACCTATTAATCTTTCGAATTTTCTTCTTGCGATACCATTGTTCAATGGTCCTTGAAGGATTAAACGTAAGTCTTTTGGAGTCTGGGTCCTCGTCGTCCTCATCCGGCAAAGCACGCACAAATGAGACGACCAAATCTTGATTTAGAGGCTTGACTGGGAAATTCCATAGCATTCCCTCAGGTGGGTCATGTTTGCATTGGTATTTATGAATTCGCTGTTCTTTCTTGATAATATCCGGCTTGAAAGTGATTCGGCCACTTTCCCAGTCGATATTAGGATTATATCTGCAAATTCATGGCATGCCAAATAGGACATCGTCCCGTCCAATGTCGGCAACATACCAATTGGTTGGAAGTTTCTTTCCTTGGAGATTGAAAGTTCCTTCCACCCGATGGGTAATAGTTCCCATACTATTGACGCTATCGTCCGCATTCCGAAAAGTCAGAGTCTTGGGTAGTCTGACTGTTGGAAGATTGTACTTGTCTACAATCTTTCTATTGACGATAACTGTGTCTGCACCCGTGTCGATGAGCCCTTTGATTTCGATGGCTTTGTCCTGAACTTGCATGTAACCGGGCATAAGCAGAGCACTTCGTCTCCGCTCCGTATTTGTTACAATAGTTACATGCAGTTCCTTTGGCAAGTCAGGCGTCGAGTCTGCTTGCCTGCCTAAAAACCCGTCTCAAAATCTGTAGCTCTGAGTGCATTAATAGAAATATTGTCCTCTTCATCTTCGCTTTCTTCGTCTGAGACTTCTTCAGTCTCGTCCTCCAAATCCTCCTCTGTAACCTGTTGTACCTTCTGACTAACAGCTTTACCAGGTTTCTTGGGTTTGGAAGGACAGTCCTTAGAAATATGTCCCGGCTTCCTGCACCGGAAACATAATCCCTTGTCTTGCAACTCCTGTCTTTCCTTGACAGAGAGTTTGTTGATGTCGAGCGAGTCGTCCCCAACATTAACCGTCTTGACGTTCTTCTTCGTCTTCGAAGTTTTAGCCTTTCTTCCTTTGCGATTGGCCAAAATTTTCTCTGTAAGATGGTAACTATGGTCGATCTCCTTTGCTCGAGTCATCCACTCCTCGATGTTTGTCGGTGGAGAATATGACATGGAAATCTTCCTCAAAATATTCTGGAAGCGCATTCTTATAAAGAGCAAGTTGCGCTGCTGAATCCAGAATATTTCCTTTGAGGGCCAGATCCATAAATTGAGCATTGAACTCATCGACTGAGGAATAGTCTTTGAGTTGGATCGTTGTGAGATTGACCATAGAGTCATCGACCTTGTCCACTGGAGCGAAAGCGAGCAAGAAATTTCTCTTGAAGACCGCCCAAGAGTCGAATCCTCGAAACTCTCCTGGTCTAATTTCTTTTTCGGCTTGCTGGATAGTAATATCCTTCCAGTAGTTTATGTTGTCCCCTTCCATGAAGGATAAGGCCGTCGCCACCTTCATGTAGTCATTGACGAAGTCGTGGGGTCTTGCTGTGAACAGAAGAAACAATTGATTGAAGAAGGACCTAGTTTTGTTCCGGTCTCCAGTAAAGACCTCTGGGTCCTTGATCTTGCCCTTTCCTTGTCTCTGTTCCTGTGGCATATTATTTCCTTGGGGATTTCCTGGTTGTCCAAGCGGGTCAGGGTCTGGGCCTTGTCCTGGTGGTCCTCCTCCTCCTGGTGGATAAGGACTTTGTGGTCCTCCTCCATCTGAAGGTTCAGGATCGGGTCTGCCTCCTCCTCCACCTTCGGAAGGATTAACCATTCCTCCAAAGAATGATGTCGCCCTTGGGGCCGGTCCACTAGATGAAGACCCAAATGTCCCTCCTCCGAGAGTAGTCCTCGGAGTGAAGGCATATCTATGAGCTCCAGAAATGGATTCCCCTGTCGCCGTAATTGTTCCAAACATATACGATGGTACTGACTTTCGTATAAACTCTGGGGTCGTACTACGACTTGATTCTTCTTCTGCCTTCGGTTCAGGTACTTCGACCTTTGTCCGAATAGTTTCTTCTTCTTCCAGATGAGGTACCTCAACCGTCGTCTGAAAATTGTCTTCTTCAAAGTCCGAATCCTTCTTCTCAGGCTGTTCAATCTCTAGCCCTTTCTCTTGTAAAGGTGGATTGGGTTCCCTGCTGGGTGATTCAGACTCTTGTAGTCTCGGGGTTCCTACTCTTGAAGTTGGAAACGATCCTGACACTACTCTTGGACTAATAATCCGACTAGTACTTCCTGCTGGTAGAGGATTCTTTACTAGCGCGGGTTGTTGTCCGTGACTCTTCTTAATTTCCTTCTCCTGAGAGACCTTGGTTTTAATAAGAGCCGGGGAGTGTGCGATGTTTGGGACCTCCTTGGTATTGTCACGAAGTGGGCACCGTGCATGTGTGCAATTAGACCACTTCTCTACTGATTCCCGATAGTAAACATCCCGAACTTTGTCGGAGTCGTAGAGATAATATAGACATGAACAACTGTATGTTTCGGGTGAACTCATACACGTTGTACTTCTCAAAGGAAAGCTTGATGTAGTTCCCTAGCTCGGAGGCAACTACAAAGTTTCCCTAGATTATATTCGAGGTCTATATCCGCGTAGTTCTCCGGATTGATTGCCTTTGCTCGTAGATAATCAATCTGGTCTTGAAGAAAATCCGCAAAGTTATGTACCCTCCTTGGAGGTGTAGTAACTTCTCTTAGGATTAATTCAAGCGTCTGGATGACTTGAGAAATGTATCAATGTGCCCGTTCGAGAGCCTTGTGATATCTTCCCGTGAAGTCTTCCTGTCCCAATGCTTCGAGATTGTTTGCAATCACCTGAAGTGTGTCAATCACGTGCACCGGAACTTGTGTCCTTCGATAGAATACCCCTTCTGTCGAGGATGTTTCTTCAACACTTGTCCCTGGAGTTGATTGATAAGAGCTATCCGTTCCTGGACTTGCCCTTCCTGGAATGGGTACGCCTTTCGCTACCTCGAATTCCAATTGAATGGCCAGAGAATTCCTATATTCTCTCCACTCGTCTGTCCTTTGATACGCGGGTTCTTTGTCCAATTCTCGAGTGTCGTAACTCGACGAGATCGTGCTAGTACTCTCTGCGACAGGAATAACCGACCTAAAACCTCTCTCCAAGGGGAATGGGGATCCTCTTGGCAAATGTGGAAGAGCAATAATACTTTCCAGAATTTCGAGTGGTGGTAGGGTCGGTAGTCTTTTATTCCTTTTGTCTAGTACCCTAGTTGATGGTCGAGAGAGGGGATACATTGTTCCCACCGTCTTGACTATCTGTCTTCTTATGCGTTCGAGCAAAGAAGATATTCTCCGCATCCAATGTTCGATGTCTTCCAACGTCACCTCTACACTTTAACAAGTGGAGGGGTAAAGCTTTCAGTCTAATGTTATGCTTTCGAGCGTGACTCTTAAACTACCAAGCCTTAAGACGTCAATGAATAGAGAGCTTGTTTCTATTCGATTACTAGACCTAGCTTGTCGAAGATAAGCGTGTAGTAACTTATTCAGTTGAAAGCGAGTTAACAAGCAATCCGAGTTCGTAATTCGCGAAGAGACTGAAAGCTGAGGGTCGCTCTGTGGCGTTGCCTCTTATATACATGTACAGAGACCAAAGAGAGGAATGTTCTAGCATATTCAAGGACTTTCTGGTACGTTGTAGTCAGTGCTAGTTGAACCTAGTACCACTGTGGCAGTGCTGCTGTGCACTGCGGGCAGCTGCGCAGGAGCGACTGTGCACCCCTATATGGTAAGTATAGAGTAAGTGCTAGAAAGTCCTAGCTGAGACGAGGACGTTCCTGTCCTAAAGAACCATAGCTACAATCCTAGAGCTCGCCATATCTGTATCGTACAGAGAACGTAGCACAAGTCCATGACTAATCGTAAAGTTTGTAAACAGCCTATCGTACATTTGTAACAGTCAATGCCAACATCGACTTCATAAAAGGAACGCTCAACATCGACCCTACCAAGGTGCATCGAACAATCGTGGAACACCTACGCGAAATGTGGTTCCCAGATCAAGATTCCTTCACCGGAAGACCCAAGCCAAGACCAGAAGAACCAGAAGACGAACCGGAAGAAGAAAACAAAGACCCAACGACAGACTGACCAACGCATCTATGAAACCATCGAATGAGTCACACTCTCCAATGTGCACCCCGAGGAAGCACCTGACGATCAAGACTTGCTAGTGGCCTACCTCCGAGGAGAACACGAGGCAATGGTGGCACCGCATGCGGTGGAATATCACGGAGATGCACCCAGACCCGGAGCACCCCTCACACAGGAAAACAACTTTGACTTCCCGAGAATCGGACCAGGACCCACCATCGGCAGAATCCAGCGAGCCCCGCAAGGGATTCGATTGGCAGTAGCCGCCAACGTCTGGATTCGAGCAAAGGTCAACCCCGCAATGGCACTTGCACAGCAGCACCAAGCTCAGGAAGAAAAGAAGACCTTCAAAGAAATGCTCCCTGAACCGTATCAAGGATACGCTGCCAACTTTGAAAAGAAGGCATCCAAACGATTCCCACCGTCATGACCCTGGAACCTGGCTATCGAACTCAAGGAAGGCTTTATCCCAAAGGACTTCAAGCGCTATCAACTCACGCCCAAGGAGCTCAAAGCCGAAGAGGAATTCATCCGGGAGAACCTACGAAAAGGCTACATCCGACCCTCGAACTTGCCGATGGCATCCCCATTCTTCTTTGTCAGCAAGAAGGACGGAACACTATGACCCTGTCAAGATTACCGGTATCTCAACGAAGGAACCGTCCCCAACAAGTACCCGCTGCCACTCATATCAGAATTGGTCGACAAGCTGCGCAGAGCAAAGATCTTCTCCAAACTGGACCTCCGATCAGGATACAACAACGTCCGCATCAAGGATGGCGATCAATGGAAGGCCGCTTTCAGAACCAGCAAGGGGTTGTACGAACCGATGGTCATGTTCTTCGGGCTGCGGAATTCCCCCTCGGCCTTCCAAGCTATGAGGAACACAATCTTCACAGTCATGATCGACGAAGGATGGTTAGTGATTTACATGGACGACATACTGATCTTTTCGGCAGACCTGGACGAACACCAAAGAAGGACCTTACGGGTCCTGGAACGACTCAAAGAACACGACCTCTACCTCAAACTGGAGAAGTGCATATTCAATGCACCAGAAGTGGAATACCTCGGGATGATCATCAGCGAGAACAAGATCTCCATGGACCCCATCAAAGTAAAGGGAATACTCGACTGGCCAGAACTGATGACTGTCAAGGACGTTCGCTCATTCCTTGGGTTTGGCAACTTCTACCGACGATTTATCGACCACTTCTTGGAGATCGCACAACCACTCAATGCACTCACCAAGAAAAACGCCAAATGGGAATGGACAATGGAATGCCAGAAGGCCTTCGACATGCTGAAGCAACGATTCGCGACAGCCCCCGTGCTGCAAATGCCCGATATCAGCAAACCTTTTGTCATCGAATCCGACGCCCCGCAATGGGCCGCAGGGGCAGTACTCCGGCAACGAGACGTCAATGGTGACCTACACCCATGCGCGTATCTATCCTAAGGATTCACTGAAGCAGAACGAAACTACGAGATCTACGACCGGGAACTACTTGGCATCGTCCGAGCTCTAAAGGCCTGGCGACACTACCTCGAAGGATCAGGACACCCGGTTACAATCTTATCCAATCACAAGAACCTCACCTACTGGTGCAACCCACAGCAGCTGAACAGATGACAAGCATGACGGGCCCTCTTCCTCTCCCAGTTCGACATCCAACTTGTACACACCCCTGGCACGGCAATGGTACAATTGGATGCGCTATCCCAAAGACCCGATCACCGACAAGGATCAGAAGACGACAATACCGAGCGAACCATGCTACCCAACAACCTCTTCGTACGGCTAGTGGACACCCAACTGGCACCGAGATTCCGACACTTGGCCACACAAGACTGACTCTTTTGCGATGCACTCGCTGCCATCCGACGGGACGGACCACCCCCAATCAGAAGTGCACTCACCGACTGGCAAGAACAAGACGGCTTAATCTTC
The DNA here is from genome assembly GCA_022376465.1 of Cubamyces lactineus. NCBI lineage: Eukaryota > Fungi > Basidiomycota > Agaricomycetes > Polyporales > Polyporaceae > Cubamyces > Cubamyces lactineus. The sequence goes on along the minus strand of JACDTU010000022.1, from coordinate 466,750 downwards.
TACAAGAACCGATGCTACGTACTGGCCGACGAAGCTTTGCGATGGGACCTGATCATCCAGCACCACAACTCCCCGGCAGCTGGACACCCTGGGAAATTCAAGACTTTGGAGCTGATACGACAGTCATACTGGTGGCCTGGTATGTACGTCATGGTGTCCCGATACATACGTCAAAGGCTGTGCCACATGCCAACAGAACAAGCCCAACATGCACCCGACCTCACCTCCTCCGCAACCGATTCCCGCCACCGGTGTCTCCTGACCATTTCAGAACGTTACCATGGGCCTCATCACCGATCTCCCCGAATCGCAGGGGTATGACAGCATCCTGGTCGTGGTCGACCATGGCCTTATGAAGGGGGTAATTTTCACCCCATGCAAGAAGACGATCGATGCAATTGAAACAGCCGCTCTCTATCATCAACACGTCTACCAGCGATTTGGACTACCCAGCAAGATCATTTCTAACAGAGGACCGCAGTTCGTATCCAACGTCACCCAAGAACTAGGAAGACTCTTGGGCATCACGCTCTCCCCATCCACCGCGTACCACCCGCAAACTGACAGACAGACAGAACGCGTAAACCAGAAACTGGAAGTCTACCTCAGGATCTTCTGCGAAGGACGACCGGACGAATGGGCAAGACACCTCGTAGACGCCGAAGTGGCACACAACTAACGAATCCACTCGGCACGGAACGCATCACCATTCTACCTCATGATGGGGTACGAACCTGCACTGATCCCTATCGCCTACCCCAAGACCAATGCCCCAACAGTGCAAGAACAACTAATGGAACTCCAGAAGGCCCGGGACAAAGCACTAGCCGCCCATGAACTAGCCCGACATGTCATGCAAGACAGGTACAAGGGAAAGTTCAACCAATTCGAGAAGGGACAGAAGGTCTGGCTCGAAGGGCAGAACCTCAAGCTTGCGTACACCTCCCGGAAACTCGCACCCAAACGAGAAGGCCCCTTTGTCATCACCAAAGTTCTTGGACCCGTGACCTATCGGCTGGAGCTGCCAAAGCACTGGAAGGTGCACCCCATGTTTCACGCATGCTTCCTCACACCCTACAAGGAAAATGACACCCACGGACCCAACTACACAAGGCCACCACCTGACCTTATCGATGGAGAAGAAGAATACAAAGTCAAAGCGATCGTTGGACACAAGACAACACAAGGCGGCACACACTACCAAATCAAGTGGAAAGGATACTCCAGTGCCGAGAACGAGAGGATGTTTTTAGTTTGATTATCCGATTTGTGTCCACTAATGGAGTTGCTAGTTCCCAGAGCCCATTCGTCGATGTGGACTTGATCCACCTAGTGGATTATCCTATTATGAGTATGGATAATCCACTGCGGTGAGCACAGAAGCCTGCGAGATGATCCCATAGGATTATCCCGGAGATAATCCAAGAGATAATCTCGCACTGTTAAGTGCCTCAGCGTAGTAAAAAGTCGGTACATGCCGGGTTCGAACTTGGACACGGAGTGCGAATGGGTGCAGCATGAACCAATTACCACTGCACCAAAGAGTCTTTACAAGGTTACACACCGCATGGTATATAATCAGCGTCGTGAGCCTTTCACCTAGAACGAACTTTGTTTGCGTTGTTGCCTGTACAACGTCAAAAGGTGCTCATTCACACAACTGGAGAGTCCTAAGTACACATTTGCAGAGCAGCAAAGTCAGCTCCTAAACAGCAAGATACTGGCATTGTGCATACAGTAGAAAATCCAGCAGGACTGTCTACGCAGCATTCCACCATCTGAGTTAAGCCGGTTGTCTAACACTTGGCACCTGTCTATAACGACGGTATATATTGCAAATAGTAGCATTTGTAATAACACCTCTTTGGTGCAGCGGTGATTGGTTCATGCTGCACCCATTCGCACTCTGTGTCCAAGTTCGAACCCGGCATGTACCGACTTTTTACTACGCTGAGGCACTTAACAGTGCGAGATTATCTCTTGGATTATCTCCGGGATAATCCTATGGGATCATCTCCGGGATAATCCTATGGGATCATCTCCAGGATAATCCTATGGGATCATCTCGCAGGCTTCTGTGCTCACCGCAGTGGATTATCCATACTCATAATAGGATAATCCACTAGGTGGATCAAGTCCACATCGACGAATGGGCTCTGGGAACTAGCAACTCCATTAGTGGACACAAATTGGATAATCAAACTAAGTGAAGTCCCTGCGAGAACACCTGGGAACCCGAATCCGCTCTAATTCCGAACGCCGAAGAGATCCTCCAATGGTATAAAAGGGCGAAGAAGCTGCTGTAACCCGCAATGCTCTCCCTCGCCATCCTCTTCGCCATCTACTGCCTCGCCCTCCTCGCTATCACCCTCCTCTTTCTCTGGTATATCCTCCGTGACCTCTTCAACCGCATCATCGAGCACACCCTCCACAGCCGCGACTACCCATCCCGATCAGCATGAGGATCGTGAAGTCCATGATCATCGCGCTCCTCACCTGCATGACCCTTGGCTATCTCCTCACCCTTGCCTTCATCGCCACGCACCTGCGTCTCACCGTCGACATCCTCGAAGTCGCTCTCGAACACCGCAACCCCCTCGATCCCACGAACGACAGGCTCGACCAGGCAGACCGCACCCTCAACAACTCCAGCTGGGACGAGTAGAATGGGCCACCCTCTCTATAGCACCCAAGTCGCAGACGACAATGCAAGCGACCAGGAAAACCAAGAGCCGCTACCCATTCCTCCCCCGCTCGCCAGACGCCTCTTGTCGCCCCTGCCAGAATACACCTCTAGGTCACCATCGCCCGCCTCCTCAACGTCGGACCTCAGCACAGTCGGCGTCGAAGATTCTCATCTGGTAGACCACTCCTGACACCCCGACACCAACCAGTTGCTCCGTGCGCTCCTCACCAACCCTATCCCAGTCATCAACGCCACCGAGCGGGGCCTGCAGTACTTCCTTAGGGAGTACCAATGCCTCTACAACGAGCAACGGGAACTGGACGCACTGGAAGGAGACCTCAGTGATGCAGCCATCATCGCAGAAGACGCACTAAATGCCCTCCATGAGGCGTTCGGCAAAGAAGAGGGACAGCGGCAGGTCTCGGAGTACGACATCGCAGAACGGCAGGCGCGCGCCCTCAAAAACGTCGGGCACCATGCCCACGAGCTACAGAGGCTGGCAAGACACTCTCTGAACACCACCCGACGGCTCGCTTGGACCACGTGCACATGGAGGAACTTCCTCATACAAACGTTCAAACTCCCTGTGTTCCGCGCAAGGATGGCGCCACTGGCCTCAGTCATCGATGACGCGGCCCCGCCCCCAGGAGAGCTCCCAGCTGCGGCAAGAAGAGTGCCTGGCGAAGCATGACGCCAAGGGACCTATCTGCCTCTTTTCCACACCAGAGTCTCTGTGGGGAGCCGCCGACCACGCGATCCATCCCCTGACGAGCGCAACGTAAGAGCTCGGAGGGATACCTCACCAGCCCAGATGGACGCCTCGCCAGCCCGACCCGAGTCACCGTCATCTCTCCATCCTATTGGCCGCAGCTGCTTAGTCTGTGGGTCGCCTGACCATGAGTAGCTGTGGTGCCGAGACTGGCGATGTGTCTGGTGCCACTTAACGGCACCCGGCCACCACCCGTGGGAATGCCCTCTGCGCCCTGATGACATGGGTGAGCGATCTATGCACTGATTGGGATATTCCGCCGATGGAACGGTGTAGAAGCATACGAAGGGGGTAATGTTACAACGCTCGCAACAGCACGGTCACACAGTTTCCTTTTTCTCTCTCCCTGTGTTTCCATCATGCCACGTCACCTCTTCTCACGCCACACTGTCCTCTTTCCCACCGGTCCCCACAGTTGTTGTATTCCTATCCTATCCCGTTCCGCCACGTCATTGCCACATCATCTGTATTCCCAGCCCTGACTCTACGCAGTTATACTGGACTCTCACAATACATAGCACCTACGTGGCGCTGACGTGTCACTATCTTGAGGGAATGCCTGGTTGCCAAGCAATCAAGGAAACAAAATGGCCATTTTTGGCGAAAATGCGATGGTCCATATCTCTATCACATCTGCATGGTTCCTCCTGCAAAAATATGCGTTGGAAAGCCCTTTCAAGCACCTTTTGAATGATATATTACTCATGGGAATTGGCCCAGAGGGAGCCAGCCCAGCCACCCTGCAGTCGTCTCCTCCTGGTGGCCCCTGCCCTAGGGTCGCATTTTTAGGCTGTTTTTCCTGCCCTGTTCTATGGCTATGCCCACAGAGATATACTACAGCATACACATACATATTATGCATATTTCTAGCCCAACAGGGTGCCCTAATAGAGCCCCAGAGGGGGGGGGGCAGGGAGGTGTAGAATATACCTACCCTATTTGGACGCAAAAAAGCGCCCAAAAAGCGCCCAGATCACTGAAGTTTTTACAACCAGTGTCATTGTACAATATGGATTGTACAAAGTGCCTATATAGTATTACAATAGTTGTAAAATACCTCCATTTTGTAATACAATAGGTATTACAATGCCTGCTGGTTGTACTACAATGAGCCCACCCATATTACAATTACAATGTGTGATCTAAAAATGCACAATCATTCTACCACCTATGTGGCAGTTTGTGTTACGACGAGCCTAGATCGGTCACAGCAAGCGATGTCCTAGGGATCAGACCAGAGGTCTCCAGCAGTTCGAGTCGAGCAGAGGTTCAGAGGAATAGGCAATGGATAACCAGGTCAAGCTGAGGATCCTGAGTGGATCCTCCGGTCTTAAATACATGAGGTGGGAACAGCGACACGTCAGCGCCACATAGGTGCTATGTATTGTGAGAGTCCAGTATAACTGCGTAGAGTCAGGGCTGGGAATACAGATGATGTGGCAATGACGTGGTGGAACGGGATAGGATAGGAATACAACAACCGTGGGGACCGGTGGGAAAGAGGACAGTGTGGCGTGAGAAGAGGTGACGTGGCATGATGGAAACACGGGGAGAGAGAAAAAGGAAACTGCATGACCGTGCTGTGGCAAGCGTCGTAACACCGACTGTTTCACTCTCCTCAACCGAGGCGGAATACAAGGCTGCATCAGATGCTTATCGTCAAGTTGTATGGCTTCGCACGTTTGGGGAAGAGTTGGGGGATGACATTTCTCGTCCTACACCCTTGTGTCTTGACAACCAAGGGTCCATCTTCTTGTCGCACAAAGCATGTCGACGTCCAGTACCACTATACTCACGAACAAGCTGAGTTAGGGACGATCGACATCTTCTACATAGCGACAGAGGATCAACTAGCTGATTCCTTGACGAAGAATGTCTCCTTCTCTATATTGGAGTGCTTCAGAAAGGCGATTGGTCTAGTCTCTCCCTCCGCAGTTTGAACGAGTGGGAGTGTTGAATTTCCAGGTTATCGGCTGTGCCAGACCGGGAATGTGGACCTTGTGGCTGTGGCGCCTACAACGCGCACAGCATGGACTTTCTTCCTTCCTTTTCTTAGCATACGTACTGTAGTTGGACATTTGGACATTCCCTCCATCTTTCCATTGCGTTCTACACTGCTAAGGATCCTTCCAGAGGGTTCTATACCTATGACACCATATGTCGCGATACTCGCACCATGGTCTTACTCATTGTACATACGGATCACATGCCTCCTTTCTTTGCTTACTCATGGCACCCCTCTCTCAGTATATAAGGAGGATATTCTTCGCCCCTACTCTTCAGTCGTTCGCTCACAGACTGAAGAGTAAGTTCCTTTACTACCTATAGTTACTTATGCAGTTACTTACTGAGTACTTGTAGCTTCTTTGTGTCGCTTACAGGTACTTATACTATGCAATATAGTCGTTCGCTCACAGACTGAAGACTTCTTTGTGTCACTTACAGGTCGCTCCCAGCCTTCTAGGTTCAGAAGTTCGTCAGTAACAGCGCCGCTTGAACAGATTGCTGGCAAGGTAGGCTATGAGCCCAATTCTCGGACCCCAGTAGTACGTGCACACCCTGTTGAATATGTATAGCCTTTTGTCCTTGTACAATTACAATCAAATATATTTATGGATATACACGAATCCTACCTAAATAAGCATGACCAAAGTGAATCAGAAGGTTATATCTGAGGAGGCCCAGGCTCCTACCCACCGCCGCTTTGAGGTGAGAGGGCGGCGAGTGATATGTTAGAGGCGGAGTGGAATCCCGTAGAGCAGGGTCAGCGCTTAATATGAACATCCATGTCACGTGTTTAGTACTAGAACCTTGTTGCCCTTCACCTCTCAGCAGCGGCTGGCACGAAACACGCGTAAACAACGGGATCCAGAAAGCAGGCACCCATTGGTATCCCCCATATAGAAGATGTACGTCCGTGGGCGCTTGGTATTTCAGAAATTCGGTTTAATTGAGTTTGTGTGTTGATCTTGCAACCCTGTTGCACATGCTAATCGGGTCCTTGTACCTCACTTCATACTCAGCCACTGCCTCTAGACGCTACACTATAGCTTGGATCTCCTCGACGATGGCTAATCGAGCACAGTAAGCTACTGGGTGGTCAGGATACGGTAGTCATGCAAGAGCAGAGTAAGACGAAGAGCTCCGATGAGGACTCGGATGAGTACTGGGACGATGAGCCTGAGCTCGAGGATGAGTACTGGGACGATGAGCCTGAGCTCGAGGATGAGACCCACGGGAACAATACCACTCAGACAGGGAGCACGCGTAGCCATCGTGAGCAACGAAGGGACTTCCTGACTCAGATAGTAAGCCCTGCCTTATGACTATGTCGGGATTGGCTAAGTATACACGTGCATAGAAAGTGGTCGTAATAGTCAGTATACTCCTGCATAACAGGGACCAGCAGTGCAATACGCTGCAGAGTGTGACCGGCCTGTTCCTTCACTCGTGTGGCACTCCGGAAAAGGTCGTGAAAGTCCTATCGCATATGGGCCTCTCAATCTCCCTGTCCTCAATACATGCTGCGGTCCATTCGCTCGCTGCCTGTAGCTCAGAAAGCATTGAGGCCCTAGTGCAGATGCTCCTCACTTCATATGCATTTGACAATCTTGACACAAAGGTTCCACTAGGTATCCCTACCGTAGACAAACCTGCAGATGGCCTCATCCATATCACCACTGGCACCTTGCTCCGTCTTGAGCACGGTGTGAAGCTAGACAACTTATGCTGTGCACGACTTTTATGGGATAGGTCTGAGCTGAACCCCAACACATCTGATCCGCGTCCGTTTGATGCTCATGCAACTCTGCGGCACCTTGTCACTCTCCACCTGGAGCCCGATTTCCTGGAGGATGGCTTGAGCCGGCGAGGCCGCTTCCGAGCTTGGTTTCTGACGGACACCCTCTTTAAGCACGGGCCAACATCTCTGGCTGTCCTCCGAGAGTGTCTGCCTCATCCCGAACCGATAGACATGATTCCGGTGTGCAAGCTCCACCAGGTGCCTCTGCACGCCATGGATATTAGTCTTTCAACGGTGTCAGGCAATCTCGAAGCTCTCCACGCTATGTACGCACAGGGAGGAGTGGGGGACCCGCATGCAGGCAGCACACCAGGTTCCGCCGCATCCACTCACCCATCTAGCACGCTCGTAGACATATCCGAGTACGTGACTCTCATGCACGGCGATCTCGGGACCTATGAGAAGATTCTATCATGCACCCGCCGTCGAAAGCAGGAGCAGACACCATATAACCGCCTCCAATCAGTCGTATTTGTAATTGGACTGTTCCATCTCAAGATGACCGCCGCTGATGCCATCTGGTGTATGCTGGTTGTTCCGGACTCGGACACTGCCCGTACTGACGATTTGTCCTTCATGAAAATAATCAGCTAGCTGCAGCCGAACGACTCATCCCGGCTCGTCAACAATGCCAAGTTCCGTAAACAGCATGACCTCATTCACCACGTTCTTACCCTACTCCTTCTTGATGCGTGGCGGGTGGAGGTGAAGAAACGTTGGAATTTCAACACCTTGGAGGCTTGGGCCGCATCCTCCCCAGCATACGGTGATGTCGAAGAAGCGGCACGGAGTCTTGTTTGGGAACACATCGAAGGGAATGGGCAGGATCTATACAAACTACGGATGAAGAGCGCGGCGGTGCAGGACCAAGTGAAAAAAAATACAATGCGCATGCTCAACTACCTACTCCTTTACGAGGAGCTGTCCTACACCATGAATGCGGGGTGTATCGGTCAGGTGGAGACCCTGTTCCCGGTCTGGATCCAGATCTTCCGAGCTGTCGGTAAACATAAGTATGCAAATCTCATGCTACGCTTCATGCATGCCCTGTACAAAATATATCCCGAAGGTCTATGGTAGGTTGAGGTTATAGTTGTTCAGTCTGTCAAGGTCTGATCAACAATCCAGTCGTGCCATTCGCTACAATATGTTGGTCAACCCATCAGGAAAACTGAACGCATTCCATGCGGTCGACTGGATTGTTGAATTATTGAATCTGTACATAAAGGTATGCAGACAATATCTGTAAGTACACATATTAAACAATCACTAAGTGATTAGGAGGTGATCTATGGAGGAGATGGGTCCAACTACTCGAAGGAGCGGATGTTGATCGAGTCTATCTTAGTCCTCGTCTATCGCAGCAGCCACGCCAATTTTGAATGCAATTTTAAGCTATCTGGCCTAACGAATAAGCATGCAGAGAAGAACATGAGAGCAACTTTCAAGGAGATATTAGACAACTATTTGACAAAGTGCAACGCGAACGAGATGAAACCTGGGCGCGGAGCAAGCTACCACATACCAGACCGCATTGTTCGTGGTGGAGAAATCCTAGCCGAGGAAGTGGTGACGGCAAGAGGGGGAGCTGGGAGATGCGGTGGGATGGGAGATGACGGCGACTTTGTGGGCGCGGGGGACAAGGCTGTGATGGAGGAAGTAGAAGAATTGTCAGCTGATAACTTGGGTGCCGATGGGATGCTGTGATGTCGTACTTATGAGCAGTCTACATCTGTTGTTGCTGCTGCTGCTGCTGCTGCTGCCTCAGATGGCTTACGACTTGATTAATGTCCATGACTCGTGTTGTGCGCCGATAGGAGGGTGTGCTGAACAGAGAATTTGACCAGAAGTCCTCATAGGAAATGGCAGGATGAGCGGAAGGCGCCACAGCGGTGGGCTGCACTACAGAGCGAGAAGTGGAAGTGGCGGTGGAGGAGGCGGCGGCAGAGGAAGCGGCGGCGGAGGAGGCAGCGGCGGAGGAAGCGATGACAGAGGAAGCAGTAGCAGCAGCATACGAGGGGATGGTAGCGGGCGCAGGAGAGGGGCGCGCATCGTGTTCCGCCACCAGACGGTCACCGCGGGACTCCTGACTCCTCTCCGCCAATGTCATTGAGGCCTTCCCATACATAGGGCACTGTTTGCTGCGTTCTGCGGGCAACTTGTTTGCACGGACTACAGATACACGTCAAATGGACTTACTGGTATGCCTGACTTGTGTGCATGCTCCGCATCGTCGAGGGGTGGCTTCCCGAGGAGGGTTTGATGGTACTCCACCTTGTACAGACTGCTGCAGTCGAAGGGTGGTAGTCATCAGCGGTGGCAGCGGTGGATAAAATCTGCGAGAGTGAGCTTCATGTGTTGCCAACAGTATGCCAGGGTTACGTACTCGGCCGCCAGTCTCAAAACATGTCCTCCAAGATCCCAAGCCATGTCCCACTTGCACTGACGAAACAGGTCTTCAGATGTAGTACCGAGCTTGTGTGCACAGGCAGAATCTGCGATACAATCCAGGATGTTGTCCCCCATGACGAGACCTGGTCCGTCGTTGTGGAGAGTGCCGTGTCCATACCTCTTGAGAGTTTCGGCACGTCGAAGTTTGTGCAGCGCCTCCCGGAACCTCATGTCTGTGGCTTCCATGGCGTAGGTGCTCTCAACGCGAGCAGCACGCAGAGCAGGAGGTCGTAAAGCTGTCGCAGAGGAGGGGAGGAGAAAATCAAAGGCAGGGTGGGAGGGACTGCAAAGGATACAGCAGACGGGGCTAGAGGGGAGCCCACAACGGGCACAGCCTTCTGGAGCTTCCCGGTGTTACGACGGTGCGTGACACGGCCACTGTTACGGTTACGTCTTGGTCTCGTGACTTGTCCTATGCTTATGTATTGTGCTTACGTTCCGGAGGCCGAGCCTGCTGTGGCTTACTCAGGTGTTGTATACTTAGCTGCATCCTCCCATGCCACGTCAGTTATTCTCATGATTCATCACCTCTATTTCCATGTACAGTCAGCCCCAGCTATACTTAGCCGTACTGAACATTCGCTTACCGATCCGGTCTACTATTAGTCTCGGCCATGTATATATAAGCCGAGGATCTTCTTCGAAGAACCTCAGCTCGATCTGGTTATCTATTGCCTATTCACTGAACCCCGACTCGCCTCTTCTCAGAAGATCTTCGATCCCTGACTCGCCTCTTCGTTACCCTTTGAGGCGACATGACCCCTAGCTCAGCCACCACGTGACCGATCTAGGCTCGTCATAACATTAGATCGAGCTCACGAATCGCCGTCAATCTACCCAGATTCAGACGACACCGATCGGCGCGGCTCTGAAATAGAGTGCGCCTGAACCCGACGAAACGGAAGAACAGCCGACAGTTTACTCGGCGAACAAGGAGACCAAGCTAGTATACTACGGAGAAGACCAGGTCTACTGGGAGGACAAATCGTGGCACTTCGCTCCTCATCCACTCACCTGGCAAGAGTGCATTCAAATCTCCCCTGAATACCGTGTCAAGTACAACGAACTAGCCGAAGAAGAACTCCCGGAGGAACCAGCGGCACCCGTGGAGACAGAAACCCGAACAGAACCGAACTCGCTGCCGACATCCCCAGTCGACTTCACCACCCCACGAACTTCTCAAGTAGAAGTAGCGAGCAGCAGCGAATCAGAAGACACCTCTCAGCAAGGCGAGAGCTCGACAGAAGAATCGGAAGAACCGATCGCCGCACCAGAAACCGAGGAAGACACCTCAGACAAATCAGAAGACATGGCTGAACAAGGACAGCAAGAACCCCAGGCAGTGGCCCCTGCACCACTCATCAAACCGCGATACGAGCGGACCCCCAAGATGAAACTGAAGATGCCCCTGGAATTTGAAGGGAAACGAGGAGAGGTTGTTGAATGGCTGCAGAAATGCATGCTGTACCTCTCAATCAACGAAGCAGCCTACAATACCGACCAGAAGAAGATTATCTTCTGCCTCATGCTGATGAACGGAGGGACATCCGGAGCATGGGCGAGGTCGTTTATTGAAGACACACAAGCACAAGCAGAGAAGCAGGGACCAGGAACTCCTCTAAACTGGGGCACGTGGCGAGACTTCTCCAAGCAACTCACTGAAGCCTTCGACGACGTCGACGCTCAGGCCAGTGCAAGAGTACTGCTGCGAAGCGTCCGCCAGGGCAAACGACCAGTGGAGGAGTACATCACCGAATTTAAATCCCTGATCTCGCGCTGCGGTATCACCGACTATCGCATCATCGCTGACTTCTTCTACGAAGGATTGAATAGGCCGCTACGCGAGAAGATCTTCGGGATGTACCCCATGCCTAACGACACGAACACCCTCTACATGAGAGCCGCGACACTGGAGCAGCAATGGTTGCTCAGCAAGACATACGACGGGAAGGGAAAGACCACGTACAACCCTACCTACAAGCCGCGTCAACACAGGACGCGCGAACGAGACCCCGACGCCATGGACGTCGACAGAATGCTCCCAGAAGAATGTGAGAAGCACTACAAAGAAGGACAATGCTTCAATTGCCATCAAGTGGGACACTTGGCACACCAATGCCCCCTCAAGAAGGGGAAGAACGGAGACCGGAAGGGGAAGACGAAAGCCCGAATCACGGAGGTAGCCGAAGAAGAGGACAGTGACGACGACTCCAAGTCCACCTCCACTCGAGCATCTAACTCCTCTAAGAAGCTCATCGCTGCACGCATCCGCCTCGCTCTCAAGGACCTCGATGACAAAGAAGACCGCAAGGACGTAGTATCCGACCTCCTGGACGAGGGTTTTTGAAGAACCGGCGTGCATCGACGTCACGACCACGAATGACGATCCGTAATGTAACAGTAGCGCAGACTTCGAAGCAGTCTATGAGGATACCGCTATTTATTCATACGGATTGAAGCGTCGAAGCGAAGGCCCTAATCGACACAGGAGCTGGAGAAACCTTCATGGACTACTGATTCGCGAAGGAGCAGAATTTAAAGCTCACGGAACTGAAGAAGCCTATTTGAGTCTTCAATGCGGACGGAACCCGAAACGAGGCAGGCAATATCAAGAAGTGCGCTTTGATTGAAGTCGAAGCAGGAGGACACCGACACATCATCTGATTCCTTATCACATCGCTAGGAAAGGAACCAATCATTCTAGGACTCCCCTGGCTTCAACGAGTCAGTGCGAACATCAACTTCACAGCAGGGACACTGGATATCGACCCTGGCAAGGTAGTCAAGACGGTCGTCGAACACCTCAGAGAAATGTGGTTCCCAGATCAAGATCCATTCACAGGACGACCCAGGGAAGTAGAAGAAGAAGAAGACCCAGCAAACGAAACAGAATCAGAAGAAGACAAAGATGAAGAACCCCTATACGAAGATATTGGACGAGTTACCACATCAGACATCAAGCCAGAGGAAGAACCAGATGACCAAGAACTCTTGATCGCATATCTACGAGACGAAATGGACAAAACGACCCATCCGCACGTGGTTGAATGGCATGGAGATGCTCCCAGACCAGGAAAACCATTGACCGGTGAACATCAACACGATGACGACGCACGTGTAGGACCAGGACCCAGCATTGGACAAATTCGAAAGGCACCAGCAGGAATACGCTTTGCAATAGCCAACAATGTCTGGATACGAGCAAAAGTCAATCCCGCTATGGCAATGGCACAGCAGCAACAGGCGCAGGAGAAGCCGAAGACATTCAAAGAGATGCTACCGGCGGCGTACCAGGAATTCGCCAGTGTCTTTGAGAAGAAAGCCTCAGAGCGATTTCCACCGGCCAGGCCATGGGATCTCGCTATTGAACTGAAGGAAGGCTTTGTACCGAAGGACTTCAAGCGGTATCAATTAACGCCCAAGGAACTGGAAGCTGAAGAAGAATTCGTGCGAGAAAACCTGCGAAAAGGATACATCAGAACCTCGAAGTCCCCCATGTCATCACCATTCTTTTTTGTAGGGAAGAAAGACGGGTCACTGCGACCCTGTCAAGACTATCGCTACCTGAACGAAGGGACCATCCCGAACAAGTATCCTTTGCCGCTGATCCCGGAGTTAATCGACAAACTTCGAGGAGCCAAGATATTTTCGAAGTTGGACCTACGATCGGGATACAACAATGTACGAATCAAGGATGGCGATCAATGGAAAGCCGCATTCTGAACCAGTCCGGGCCTATACGAGCCAATGGTCATGTTCTTTGGCCTCCGCAACTCGCCAGCCGCCTTTCAAGCCATGATGAACTCCATATTCAAAGACATGATCGATGAAGGATGGGTGGTAATCTATATGGACGACATCCTCATATTCTTGGGAGACGAGGAAACCCATTGACGACGAACACTTCGAATACTGGAACGCTTACGAGAACACGACCTCTACCTCAAACTCGAAAAGTGCACCTTCGACGCAGAAGAAGTGGAATACTTAGGAATGATCATTCGGGAAAACAGCGTTGCGATGGACCCGGTCAAACTAAAAGGAATTCTCGATTGGCCGGAACCAACGACCGTAAAGGACGTCCGATCATTCCTAGGTTTTGGGAACTTCTATCGACGCTTCATCGACCACTTTTCCGAGATCGCGCAACCACTGAACGCACTCACCAAGAAGAACGCCAAATGGGAATGGTCCGCAGAATGCCAGAAAGCATTTGACCAACTCAAGACCCGCTTCGCCACGGCCCCCGTGCTACAGATGCCGGACGTCACCAAACCATTCCTAGTAGAATCGGACGCATCTCAATGGGCAACTGGAGCGGTCTTGCGACAGCGCGACATCAATGGCGACATGCAACCTTGCGCGTACCTATCGGAAGGATTCACCGAAGTGGAACAGAATTACGAAATCTACGACCGAGAACTATTGGGGATCATTCGAGCGCTCAAAGCATGGCGACACTACCTAGAAGGATCAGGGCATCCAGTAACGATACTCTCTGACCACAAGAACTTGACCTACTGGCGAAATCCACAACAGTTGAACTGACGCCAAGCGCGATGGGCGCTCTTCCTTTCCCAATTCGACATGACATTAGTACATACCCCTGGAACAGCCATGGTCCAATCTGACGCCCTATCACGACGACCGGACCATCGACAAGGAACCGACAATGACAATGTGGAACGTACAATGCTCCCAGATAGCCTCTTCGTTCGAGTGGTTGACCTAGCCGTCGCACCAAGGTTTCAAGAACTAGCAAAACAAGACCGCCTGTTTTGCGATGCACTGGCAGCTCTACAGAACCACGGACCTCCGCCAATACGAAGCACCCTGACGGATTGGTCCGAAAGGGAAGGACTGGTCTTTTACAAGAATCGCTGTTATGTCCCTGCAAATGAAACTCTCTGAACCGATCTCGTACGACAGCATCACGACTTACCCGCCGCCGGACACCCAGGCAAATTCAAGACATTAGAACTCTTGCAAAGATCCGACTGGTGGCCGGGAATGTACACCATGGTATCCAAATACGTAGAAGGCTGCGCCATCTGTCAGCAAGCAAAACCGAACACACATCCCACGACACCGCCGCCACAAGCAATTCCTGCCACAGGCGTCACCCGACCATTCGAAAACGTCACCATGGACCTCATCACAGATCTCCCGATATCGCATGGCTATGACAGTATTCTGGTCGTGGTCGACCAAGGCCTTACGAAGGGGGTGATTTTTGCACCCTGCAAGAAGACGGTGGACGCAATCGGAACGGCAGAACTCTATCATCAACACGTTTATAGAAGATTTGGACTACCCAGCAAAATCATCTCGGATCGAGGACCCCAGTTCGTATCCAACGTCACCAAGGAACTAGGACGACTCCTTGAAATCACATTGTCACCCTCCACAGCCTATCATCTGCAGACCGATGGACAGACGGAAAGAGTTAACCAGGAACTTGAAGTCTACCTCCGAATATTCTGCGAAGGAAGACCTGACGAATGGGTAGAACATCTCACCGATGTGGAAGTTGCGCATAATCAACGCCTACACTTGGCCCGAAACGCGTCGCCATTCTACCTCATGATGGGCTACGATCCTCCACTGGTACCGTTGGCGTACCCCCGAACCAACGTCCCAGCAGTGCAAGAACAACTTACGAACCTGCAGAAAGCCAGGGACGAAGCACTAGCAGCGCACGAACTGGCACGGAACGTCATGACCAACCGGTATCGAGGGAAGTTCACCCAATTCGCCAAAGGACAGAAGGTCTGGCTAGAAGGGAAGAACCTACACCTTGCTTATGCCTCGAGGAAGCTGGCACCCAAACGAGAAGGACCATTCCGCATCACGGAAGTCATCGGACCAGTCACATACTGTCTAGAACTGCCGAAGTCGTGGAAGATCCACCCCGTGTTTCATGCGTGTTTCCTGACACCCTATAAGGAAAACGACACCCACGGACTCAATCACACGAGGCCCCCACCTGACCTGATTGACGGAGAAGAAGAATACGAGGTCGAAGCTATTGTGGGACACAAGATGATCCGAGGGAAACCCCGATTTCAAATCAAGTGGCGGGGTTACTCATCAGCGGAAAACACATGGGAACCTGAGTCAGTGCTCCTGCCGAATGCTGCCGAGATCCTCGAGAGGTATAAAAAGGCGAGGAAACTCGCCTGAATCTCTCACCATGCCCTCTCTCGAATCACTCCACATTCTCTACTGCGCCGTCCTCGTTTCCGCCACGCTCGCCTTCCTCCACTTCACCCTCCGAGACCAACCATCCCCCACACTCATCTTCGCCCTCTACTGCACCCTTGTCCTCGCCTCCATTGTCACTTTCCTCCACTTCAATCTCTCCGATCTCCACACTCGCATCGCAGAGCGGACACTCAAGAACCGCGACCCCTCCAGCACCTGGTGAATGCCCCACTTCATCGGACGACTTGCTTACGCCATTGTCGCCGTTCCTGCAACCATCGTCGCCACCATTGCAGCTACCGTTTGTCTCCCAATCCTGTGCGTCGCATCGTGCCTCACCCACAACTCCCTCGAGTGCGAATTCCATCACACCGACAACCGCTCGCCTCCGCTTCCGATAAGAATCCCCGCGCACCTCAACGAGCCTGACGACGAACGAACCCTATGATCGTTGTCGTGTGCATGACCATCACCTTCCTACTCGCTCTTCTCTGGATCCTCGCCTATGCCGTCCTCTACCTTCGTATCATCGAGTTCACCATCGAACACCGCGACATCCCTGCCGACAGCCTCCCCATTTATCCCAACCATGCCTAACTTCAAGTTTGCGGAGAACCTAACCCCGGAAAACTTCTCAGTCACCTCCGCGCAGTCGCTAAACCCGAGCGACCAAGAAAACATTCCCCCTCCTGCGGCTCCTCCTCCTCCGTACAACGACAAGACAGACGAAGCAGACAGCGACCCTGAGGAGCCAGACGAAACGTCCGATCTAGAGTCGCTCGCTACGAATGACTCCCTCGTCGACCAACCCAACTCGTGAGAAGGACAACGGCTCGTCAATGCTCTCCTCACGGATCCGGGACCCCTCATCAATGCGGTGCGCGCCAATCCCGAGCTAGTCAACCCGCTCGCCAGATACCGGGACATGTTCAACGATGCGCGGGAGTTAGGCCACATAGGCGGGCATCTGGTCAACCTGCGGGGGTCGGCGTCTCTGATCAGGGAAGACGCTCGCGGCCAACTTGGCAGGATACAGAGGAGCATGAAGACTGTCGCGGAAGTGCTGGACCACGTCGAAGAGGTTGTCAACGACATAAGGAAGGAGGTCTCTGACATCACCCACCTCTATGAAGACAACGCCGAGCGCATCCTCGAATCGGCGCAGGAAGTCACCGAGTACGCCCGTTCCGTCGAAGCGTCTGTCAGCCGATTCCAGCTCCGCAATGATCGAGGGCGGCGAAGCCTCATCCAACATATGGAGTCCCCTTCATTCACCGTTCGGCACCAGCCGTACACTCGCAATCTCCTTCCATTGCTTGAACCTCCGTCCGGCGAGCGACCCGCCGCGTACCACACCATCCCTGGACCTTCGCGGGAGGACTACACGTACCTACCGCGCGACCACTGCAACTACACCCGACGAGCACGAGAGGCGACGATAATACAGCGACGACTCGAACAAGGAGTTGAATCTCGTGTAGCGCGACGCACGTCGCTGCGACAAGCGCGCCCAACCACCCCCTACGCTCCGGAGGTAGCTGGTCCAGTTACTGCCAACCCCGGGTCTTCAGCAGCGGTTCCGCGGATTCCGTTCGCAGACGTCCAATTCCGAACGCACTCGCTGTCCTACGAACCCTCGACGAGACCTGCGACCGCGGCACCTGCATACCCAGAAGAAGCCCCGATCATACCGCCACCCCCATATGGTCAGGCCCTGACGAACAACTCACAATTCTATCTGAGGTCGCTAGAAGAAGCGACGAGGGACGCGCGCGCAAGCCCACCATGGGGAGTACAAGCCCCTGTCGAAATCGCGGATGCTACTCTCGACGACCCCGCTCGTGGTCTCCAGGGCCCGGACGGGCTCAACAATTGCAAATACTATTGGTGAACGACGAGGTCATCGTCGACCATACAAAGGGGGTAATGTTACGACGGTGCGTGACACGGCCACTGTTACGGTTACGTCTTGGTCTCGTGACTTGTCCTATGCTTATGTATTGTGCTTACGTTCCGGAGGCCGAGCCTGCTGTGGCTTACTCAGGTGTTGTATACTTAGCTGCATCCTCCCATGCCACGTCAGTTATTCTCATGATTCATCACCTCTATTTCCATGTACAGTCAGCCCCAGCTATACTTAGCCGTACTGAACATTCGCTTACCGATCCGGTCTATTATTAGTCTTGGCCATGTATATATAAGCCGAGGATCTTCTTCGAAGAACCTCAGCTCGATCTGGTTATCTATTGCCTATTCACTGAACCCCGACTCGCCTCTTCTCAGAAGATCTTCGATCCCTGACTCGCCTCTTCGTTACCCTTTGAGGCGACATGACCCCTAGCTCAGCCACCGCGTGACCGATCTAGGCTCGTCATAACACCAGGCATTGGTGCTTATCGGCGACTGGTGTAAGATTATGTAACCATATCAGCACACCCAGTGGTACCAACGCCAAACAATGGTGCCCACTCACCGACCTTGTCATTCTCATAGAATGCATTGATGGGAAAGCAATAGCATTTGAATGCTCGTGTTGCCGCATTGACGAGGCTGTCAAGCTCAGCGGGCAACTCAGTCCCGCCTACTGGCACCTTCACCTTCTTTGTCTTTGTAGACTGTGCATTTGCCGCCTCGGTTTTGAAGAACACCCGTAGCTGCTCATACTCAGAGAGCTGCAGCACTGCTCTGGCTGCCTGCGATGATGAGCCATGCTCCACCGATGCCTGTGAACCGCTCCCTCCCTCAGCTGCTGTCATGCTTCCCTCTGCTGCCGGACTGTTCTCCCCTTCCATCTGTGGTGCACTGTTCTCCCCTATCACCCGAGGAGCGTTACTGACCTCTGCTACCACACAAGGCGGACCATCCAATCGTGGCTTAACTGCTGGATGTGGGTTTCCAGCAGTGCCCACATCCGAGGCCATATCGTCCGGATCCAAGTCCCCACGCTTACGCTTTGGAGGTTGCACCGCTGACTTCTGATGCTTCGCTGCTACCGTCTTCTGATGCTTCGCTGCTACCGTCTTCTGATGCTCTGTTGCCATCACTCTCTTTGCCAACGCTGCGCGTTGTTTCTCAGCTCTCTTCTCTGCTCGCTGTACAGCTGCCTGTCTTTCCTCATCAAAATACTTTGGTTCGACGAGGATGATAGCAACTGCCTCCCTGCCTGGACTGTGTGCCGCACGACCTAACCGCTGCCACAACATGTTGAGGTCGCAGTTAACCCGCCATTGGACAACAAGTTCAATGTCAGATATGTTGACACCCTTGCCCGGGAACAATTAGTTAAGTCCTTCTGATGATTACCTTTCCATGCTCACCATGCCGAACGAGTCCGTGCAGAACAGTCCCCACAGCCTTCCCGTGCTGTACTCCGCTGTCGCCGCCTCGTGAAGCGACGCAGACATGTCGGAATTGAAGCACAGGACCTTGAAGTGATCCTCCTGCGGCAGCCTCTTGCGAAGCATGTCCGCCGCCTGCATTGACTCCTCAATGCTGTCAAAGAACACTAGGAACTTTGGGATGCGGTCACCAGCCTTCCACCCTGCGGGCAGGAGGAGGTCCAGCTCCTTGTAGCTCGACACTGCATGCTGCATCTTCCGCATGGCAAGATACACATTTGGCCGATCGTTTGAACGGCAATGGATGACCGTACGTGCACGCTTGACATGCAGCGTGGCCAGGACATTGTCCAGCATCGCCTCTGGTAGTGTGGCAGAAGGGATGAGGTAGGGGACATCAGTGAGTACGTTGCGTAGACGACCTGCCTGCCCGTAGTCCTTGCAAAACGATGCCCAGCTTTTGATGCAGTGTGCTTCATCCCAAATGACTGAGATCAGCCGCGACGTCCAGGTGCGGTTCCGCCAGAGCCTCGCAAATCCGCCTTTGAGCCGGAATGCCTCCTCGGGGTTGACCACAATGACCCAATACTGCATTAGTCTGATGTCCTATGGCGCAATGAGAACAATTGCGAGGACCTGTGAGTCATTTCATCTGACCTCAAAGTTATATGCGGTTGCGGTCCTCGCGCAAATGGAAATAGCGCGGATACCCAATGCAGTTAGCTGGGATGTGTTTTGATCGCCTAAAATGTTCAGCGGCGTTGTATACCGGTCGGGCGGAATAGCAATGGAATCCAAAATGTGAGCGTCTTTCCTGATCCAGTCCCCGAGATGCAGACAATGTCCCGGTCCTTTCGCAGGATAGATAATGCGACCTCGCATTGCCAGAGACAAGGGCGGCGATTGAAATGAAGGAGTGTGGCCTGTCTGATCTGGTCTACAG
Source organism: Cubamyces lactineus (assembly GCA_022376465.1). Lineage (NCBI taxonomy): Eukaryota > Fungi > Basidiomycota > Agaricomycetes > Polyporales > Polyporaceae > Cubamyces > Cubamyces lactineus. Next base: position 446,557 of record JACDTU010000022.1, on the reverse strand, counting down.
TAGGCAGGGAGTTGGTGCCCGCCGGCGGGGGCGCGGATGACATAGAGGCTGAATGGACAGATTAACCGCGCCATCCTTCAACGCTGACTCACTTGTACATGCAGGAGAATTTCCTTCTACATCTCGCGTCCCCTGTGTACCTCGCCTTACACTGAACCGAATATCTCGAATTTCTGAAATACCAAGCGCCCACAGACGTACATCTTCTATATGGGGGATACCGATGGGCACCTGCTTTCCGGATCCCGTTGTTTACGCGTGTTTCGTGCCAGCCGCTGCTGAGAGGTGAAGGGCAACAAGGTTCATAGTATGACACACGTGACATGGATTCTAGTACTAAGCGCTGACCCTGCTATACGGGATTCCACTCCAACTCCGCCTCTAACATATCGCACAATGCCCTCTCACCTCGAAGCGGCGGTGGGTAGGAGCCTGGAGGAGGCCTGCACCGAGTGAATTGTGCCCAATTGGCGCCCGTTTACCGTAAGCGCTCGTGTCAAAGATGGAACAAAGATTTCAGAATTTCAAAGTTTCATATTCTTTTGCATTGCTTTGCCGCGGTACATATCTGGTGCAAATCTGGTGCACACATTCACCTTTCCTCCACATTTACTTAGCGAAAAAATTTCATAACGCCCAGTGTACGTTGACGCGCAACGGAACCCTTCGCAGACATGCCTCCGCACGTCATCCCCTTTGTCGACCCATCCCAATCACACTGGGTGTTACGAAATTTTTTCGCTGAGTAAATGTGGAGGAAAGTTGAATGTGTGCACCAGATTTGCACCAGATATGTATCGCGGCAAAGCAATGCAAAAGAATATGAAACTTTGAAATTCTGAAATCTTTGTTCCATCTTTGACACGAGCGCTTACGGTAAACGGGCGCCAATTGGGCACAATTCACTCGGTGCAGGCCTCCTCAAATATAACCTTCTGATTTGCATTGGTCACGCTTATTTAAGTGGGATTCATGTATGTCCATAAATATATTTGATTGTAATTGTACAAGGACAAAATGCTATATGTATTCAACAGGGTGTGCACGTACTACTGGAGTCTGAGAATTGGGCTCATAGCCTACCTCGCCAGCAATCTGTTCAAACAACACTGCGAGTGAGCGCATATATTGATCACGAAGAGACTACTCGTGTTATTACCTTGAAGCCGCCGCTAAGGTTAGATTTTCGAGTCCTAGTGACTATATATGCGGTATCTGGGAGGCCGGGCGGGGTTGATCAACATCTGTATTCACTATAGGTGAATGTCTTCACTGACATACCTGTGCTATATGCTGGCCTCAAGAGCTCTAAGACGTCGCATTCGCAGTCGCCAGTGATGGAAGGAAGAGAAGAGCGAATAGTTGGCGGACGAAGAGTAGACTCGGTTTTAAGGACAACTGCATTCGTTGGAACTCCGACCGACGTAGAGCGAACGCTATGACATCATGATCAAACCGTATATGCTCGATTGAGGGAGGCTTCGAGGACTTGTTGCTTTGGGGAGGAATATTACCTTTGCACGGGTCAAAGACGACGTAAATACAGAGTGCAGTCAAGATTGAGCAAAAGTGGAGTAATAGATGGGAATTGGACTACATTTGCTCTGGGAAAATTCGTCGTAACACCCAGTGTCAGTCGCGATGGCACAAGCAGGCGACCACGGCCTCATGTTCATCCCCGGCCTCTCAAGCTCAGCATCCTCGCCCTCGCTCCCGCGTCCACAATTCCCCGCCGTCCTGCCTTCACAAAAGGCGCTCGCGATGGCTGCTGCCGCGCGCCAGGGCTCGATGGACGTGCAGTCCCCCGGGGCGGGGTCGAGCGTCACTGGGGCGGGGGACCGCAAGGATCCCGCGGCGTTCCAGCAGAACGCGAGCAGACCGCACACTCCGGGGCCGGGCGCGTCGTCGTCGGAGGCGGGGTCGAGCAGCGGCGGACCGTCCATCGCGGGGGTGCTGTATTCGAGCCCGTCTGCGAGCGATTTGAGACACGTCTTAGCAGCGGAGGACGACGAGCTGCCCCCTGCGTACACGCCGTCATGACCATTCTGACGTCCGACGTGGACGCCCTGCTATGTTCGATCGACGCTCTGTATGTGCTCTTGACTGTTCCGAACTACTTACTGTAGCTATGGTTTTTATGGGCTATGGTTTTATGGGCTAGATTGTCGCTGGTGTCATGTCTAGCGAGGATATCGGTAAGACTTACCTGGAGGTAGGCGAGGTCACGTTACTTATTACTGGGATTGGCATGCTTGTTCACGTTGGACGTTCCTTTGTCTCATGTCGTCCAGACATCCTACTGTACTTTGTGTAATTTCTTGTTCTCGAGTCTGCACGCTTGCCAGTGTGTTGTCCGGACGATGTTCTCGCCCCAACCCCTCCGTTTCATGCGATACACACTCACGATAGCCTGGCAATCTAGCATACTAATAGTAAGAGACACCCGGACGAAAGGTATAGGGTATTGGGCAGGCCGATGACGCGTCGGAGTTGAGATTGCGCGCGCACGAGCACGACTCCGGGTCCGCATTAGATATCTGGCTTCTCATCAGTGCTCACTGCTGCTCGCAATCAGTATCCCCCCAGCTACGAGTTGCACCTAACCGACATACGCTACTATCGCCATGCCTCTCAGTCCCGATCTAGCAGCTGCTTTCCAATATATTGCCGACCAAGTCAGCAATCTGAACGAAGTGCAGTACTTCGATCGGACGATCCAAACGCATACAAAGGAATTTGTATACGATGGTCGGAAGTTTGCATTCGTGAAGCTCGGCTACTCCCAACTCGGGACTGCCTTCGCAGGCATCGGCTACAAAGTCAAGTGGCTCACTTCGGATGGCCTAGGAAGCGAACGGGAATGGACAATCTGGATAATCAACCCCGTGGATGCTGTCACGGTCAACCGGAGGGCGGTCATTGGGGCCTTGTACACTATCATCAACGATCCAAACTCTGGGAAGGCGGCGTGGACGCTTGATGCAAGGAATTATGCATAGTTTGAGGAGTGAGTGATGCATGTACAATTGGTGGCCGTCAACGCTGACTCTTATGACAGCACGCAAGACGTCTGCGCCCGGATACGTCAAGGATATTGCAGTTGACATGAAGTTGAACGTTGTACGCTGTACGTGAAGCCACCACTCAACTACGGATGGCACTTGCTGACGATCATTACAGAAGAATGGTCCATGTTTCATCACGTAGCCGAAAGTAGATCCTCTGTTACAAGATCTTGGAGGTGAGAAGCCAAGACATAGCAATGTGGCGATGTGACGCCTTCAAGGGAGGGTATCCCGCTACTCTGGCGTGGATGGAGACAGAACATCATGGGGTATATTGTATTACGAGAGAAGTGGTAGTCGCAGCGCTTTGAGGTTGTATAAAACGTTCTTGAGGAACTCCCATGCACGGACACCCCACACAATGCCGGTCAGAACTTGACGTGCTCGACGGGCTGTAGGACGGCAGTGGCAGACTGTCGTACATCCACGTTCCTTGCCTTCAAGCCAACTAGCGTATAGTCGGGCAATAAGCGGCGGGTGACGTCCGTAATACGTCTTGAAAGGCATGCCATGTCTGTCGATATAACACGTATGATGGACGGATAAGACGCACCTCCATTGTACGCTGCATCGTAAGTGCGGCGCAATATACGTCCCAAGAGTACGGATCGAAGTATGTGATATCATACTCCAAGCGAAATTGGCTGGGAGGTAGAACGATAGCAGGCTGTGATCCAGGCCCGAGGGTGAACTGAAGTGACGATCCAAAGTCAATGAGGTAGGCCTTCCCAGGCTCTACATCAGGGTAGCGTTGGCCTATGTTTCGGGCGGCAGCAACAACGTTACCCGGGCATATATCCTGAGCCAGCTCTGAGTGACATCGTCCTACAACACGACCAGGGAAGAAGCGTCATACCATGTGCGCTATATGCAAGCTGTGCATATATTCGATACCCTGAAAGCACGATATTACTCGACCCATCAGAGAGCATGACTCCAACCGTACGAACCTCTATCAGCTGTAGGAACATGGGCAATGTGCGAGATAATGGCGCATTCAGTCCTATCAGGGATCCAAAGTCGGACAATGATGGTGTAATCAGAAGAGGATGTCCAGCCTCAGGAGATGTCAGCTCTCCCGGAATGGTATGATTCCGAGGGTCAAGACGACGCGAGAGTAGTTGAAACATTGCTGCCTCCTGGGTATCGGTGTCCAGTATCTTAATATGATATAGAGGTTCCTTTAGCAGGGATGTCCTGTATACAACGCCCTGTGTAACATTTTGTGAATATCCTCTTGGGAAAATGGGGATAATTCAACATACTATCTTGCAGGGATAAGCAGGCTCGAGCTCGAAACCCCGACGAAGAACTTCAGGGTGAGACTTGAGCCGTGCAGGCACCTCGAGGATCGTTATTTGGCCATCCTCGTCTGTCTCGTACCATGGTGGGTTCCCCGTGGACATTGAGTATCTTTGCCCGTATTATAGGCTCTTGTCGGCAGTTGCTGAAGCGCAATACCTGCGTGGTAGTTGGTGACTTGGTACTTGGGGGAACGGGCGCTGTGGTGCAGCCACCGACACGTGGCAAGAACAGCCTGCCGCGTCTTCGACAAGTCGGCACTGACTGTCTTCGCGTTGCTTCAGTCCTTGACAGCAGCAACCACTACTAGCACCTTCATCCCCATCTCGCATTCACCCTGGTCACTCCTTTCCGAACCTCAGTGCAACCTCCGGAGCTGTTTCTCTTAAAAGACACAATATGCCAGTGTTAACCACGATCGCAGGTACGCTATTCCGCCGTCTGATGGGAATGCACCCCGGTCTTGTGGGACCGCTCTCGTGCGCAGCACGGTGCTCATAGCTCCTTGCAATGAGATCATATAACATCGGACACACGTAAAGATATTAGGCGAAGGCCTCTACGCAAGGTTATAATACACCCTTTGCTCATTATATGTGTAGCTATCTGACCTCAATACTGCCGATCGCAGTGTCCTACGGGAGTATGCACGTTGTTTGATCAGAGGCCAGGGCAACTTGTGTACGAGTTAGAGCCTTGGCATCCTTTGCAAGGCGCTGTGAGCCCACCTTGCCATGCTGGTCCCGCTAGGCCCAAGTAGTTCTCAGGCGGCGTATCTTCAATGCTCAACTTTCGTACTGATCGCTTACCGAAGTTCAGAACCCCGTCCATCCACCAAGCCTGAACCCATAGGGAATGACCTCCTTATGTTCCTTCTCACCACGTGCATGCTCTGCGCGGTCTTCCTGCTATGGCGCCGTGCATCTCAGCTCCGGAGTGTTGTGGCACACCAGTTCGTGGAATTCACACTATGGACCAATGGACTCCGCTTATTTCGTATTCCTTGCAGATTGGGCATCATACCTAATAGCGAAGGTCGCATTCGACTATCACTAGATGAGGGGCCGTCCGCGCGAGAGTTCCTCGACGACGACTACGACGACGACAATGAGCGAGTTGGAGAAGACGAGCCACTCGCGGTTACGGCGGACCGTTTGCGGAAGGCAATCAATTCGGCCGATAGTGAACTGCAACAGTCTACGCTAGTCTTCGCGGCGGACGCGGACGAGCCCCCGCCTCCGCCGCCGAAGGCATAAGCTCTGCGTGTTTCCTAGGTGAGCCTGACTTCTCGCTCATCCTTTGCGTCTGCTGACTTCGGGTAGCTTTCGAGGACGGTTTCAGATACCTGTGCTATCTTTGGACACTTCCCTATTTAGTATCCCAGTCAATCGTCATTCGTTTCTTCGACCGCTGTTCTACCAAACCCAGCATATTCCCGATTGGATGAAGCCCGTTGGTGCGTTCGGCTTGCTTGCCGCCCGGGCCGCTCTAGTGGTGATCATTCCTCGGTGTGAGCCACAACTGTGTCGTTGTACTTGATTTTGAAAGCAGACTAGCTGCGGTGCGATTCCGAATCAGAGTCGTCGACAGCCGACACACACCGAATGGGTCCTATGACATACGGGACGTGCACTTTTGTGGCCAAGTGATCAGCCCATTTGATGGTAAGTGCTCCCGTTCGGTCTTCCGATACCTGCAGGTCGTCCTGCCTTTCTGTAGTCGTTCTTCGCCAGTCGTCTACCCGGCGTACAGCCGCCCCCGCCGACACGCCTTCTGCATAACCGCGTGATGTCCGAGCGTTCAGGTGACAAGTCTTCGACTACGGCTCGCCGGAAACAAAGTCTATCCTTTCCTTCCTCGACGAGCTCCGCAAAGTGCGACAACCTTGAACGTGCACACTTGCCGTGGTCGGCGACGTGAGTCCAGCCACCCCTCGTGCATGCACCTTCGCGTTCCTGAAGGGTCGTCAGGTCTGAGGCTTCTGCACTCCTTCCGTCATCATCGTGGTCACAAGGACCGAAACACGACTGAGTGGTCAGAGCGCCGAGCGAGTACGTAGAGTTCACGAACGTATAAAAAGGGTGGAGCGAGATCCACCTTCGTCGGGTCTGCATCAGCTTACGACTCGTGCTACGCAATGGCTGCTCGGTATCGCTGGGCAAGCCTTGCTCTCTGCAGCTTGCTCGCATTCGCAAGCAACGTCCTGGCTATCGGCCAACCCACCTGCGTCGCGTTCAAGTCTTCGCACTCCACTTTCCCTGTCGTCCAAAATCGCAAGGCGACGCCGATCATCCTCTCCCCGGACGAATGGCCTGGCGTCCAGCGCACCGCGTTCGACTTCGCGTCTGATATCGAGCAAGTGACGGGAGTGAAGCCGGCGCTGAAGAACGTCACGTCTCCCCACCCGTCCTACTCGTCCTATGGCTCCAGCGTCATCATCGTCGGCACTCTGGGTAAATCGTCTCTCATCGACGAGGTCGTCAACCGGACGAAGCTCGACGTATCCTCCATCCAGGGCAAGTGGGAGGCGTACTTGACCAAGGAAGTCGCGAATCCTCTTCCTGGCATCAAGAGCGCGTATGTCATGATCGGCGCGGACAAGCGGGGTACGATCTACTCGTTGTACGATCACTCCGAACAGTTCGGTACGTGGTTCACTGCATTAGGATGTTTGCTTCGGCGCTCACTTCGAAGTCGCAACATAGGCGTCTCTCCGTGGTACTGGTACGGGAGCTATTCATCAGACTAGTTTGGATCTGGGTTGACAGTTGCATCAGGTGGGCGGATGTTCCCGCGACAAAGCACACAGAGCTATTTGTCGACTCGTCTGGATGCTCGCACGGCGTCCCGACGGTCAAGTACCGCGCTATCTTCCTCAACGACGAACAACCCTGCCTTCAAAACTGGGCCTTCGGGAAGTTCACCAACGGTACCGGAGCTCCACTCACAGGCTCGCCCTTCAACCATTTCTTCTACACTAAGCTGTGAGTAAACTCGTAGTTGTCTCCTCATCACAACTTCTGACCGGTTGTCACACAGGTTCGAGCTGATTCTTCGCTTGAAGGGCAACTATCTTTGGCCAGGTATGTCTCCTCCTAAATAGCCTTTTGGGACGCGTTCTAAACGCGAATTGGACATGCAGCCATGTGGGCGAGGTATGCTTGCTTCTATCACGTGATCGCGTCTCTCCGTACTGACTTCGCGGTCTTCCAGCGGCTTCGGCCTCGACGATCCGCTGAACCAGCCGTTGGCGGACTGGTATGGCATCGTTATGGGCACGAGTCACGAGGAACCCCTCATGCGTTCGACCCCTGTCGAGTGGGACTTGTTGGGCACGGGCCCTTGGGATTACTCGGTGAACGCGCAGAACATCTACAACTATTGGGTCGAGGGTGCCGAGCGCTCGAAGAACTATGAGAACATGATCACGATCGGTATGCGTGGAGCTGGTGAGTGTGCCGAACCCTGTGGTTGGTGTAGATGAATTACTGACTATGAACGCGTAGGTGATTGTAAGTCTTTGGTGAGACCTTGGGTTCTGGATCGCCGTTGATCGTCCGAATACAGTGCCTCTTCCTGCTGGAGAGGGCATCCCGCTCTTGGAAAAGGCCATCAAGGACCAGCGAGGGATCTTGATGAACGTCTTCAACGTTACGGATGTTACGACCATTCCCCAAGTGTGGACGCTATGTACGTCTGACTTCATCCTTACGTCCTTGCAATGCACTCAGCGCTGTTGCAACAGACAAGGAGGTCCAGGGGTACTACGAGGATGGTATGCAAGTCCCGGACGATGTGACTTTGCTGTGGTCCGATGACAAGTGAGTTCACTTTGACAAGCTAGTTGTGCGGAGGTGCTGATGTCAGTGTAGCTGGGGCAACATCCGCCGCTATCCGCTGGTGAGCGAGCGCAACCGGACTGGAGGCGCTGGTGTCTACTATCACGTATGTATCTCATTTTCAACTCCTTTCGGGGAAGTTCATACTGACCTCTTGATAGGTGGACTACGTCGGCCAGCCTAGAGACTACAAGTGGATAACCGTGAGTAAAACCGAAGTCACTGTGTAATCCACGTGCTGAATGCTCTCTATCCGTATCTAGAGTAGCCAGATTGAGAAGGTACTGTCACCCTAACTACGAGAGCCTTCGACGCTTAACCCCTGCTACCAGACATTCGAACAAATGTCCGCCGCCGTCGCTCGCGACGCGACACGGATCTGGGTGCTCAACGTCGGCGACCTCAAGCCGTACGAGATGCACTCGGAGTTCTTCCTCACATATGCTTGGGACGCTGACCGCTGGACCCCCACGAACATCGGCAGCTTCGTGCACAGCTGGGCGAAGCGCGAGTTCGACCTGGACGACTCGGATGCTGCTGAGGTTGCTGGGATCATCCACAACCTCACGCGCCACAACGCGAGGCGCAAGCCGGAGCTTATGAACTCGACTATCTACAGCTTGACAAACTACCGCGAGTGCGTCCTTCTGGCCAGATATCACACGCTTCGGACGTTCAACTGACATTTGGGCATGTACCATTTGTAGGGCCGAGAATGTGCTCACTATGCTGCAGAACCTGAACGTCTCGTCGACGCGCATCTACAACAAGCTCCCGTCGCAGACCAAGCCAGCGTTCTTCCAGCTGGTCTACCACCCCGTACACGCGTCGCTCATCCTCACGCACATGTACATCGCGGCCGGCCTGAACAACCTGCACGCTTGGCAGGGACGCGTTAGCGCAAACGATTACTTGGCTCAGGTCGAGTACTTGTTCGAGCAGGACTACGCGCTGGAGCTCGACTACCATGGCATTCTTGATGGTAAATGGCAATGAAACCCTCCTCAATGCATGGTACTTATTTTCTCTTGATAGGCAAATGGTACAGCACTCGATGTGCCTTGTTGAAGGAAGTAGACTGACAATTTGACAGGAACCATATGATGGACCAGACGCATGTCACGTATTTCCCGGACTATTGGCAGGAGCCTCAGGTGAACTCGTGAGTGTTGACATGGTGCTCGGAGATGGTAACCAACAGCATGTCTAACCAAGGTCCTCTTAGGATGCCTTATGTCACGAAAGTGCAGTCTAAGAAGATGCCTCGAAACGGTGCCATGCGGATCATACCTGAGGGCACCCAGGGTGCTTGGTGATTGTTTCTATTCATACTCTAGACAGCTCAGACAGCTCACAATGCACGCAGGCCTGGCGATAACATCCACAACTGTCCTGCGGGATACGGCTGCTCCGATCCCACCATGACCATCGACCCGTACGTACCCGCAGGAAACCGCTATGTGGACGTCGCGCTCGGTGGTATCCACGGGTTCGACTTCAAGGTGACGAGCAATGTATCTTGGGTGAAGATCTCGCCCACCTCGGGTTCACTCTCTACGGACCACCCCGACCAACGGGTGTTCCTTGACGTCGACTGGGATCAGGTGAAGGGGGTTGAGGCGGCACACCTCATCTTTAATGCGACGGCTCCGACCCAATTCCAGGAATGGCGCTCAGTCGTTCCCCCCGGCTATCCGTCCCCGACGGTGGTGGTGTCTGTGACTCTCATTGCAAACCACACGGTCGCCCCGAGCGACTTCAAAGGCAAGCGCCACGGCCTTCGTTTCAGCTCACGTCGCTTACGCTGCCGCAGGTTTCGTCGAGGGTGATGGTACGGTATCGATTGAAGCAGCTCATGCGGCTCGGAACACGACTGTGAAGGGCCTCACCTGGACAGAGCTGCCGGGTCTTGGCCGGACGCTCTCTGGCGTGACGCCTTGGCCCCGCGGCGGCGATGAGCTGAACTTCACCGCCGGCACTGGTCCCAGCATGTACGTCTTCTATTCGGGACGCTAGGCGTACCGACGTGGAGCATGAACGACTGTGCTGACAACGATGCGACAGCGAGTATGACTTCTACCTGTTCAACACTGTCGCGCAAGGCGGCAACGTTACGATCACGACGCTTGTGTCGCCGGCACTCAACGGCCTCGGTGACGACCGCCCGCTTGGTCTGGCGCTGCAGATAGACGACGGGGAGGCGCAGACGAAGTATTTCGTGCCGTCGGCGACTGCGGGGAACCTGCCCGATGGATGGGATGGAATGGACGGGTGGGTGGCGAACAGCATCATCGAGGTGCCCATGGTCTTCCAGGTGCAGCCTGGGGCGCATACTCTGAAGGTACGTGCAGCGATGGGACGGGAATGAAGCGGCGCCTCATGTCGGTTTCCTCTCTCTAGGTCTGGATGATTGAACCTACGGTCGTCGTCCAGAAGATCATCATCGGTGCGTCTCGTCTTCTAGTCTTCGTTTACGCCACATCGTGTGCTGAGGGAGTGAATGTGCGCAGACACGGGCGGTGTGCTGCCGAGCTACCTCGGCCCCCCAGAAAGCATCAGATTCAGAGTGTAGAGACCGTCTATCGGTCGATGTCTACGTACGAGCGGACCCACCGAGAACGGGCCCCAGATGACACGTTGTTCTGTGAAATGTAGTTACTGTAGTGCTTCCGAGTTTCGGTCGCTTTCACCATTCAGTCCCGAGAGTCCTGGGTGACAATGAAGTGCGGGTGAGAAAGGCGTGCATCAGCCACTCTGCGTGCATCATGTTATGGGCGCTCCGTGATAGGCCTACCCCGCACGGCGAGAGTTAGACGCCAAGATCCGCCGACGCTCGCATAGGCGGAGCCCATATCGGGAAGCTGTGGCGGGTCCTTCTCACATTCTACCCCGCCTGACCACGCCCTCTTCTTGTCTCTTACCACCATCTTCACCCCCTTTCACTCCCCCGCACGCTGCACACGACGCTCAGACAGCCTATACCACTCAGCATTATGGCACCCTCTGCAATGACTCAAGCTTCCGCCAACGTCGCTTCCAATGACGCGACAAAGTACTCTGCTAAACCGAGCGGCAAGGGCCTCGGAAATGGGCGCGCTCCCGCGCACGTCTCCTCTGCGGAGGTCATCAGCCTCGAGCACGAATATGGTGCACACAAGTGAGTCACTTCCGCCTTTCTAAACCCCGCACGCCTTGGGGCGCGAATTTCTCTCCAGTGTGGCATCTACGCAGCGACGGTATGACTCGGTTCACCGAACAGACGCGGCGTTAACCTCTGAACGGCGACGTAGAATGGCATCACCGGAGCCTTCACGGATTTAGAATTTCATTATTGTCGTTCTGCGACTCCCATCTCTGTTACTTACCGATGTCTACTTACACCTTATATTGCTCGTGGGTCTCCTCCGCCTGACAGCCATGCCGTATGTCTCCGAACACGGAAGCTGTGAAAGCACATAGAGACACAACTAGTTCGCCGTTCCCATAACCTGTTTGTGGCGTCGATTGCATGCTGACATCACATATCCGGCGCAGCTATCACCCTCTTCCCGTCGTCTTTGAATCTGCGAAGGGCGCTAAGTGAGTGTATTCGCCGTCAGGATCGGTGGCTTTCTCACATCTGTCTAGAGTCTGGGATCCGGAAGGGAGAGAATATATTGACATGCTTTCCGCTTACTCGTGAGTATTCTCTGACCACGTTGTCGATTTTCTTCCCTGACTAACTGTTGTTGGTAGTGCCGTCAACCAGGTGTGATGCATTTGTTGCCTGGGCCTTTCCCTCTGAATTGTTCGCTGACTATGCTGGGCGTAGGGTCATTGTCATCCCAAGATCGTCGGTACTCTTATTGAGCAGGCACAGAAGCTCACGCTGTCTTCTCGCGCATTCTACAACTCGGTTTTCGGTCGCTTCGCGCAGAAGATCACAGACATGTTCGGCTACGACATGGTGTTGCCCATGAACACGGGCGCGGAAGCGGTGGAAACCGCCCTGAAGCTGGCCCGCAAGTGGGCATACGAGAAGAAGGGTGTTGCCGATGGCCAGGCGATTATTTTCAGCGCGGCGGGCAACTTCCATGGGAGAACCCTTGGCGTCATCAGGTGGGGATGCAGATCCTATCGACGAAGCTTCGTGCACGGCTAATCAACCTTTTGCGTTGTCGTGGTACTCGTCCTCATCCGATGCATTGTGCCGTTTCCTTGTTATTCCGTCCCGGCGGCTTTTCGCTCGTACCCGCGCGGCGCATAGTATGAGCACTGATCCGGAAAGCCGCGGAGGCTTTGGGCCTTACCTTCGCGCCGTTGGTCCGGAATACGAGGATAATGGCGTGGTGAAGACGATCCGGTACGGGGAGATCTCGGATCTGGCGCGTGCTTTGGAGCTGCATGGGAAGAACACGGCAGCTTTCCTGGTTGAACCCATTCAGGGTGAAGCTGGGTAATCATTCCTTCGAATCTACTTCGATCCGATCATGCTCTAAACGGCCCTTGCAGTATTGTTGTGCCCCCCGAGGGCTACCTCGCGCAGGCACGCGACTTGTGCAAGAAGCACAACGTGCTCTTCATTTGCGACGAGATTCAGACAGTGAGCACCTCTGTGCCCTTGCACGTCATCATAGGAAGCTGAGTGCAGCTCGTCAGGGCCTCTGCCGGACAGGCAAGATGCTATGCTGCGAGCACGACAACGTTCGTCCGGACGTCATCCTGCTTGGTAAGGCGTTGTCGGGTGGAGGTAAGTCAATAGTCAAGAGGCTCCGAAATTCAGTGATGGAGCTTTTGATCATCCCTAGTCTACCCCGTTTCTGCTGTCTTGGCGGACCGCGATGTGATGCTCTGCATTCGCCCCGGGGAGCACGGTAGCACATACGGCGGGTGCGTTGCATGTCCTTCACTCACCGGCGATGACTCACCTGCAGATCCAGCAACCCCCTTGGATGCGCAGTCGCGATGACTGCCCTAGACGTGCTTGTGGAGGAGAACCTGTCTCAGCGGGCCGAGGTCTTAGGCGAGAAGTTCCGTTCGGCCATCCGTGCGTTCAAGTCACCGCTCGTGAAGGAAGTCCGTGGTCGCGGACTTCTCAACGCCGTCGTAATCGACGAGGAGAACAGCGCCAAGGGCAGGACGGCGTGGCAGCTCTGCCTGCTGCTGAAGAGCAGGGGCGTGCTCGCCAAGCCGACACATGTCAACATGTACGTCTGGCCATGCGCACGGTCTAGACCTGCGATTTACCTTTTTATGCAGCATCCGATTCGCTCCGCCGCTGGTCATCTCGGAGGAAGACCTGGCGAAGGCGGTGGACATCATCAAGGCTTCCCTGGAGGACCTGGACAAGGTGAGTCACCGTAGAAGGACTATTGTGGTAACACCCCTGGTTAATTACCGGCGGCCCAGATCGATGACATCCCTGGCGAAGTCGAGAGCGAGAAGGGTCATAAGGATACGATCAGCAACTGAGGGGGCAGTAGCAGCGCCGCGCGTTTGACACACGGACACTCCCCGCCTTATGGCGGTTTGACATCCTGTAGCTCTAGCATCATTAGTCCTGGACATGAATGCTATGTACAATACTAAAGGCTCTAATGCAGCCTGGCTCCGACCTGGAACACATACTCCCTGCAATTTCAGCCTCGTGCGGAATACGAGTCCAGATCGACAACGGGGCATGGAGCGTCAAGCTCAACGTGCAGCTCAACGTTGCACGGCCGACAAATGGGGAAAGCACAGTCTGGCTAAGTCCGTGCTCAAACGCCGGAGCCTTCGCCTCGATCATGTCCATGTCTGAGTTGAACAGCAGCGAAGGAGCAGGCTGCGCCCACGCCCGATGCGCTTTGCAGCGGTCTGATCGCCCGTTGGACACAGATGGCGCGAAGGTCATCCACCACGCCCACAGCCATTACCACATACTTACATCTCAGCGCAGAGCGGCGTGGAGCGACGACCCCTGGAGACGCAGACCATACCGATTTCGGTCCTAGAAACGGGCAGCAGCTACAAGGTGCGTGGTGCGGCCGGCTGCGCGCAGCGGTGCGCGCCCGATTGGGCAGATTGGGCACGGCCGCACACCCAGAGCCGAGAATCCCAGAGGAGCGAGAGTGCCGGGATGCCAGGTGGCGTGCGCGTGCATGTATGAACGGCCGATAGCGAAGAACGCGCGTGGTGGCTGGCGAGAAGGCCCTCCTTGAGGCAGCAAAGGATCTTCCTCGGGCTTGGGCAGGACGGATATGATTGCAGGGACGGCCTGACAGGAGAGGGCGAGCGAGCCCTCGTCCCGGGCTCCTGCTCCACATACACGGTGTCGTATCGCGCACTGGTTGGCTGATGGCTGGTGTACGTGCGAGGCTCAAGGCTCAGGTCTCATGTCTCAGGCCCCAGGATCCAAAGACCCAAGGTGAGCGCGGCCGAGGGACCTACCGTTCGACGTAGGAGATTCGACGCCGCATTAAAGCCGCTCACCGCACGGGAGGGCCTGTCCTATCCGAGACATCCGGCCTAGGGACGGACGGGAATGACTGTATGACTGTATGGCCTGTGTGGTGGCGCAGACCGCAGTCTGAGCTGGGCCCCGTCTGCTTCCTCTCTCGTGCGTCTCCGAGAAACGGGATGAGGGATGAGGGCTGCAGCGTGGGTCAGCAGTGAGTCATTGGGTGTGAGAGGGAAGGGTGCGTGCGGCGGTAGCTCGCTTGGGTCTCATCGCAGGGTCGGGCGATGGGCGACGCTAGAAGTTTAATCACGCCCGGGCTCGGGTGTGGCGGTGGGGGGCCGAGCGGGTGCCAGTCGCCCGCTGGCAATACAACTGTGCGCAAATGAAGGAGCGAGGGGATCAGCAACGAGTTTTATACCGACGCTGGGCACCGGGGATGAGCCTCGCCCGATGACATGAATAGTCTTGGGACACTGACGGCAGTACGGCATATGGGATATCGAGGGGCGTCAGTGTCAACTGTCTCTCAGCTCGGTGCCTACGTACCGCATTCGAGGCATCACGTCGTGTCGCGTTCTATCCGCTCGCGCTGGTGCGGAAATCGTCGGGAAGAGTGGGGCGGCGGTGGTCGAACGAACCTTGCATTATCGATGGAACTCCATGGGAGGCTGCGATGCCGTGAGAGCGGGTCACAATACGGCGTTCAGTACAAAGAATCGAAGAAGCGGAAGTAGCGTCGTGAGATCTATATTACGAGTATTGAGCGGGATTACGTGTTCTATATCGTCTTTGGAATCCGTGATGGGCGGGTCGCGAGAGCTGGTGGTGGCGAGAGGTACGAGAAGAGGGAGAAGACTCCCACTCCCAGGACATACAGCGCGAGTGTGTGCGAGGGAATGGCCGTGTAACCACAGCTTTGTTCAAGCCATAACCACTTGCCTCTTTAGGAGAGGAGTAAGTAAGTGGTGTATACAATGCCACGTGGGCTTAGGCACAGTGGTTTTGGCGGCGCAGACGCGTAGCGCAGATGATGATCCACGCCGCCACATGCAAGATGGTCATCGTCGTGCAGCTCGTCCGCAAGGCTATACGTACTCTACTCGCATCGCTCAGCAGGGAGCCGTTCATGACCTGCTTCTCCGTCTGAGGTGCGATTGGCCTCGAGATCGACGCGCTGCACGGCGACTTGCAAGGTTACAGTCTTTGGCTGCATGCCCTGAGCTTGAGCTTCCGTCCAACCAACTTCCCGTACTAACCAACTTCTGATGGATCTTCCGACTTCTTGCACTTTGGTGCCGCTGAATCCTTGCGACTTCCTTACGAGGTGGTGGGAAGCACCCTGCGGCAACGAATTGGGCAACCACCATCGCGAGCAGCGCTCTAGATAGGCAGGAGAACTCCCCTACGCGTTCTCATATCACGAAGCCTAGAGCGTGCTGGACCCACCTGTCTGCGAGCGCAGTGCAGCCCATCAAGTACCGAACAATTCCGGGGCGCGTTCTGTTTACGCAGCTAGCATTCATCGACGGTCTCCAATGGCACGGCGCACAGAGCTAGCTCTCCGAGAAGCAGCGTAGAGGGGGAGAATGAGGGGGTGGAGGCGCTCTGATTAAAATTGGTGCGCGCGGCGCGGAGTCTAGTGCTGCTTGGTGCAGTCCACGCCTCTCAGACGACGCGTCGATTCACGAAACGAACACCCTCCCGGAAATGAATCTGCTCGTGAGCAGGATTGCTGGAGAGGTGCTCGGTTTGGGTTAGCAGCCTGTCCCCGACTTGCCGAGTCGTTACCCTCGAATTCGTGTCCGAGTAGGGATATTCGTTCTATTGACCGCTTCTCGTCCGAATCCGCCTGGCCTCCTCACCGGTTTCCGCAGCGCGCGCGCACGCAACCGCCCGGGATCGACCTCGCGTTCTGCGTGACCTCTGCAAGGAGAGGCTGGTGGGGGCTGATTCGCCCAAACCTGATGCAAGTTCGCCGACAGAGTTGCTGACGCCGGAATGGTCATCGTGGCTCGTGTCCGCTGCATATAAAGTTTCCGCTCGAAGGGTCGTATTGATCTCCCCACCCCGCACACAACCATTGTTCTCTCACTCCCCCCTCCCTCGTTAGCCTGCACATCTTGCCAGCCCGAAATCGTTGTCCAGCATGAACTCGACCCAGGTGCGCGCCAAAAAATTACTCAGTACAGGGCAAAGCTGACGTCGATCCCGCGGCCATCGTGTAGGCTATGAGCGGCAACCAGTCCGACAGCGAGCGCGGAGACCAGGGCGCAGCTGGCAAGCAGAAGGTGCCTCGGCGGACGCCCATGGCATGCCAGTTCTGCAGAGGTACGACGATCTAGTGCATGTGCTAGATCGCGCACGCCAATCTGACTGCCGCCACTCCTTTTTCTTCTTCCTTTCTTTTCCTTCTCCTTGCCTTCAGGGCGGAAGCTGAAATGCGACGGCCGCACGACGTGCGCCAACTGCCAGAGGCGTGGGATTGCGTGCATCTACATGCCAGTGTAAGTGGCTGATGCGTCATAGAAAGTAAGACGGCTGGCTGACCGACCATTCGCTTACAGCTCTGCCCAGAAGCAGTAGCCATCATCGTCCTCATCATCCCACGTCCCCTCTCGCCGCCGAGCCAAGGGTTCTCCCGGATTGTTTTCTTGGGCTGTATATTGTCGCCGTCCCTGTACACTTCCTTTCTTCTCTTCGTCCTTTGATCGCGTCCTCCTTCCCCTGTATCGTCACCCTTCCCCTGGATTCGTTTCGTACATAGGCCTCGCCAGTAATGATCGGATGGTATATTCTATAGTTGTGACGTCTAGTGAGCACGTAATTGACCCGGCTAGGGACGAGCGGGGGTGCGAGAACAGAGGGATGACGCACCGCACCGCACCGGGTGAGTTTATTCGGCCGTGGACGCAATCTGCGATCAGGACGGCAGTGCGAAAGGACCGCAGGCGAGGGGACGTGGGCTGTCGAGCGTGCAGGCGCGAGCTCCTATCGATGCGCATTCAATATCCAGTCCTCTTTGGCGTGGGGCCAAGCGCCAGGTCGCTCGCTCCGGTATTCGCGCGATTCTTATCGGACCCAGGGCTTCGGACATGCGCGTTGAATAGAATGTCGATGATGGATGATGATGTCGATGGACGCGTCCGCCGCCAAGATCTGCACCGGAGCATCTCTTCGGCTCCCCCGCGGCGTCTCACCGTCCGTAAAGGCGTATACAACGGTGTAACACCTCTTCCCATCCCTGCAACCGTCCATCGTCCTCCAAGTCCGCCATCGCACGCAGCATTCGCAATTTGGGCCATCAGCGTTCCCTCTCGGCTGCCCAACCACTCACCGCTCTTCAGCTGGTCGTACCAGTCCGCATCCCCTGCACCACGCACCAATCCATTGAGCAAAGCCTAACGCCACATTAAGCCTGCGGACGCGCACTTACAGTACGGGGTATGCATCTCGGAAGCCTTTAGTGCTCGATATTAATCCTTCTCTCGCCCGGATAGACTCGCCAAACGCCTTTTTGAGCCGACACGATGGCGGAGGATACGTCCACGACGCATGTGCCCCCCGGGAATTGCATACTGCATCCACACGCACCCGGGCCGCCAGTCACCGTAGACGCCTGGCGTGTGGGCTGCGCTACCTGAAATGCTCGTTGGAGCTGCCCTCTCGTTGCTCGCCGCCGTTCGAGCTGACCTAATGCCTGGGCTGTCAGCGCTCATGCGACCCTATTACATAGTGCGGACACTCACCTCGACGCCATACGTGAGTCCTGCCGTCAACCGCTACCGTCAGAAAAGTGCTGACGAATTATTATGTGGCTGGGCCCGAAATGAACGACTCGTTGCCCATAATAATAGTAACCACCGTCCCCCGTAGCCGGCCCTTAGGTGAGTGGTGCCCCGACGTGCCAAAGTACCTCTAATGCAACGCTAGCTGACGAAGCGTGAGCCCACCCGAGCGTCCCCAGACACCGGCCGCACCCCGTCAGCAGCACGCACTCAGCACTCTGCACGGCAGACAGCCCACGGCCGGGGAAGGAAATTTTTGGCCGCGTTAGGACGGTACGTGCCGTAACCTGCGGCGTCCTGCGCTGTCGTAGGGACTGTATTGGAGGGCCCGTCGCCCCTATCCTCGTGCCACGAGGCGGGCGAGGGGGCCAGTCAGCAGGATCGGAAGGCGTTCCGCGGGCGTGCAGAACCCCCACTCTCGCAGACGGCCGCGGCCGCAGATAACCCCTCGGCGAGCGAGCAGCGTATCAGCCACCCAGCCAGGCAGTCGCTCATCCGATGGGACACTCGTCCGCCGACCCACCTTCCTTCCCCCCACTGCAGGACCAAAGCGGGTTAGCTGTGCTTGTCGACTCGCGCTTTGCGGCACGGCTGCTCGGACTTCGTTCTCCCGCTCTCGTCACCGAAGACGCGTCCGCGCTAAGGGTGGGTGGCCGGCCGAGTGAAGAACGAGAACCCGTGGCTCGCGAGACGCCAGTCTCGTATCCTGCAGGCATGTGCGACCAGGGGCACCTTCGTCGGCTTGAGAGACACGAGGCTCGCTGGATCACAGCGCAGCCAGAGGCGGGCGCGGCGATCCGGACTTCTCGCCCCCATCCTACCGGCCCAGAGAGGACGATCACGATCTTGACTGAACGTTCGCGGTCGCCGTCGGCAGGGACACGTCGACCTTCGCCCGTCGAGCACCCGCTCTCGACCGTCCGAACCCTCGCCTCCGTGCGTGGCCACGCCGTCCGCTGACACATCTGCCCCGGCGCGGTCGTTTGGGCAGAGAGGCCAGGAGCTCCATCGGCGCGTAAGCGAGCAAAACTCAATCGCGTTATCATTCCCCCATGCGGCGGACGCACCTCGAAGTGGGGCCCCTCTAGGCTCTGTGCACACTGCGCAGGGCCCAGCGGACGAGCGACGAACGACGTGACGGGTGACCCGCGAGGGTCCGCTGCTCAAAGGGAGAACTGCCGAAGAGCAGCGGCAGGACAGACTGCTCTGGGCAGTGCATGCCGTGCTCGTTACGGCGGTCAGGTTACAGCGACGAGGGGACGGGTCTTGGCTCCCTGTTCAGGAAGCCTCCCACCTTCTCCCGTCTAGGAGGCGGCACGCACAAGGGGCCCAGCGTATGCAAGGTGCCTGCAGCAGCAATAGCACCAACTATGACTGCGGGCCGCTGCCGCTGCTACGCTGCTATTACGTCCGATGTACGAGCGACGGGTGCGTTTCCCAATGTTCGAGCGTTCGAGAGTGCAGAGTGAGTACAGTAGTACAGGCGCGTGTGCGTGCGGGAGTGTATGTTCTGAGGCGCGATGCAATGCAATGTGCAATGAGTGTGAGGCGTGACGCGTGTGAGGTAAGGAGGGAGATCGCACAGTGCATTCCATAAGTAAGGTATAGGCAACCCGATCCGTCCGTCCGTCCACCCAATCATCCAGTCCGTCCGGCCGCATGCCGATCCCCCGAAAGTGAGTGTATGATGTTCCAGCAGCGAGGTCCGCTAAACGGTATGAGAGTTCTCGTTCCAGGCAAGGTGCCAGCCCAGGCCACCAGCAGCGCACTGCGACTCGACAGCGAGACTGGAAGGCGCACCGGGGCTGACGCAGCCCTGCATCGCAAGACTCATCGCTCCTCCGTCCCCGTCCCCGTGCTCGTCCCCGTGCCGGTGCCTTCCGTGCGCACGCTAATTGCAGTGTGGTAGGACCCAGTGCTCTTCGACCCCCACAGTGACGCGCCGTTCTGGCTCGTCGTCGGACTCGGTGTGAGCTCACCCATCTCGCTCACTACCCCGCCAAGCGGCGCGTCCAGCGAGAGCGAAAGCGAGACGGCCGCGTCGAGGCTGTTGGCGCGGCTCCCGCTTCTACTGGGCGGCGCATCCCCATTGCTGAGCGTATTGGAGCGTGTCGATGGACGCGACGCGGCGCCCTGCATGCTCGCGAGGCTCATGACCTCGTGCGAGCCGAGCGACTCAATCGTGGGCATGCGGTGGATCGTCCGGCCGACTGCGACGACTCGCGCCGCGGCGTCATCTCGGTCATTCCCCGAGTAGTACCCGGAGCTGTAGCGGTCGGCCTGCGCGTACGCCACCGCCTCGTCTGTCTCGCGCGACACCTGCTCGACGAGGGCTCGGAACTGAGCCGCGAACGTGTTCAGCTCAGAGTCGGCGACGGGGTCCCAGGCGTTGGCGCCCGCCCCGCCGCTGCCACTTGGACTGCCACCGCCACTACCTCCACGTGACGGGCTCGCGAGGGGCACAGAAGAGTACGCGCCAGATTCGCGGTACAAAGGCCTGCCGTAGCGGTCGTCCAAATCGTGTCCGGGGAGGTCTTCGTCCGACGACGACGGCGACGTCTCGCGCAAAGCGTCTTGGCGAGCCGCGGACTTGAGCGCGTTGGCGGACACAGCGCGGCGGATGACCTTGGACCCTGAGGGCGAAATGTCCTGGGCCATGATCCGCGATCGGGAGCTACGCAGCGTGCGCGGCTCGCTGTCGCTCAAGCTCACCGCGCGCTCGCGCATAGGTGACGGGTAGCCACCGCTGCTCCCGGCGCCGTCGGTAGATGCAGAGACGGGTGCGGTAGTGCTCGAGGCGGTCGTCATCGCCCGGAAGCTGCGGGACGACGCAGAGGTGCCAGTGCGGACGGATGCGGACGGGAACGAGGCGGCGGAGTGCCGGAAGATGGAGTTGTGCCTGCGGCGCGACGGTTGTCGTGTGATCAGATACTTGTAGGACACGGCGTGGTATGCGATCTGCGAGCGGACGAGCCTTGGAGTCAGCAAGCGTAACTGACGTGCAGGCGAGGATACAACGTACGATGACGCCAACGGTGAGGATCAGGCGGACGAGTGCGCCCGCGAGCCAGGTGCCCCATGCGGGCGACGAGTGACACTGGCCGCCAAGGCCTGACCACACGACGTCAATGTCCCAGTGGCATCTGCCATGGAGGCTGTTGAGCGGGTCGGACGGGCTCTTCCAAACAAAGACAAGCACAAAGTTGGCGACAGCAGGGGCGAGCACGAAAAACGAGGATGAATAATTTAGGAAGTCTTGCAAGAGAACGTGGGTCGACCGGGGCCGGTGGTACCACCCCAGGTGCGGCGCGGAGGCGGCGATGATGATAGACACAAGTATACAAGCTACGCACAGGGCGGAGCAGGAGCCAAGCACGATCGCGACGATTTGGCGGTAACGGTATTGGTGCTGCATCGCGCCCACGTAGTAGCGCACGGTGTTGTACACTGCCCAGCCGCCTTGGTTCGCGGGCCGCCGGGAGTGGAACTGAGATGAGATACGGCCGCAATCTGACGCAAATCTCGAGCACTCACAGATCACCACCAACAAGGCCCTTCCTGCCCATCTCAGCCTCTTCAATCGCCGCCTGATAGCTTTCTCCCATATATTCCGCCTTTCTCTCGGCGTGACGGGATCTCCTTGAAGTGTCAGGCCCCTCGTACTCGTTGGAGGTGGACTGCTGGGATGTGTGGGTTGGCGAGCGAGCAGGTCGAGGTAAACGGAAGACTCAGAGCTCCCAGGTTGAATGAGTGGCTCGGTTGGGTGCGAGTGCTCCGAGGTCGACGTCTGAAGCGTCACAGACGAGACCGACGAGAGCTGGCGGGTGTGTGGCCCACGGCGATGGTGGTGTGGTGGGCTGGTGTGGACACGGTGTGCGAGCGAGGCCGGAGGAGGCGGCTCGGTGGTGAAGATGGCATTGTGCAGGAAGACGGCAGCGGCCATCTAATCACAGTGGCAGCCACAGATTCAAACGACGTGCTGGCCAAAGGCCGTGTCGGTGCGCCCAAGGCTATCGGGCGATATTAATGACGAGGACAAGGAGCGGTCGATGTGTGCGCAGCAGCAGCCCTGGGTCCTCAGTGGAGGAGGCGGCGTTACGGTCTGCGGCACTTGGGCACTAGAGAGAGAGCGCGTCTCCGTCTCGGCGTGGGTACGTCTAAAGTTAAAGTGTCAGTTAGACGTCCGTAGTTACCCGCGTGTGTGGCAACAACGCACGGGGCCACGCGCAGTATCGCGGAAGGCGGGCCACTCACGAGAGGGGGTATGTACACGGCTGGTGAGGTGGTCGTCGATGTGGTTGAACTCGAAGGCTCACTCAGCCCGACCGACTGTCGACGCGTCCGAGCTCTCGGCCGTGACGGTGGCGGGTGTTGTGTTGTTCGACATGGCCCATAAGCGACCTTCCCATATCCGGTCTGATGGCGGCGTAGGCGACGCTCTCAGGTGCGCATATATGGCAATTCTAGCTCAGGCATCAGATGTTACAAGACTTTAGACAGGGGGTTCGTGCAGAAGCAGCGGAGGCCGGCGGAAGGAGAGAACGACACAGCGGACGTGGAGGAAGAGCTAGTGGTGGTGGTCGAGGTCGAGGGGAGGTTGCGGGGCATTTGTAGAAAGCGTCGCAGTCTTCACGCACCACATAAATGTTTCGCGCGGGCGACATAAGTATATCATACCGTACCAATCCGATGTTTATCATATGCACATCTGCCCGCCCAGGCCTCCCGCGCAGTGCTGCGTCGCCTGATCGCTCTCCAATCTTGCACGCTCGCAACTCTAAACGCTACGCGAGATCTGGTGCCCATCCGCGCCCGATTCACCAAAGTACTCCAAGGATGGTCTCTTGTGTGTCCCCTTCCCCCTCGCGTGGAGAGCTGGTAGTCTGGGATTGATAAACAAGGCACAGTTCTATCCAAGCAAATGTTACAAATGGTGCCGACGTGGGTACTCGTGTGGAAACCGATGCAAGAATACACGGATATATAGCGCAGACCGTCCACCAAAGGAAACACGAGTAAAAATGGAGACATGCGTGAATGATACTAGATCGCAACAAGCATATCGATGACGTCGCCTCATGAGCATGTTGCACAAGTGAGCCAGAAGGAGCCACCAAGTGGATGAGAGCACAACGCAGAGTCAGAACGCCGGAAAGACACCGCTACGAGAGCGCGCCCCACAAGCCCAGCCCCGCAAAGAACCCGCCCAGGCCAACAAGCAGCCCGACATACGCCGTCGTATGCACCCCGATCCTCGGCAGGACTGGCGGCGAGTGCAGCACCGACAATCCCAGGTGCACGAGCACCACGAGCGGGAACGCGAGCAGGAGCGCGTGGCTCGAGTACATCCCCGGGGGGCCTGGGGGCTCGTACTCGGGCGGGAAGGAGAGCGGCGAGCGGAGGTACGCCCATGCGAGGACGAGCGTGTACCCGAGCGAGAAGAGGAAGGAGTCGATGCGCTGCAGGCATGGGACGAAGACCGGGATGTACTACAAGTCGTTAGTATAGACTGTGACATTAGCAAGCAGATGATGCCAAAGAGGAAGATGCGCCTTACGATGACGGGCATCCCGTACACTTCCTCGAGCTCCTCCCGTTCTTGCAAGTGGATGAGCTGCTCCACGTCCTGGTCGACCGCCATCTTCACTGCGTCCTCCACGCTGACCGGCTCTCTCCTCCGCGTTCCCCGCCCTGACTTCGCATTCGCCGCGACCCCATTCGCGCCTCCATTCGCCTGCTGCGCCTCCGCCGCGCCCTCCGCGCTTCCCGAAGCCTGTTCGTTCCTCGGACTCAGCGGCATATACTCCCTACTTCCATTCGCGCTCGTCGACGCGCTCCCTCCAGTTCTTGATGCTTCCAATATCGCGCGGACACGCTCCACAGGCACCATCACGCTCCGATACAGCGCAAGCTGGCCATACCCCTGCGCGACGCTCGTCGCCGCCTCCGCTACGGCCCACCCGAGCGCGAGCCACCACGCCGTCGCAAATGCGCCATCGCGCCATGTCGGAAGCGGGTACGCCATCTCGTGCCGGACGCGCAGGAGCGCGAGCGCGGCGAGGCGCAGCGACTGGCTAAGGAGCACGTAGGCGAGGTTGAACGCGAGCGTGTCCCAGACGGGGGCGAAGAGGACTGTGGCGGCAGTGTAGAGCGGCCCGCGCAGTGCGTGTGTGAGGCTGAAGAAGGCGGCGGAGAGAAGGAGCTCGGGGAGTGGTGAGGGGAAGGAACGAGGGAGTGTCGAGGACGATGGTGGGGGAAAGCGCGGAGGCCAAACCCATCGAATGAGGTTGGCGAAGAATAGGAATGAGACTATGCAGGTGAGGGGGACAAGGCCATAGATGGCCACTTTTCGTTGGTACGAGCCTAGCGCGATGCAGAATGAGTGACGCTGCTCTTAGCAGTCGATGGCCATCCCAGAAGAGTTCTCGGAGATGTAATTTACGGCTCCATGTGTAGATGTGCGGAGTGGAGAAGTTCTTTGTTGAGACACCCACTGATGCCCGCACAACACCTCACATCAAAAAACACGAAGGGAAGAGTACTCACCGCTGTAGTACCCATACTCCGCCAAATCCCACTCATCGTCCTCCTCATCCCCTTCGTCCCCCCTCCCATCCAAACCCGCGCCTCCATCCACCGCAACCTCCTCCGGTACCCTATCCAACCAACTATCCCTCCTGTACCGCTCCGGGCTGGCGCGAAGGCTCGACGTCCCCTCGTTCAATATCGTCCCATACGACTGCACCGCCGGACTATACGCCCCTCCTCTATGCTGCGAGCCCTGCTGGACGTCCACGCCGAGGAGCGGTCTCCGCGCCATCCTACTACTGTCCTCCTCCGCTGCGCCGTACAGCCTCTCCTCGGGTCGGTAGTTCCGCACCGTCTCCGTGTCTTCCTCTTCGTCTGCGTACGAGACACTACGGTTCTCCCTGGCGGCGATGGTAGCAGAAGCGGCGGTGGGGGTGCACGCGTGAGCCTCCAAGTCCCCGTCCCCTAAGTTGTTGCTGCTGCTGCCGTGCGAGTGCGAGTGCGAGCGAGAGCGGTATTGGAGCAAGTGTTCGCGCACGGCAGGGGCCGCAGCGGCGGCAGCGGCGATGACACGACCGAAGCCCATCCGAGCTGATTCTTGCGGACAGTTGCGAGGTCAAGTGCGATGATGAGAGCGGCCGAGGCCAGTCATGGGTTCTCGAGCCGTGCAGAGAGAAGAGGGACGAATGGGAAAGTCGAGTGAAGGCGCGATGGTGACGGCCCAAGGTGAGAGCGCGAGAAGTGCGGCGAGACGCCATTTGGAATCAGCTGGTCGCGCAGCGCGTCAGGGGATCGCGTCGGATCGCGCAACTTACGCGTACGAAACGCAACGACGTCGCCATACACACGCAATGGAGCTGCAGCAAAAGCTCATGATCATTGCAATACGTTTCACTATGAAGACAGAATAAACGAGTACTACGCTACATATAATACAACTACCAGTCGGCGTCAGACCGAAATAGCGCAGGCATATACAAGAACCTGGTAGGGAAGCGTGTCAGTCAAGCTGCCTTCAAGACGATCAAGAAGGATGTGCAGAGTCAGTTACTCGATGCATTTCAGCAGGCCCCCGAACCCCCCTCTACATTTGTACACCGAGAGAGTTTGGTATAGGCCGGGGGCGTTCGTGTCCGCCCATCGATAGAATTTCATCCGTTCGGGCGGCTGAAGAAAAGCGAGTACTCACAATTTACAACACTGAACGGTGCTCAAGCGAAGGAACAAAACACCCTGAAAAGCTGAAGGTGGATGGCGTTAGTTTCAGTTCGAAACGGCGTGCGAAGAAGTTGAAGAGTCAGCCAAGGCTGAAACTGAAGTAGGTTGTCCACACGTAGTTTCGGTGGATATGTGTATGGTTTGGTACGTTGTATCATCATCGAAGAACAACAAGAAAAGATACTCACAGAAAGACCAGCACGGTCGTCGACGTTGCAGAAAAGTTTGTGATCGAGGGACGCGTCGCGCGCGGATTCATACCCGCAATTGACACTCCGCTTACGCGCCGCGCGAAAGGTAGTGTTGCCGCGAGTCGAGCGAGGCGAGGCGAGCTGGGAAAACTCGGAAAACTCGAAAAACCGAGCTCCGCGAGTCGATTTCCCGAGCTGACTCGCGAGTTGTCTAAGAAAGGAAAGTCGTCGAGAACATGACCGGGAGGAGCCAGTAGCACACAGTAGCTCGTATCGTTGGAGGCCAACGTCCAACTATACAAGTCCAAACAATGCTTTGCGAAGCTTCTTTGGTTGGTGTGCAGACACAAGCCAGGTAGTGATTTACATGTGAGCGTGCACTGTCAATGGAGCGTGCGAGATGCAACCGCAGCTCAGGGACGTCATAGTGTGTAACTCTACGTGTGTATACCATACAATACAAGCTATGTGTGTACTCGAGATGACAGCATACGGCATGGTAGAAATACGATGTACGTGCCGGACACTGCTAGTTACCTAGTGCCAATGGTCGGACTTGGTGAGGCGGCGAATGCGTCCCCAGGCGCCCCCAGTGATACAAGCGCCCATCCCCGTGACCCGTGCGGCGGAGAGCTAGACGCCCGCTCCTAGCCAATGAGCCTTGCTTATCTAATTATGGGGGAACTCGCGAGCCACTCGGTCAGCTCGCCTCGCTCGCCTCGGAAGGACGAGTTTGATGGAACACGATTCGATTCGAGCGAGTTCCGAGTTCAGCTCGCCTCGACAGCAACACTAGCGAAAGGAGGGGACGCGAATGTGGCTGAGGGAGATCGATTAGATCGCGTCGCGTCGCGCCCAAGACGAGATAACAGATTATAATTCTCGCGTCTTCTCGCATCCTACAGAACGCCTCCGCCACAATCCCTTCCTCAAGTACACCTGCACCGTCCTCCTCCGCTCTTTCTACTCTACTCTCATCTCACATCTGTAGCCTTACTTTGCTTGACCTCTGTATCGCTAGTCTATACCACCAGCACCTCGATATCAGTACTCGCACCGACAAATCTACACAAACACAGACATGGAGAACCTCCTCCGCTGGAGTATCGCCAACTCGGGCCCGCGCGACGCGAACCAGCCCCCGCCGCAGCCGCGCTCAGACCTCGACCCATCTATCATTGACATGATACTCGGAAAACCGGATTCGGAGCTTATGAAGGAAGCTCTCGCGGTCGCGGTCGACGAATCCAAGGACGAGGACGATCGGTTGCAGGCGCTGGACAACTTTGAGATGGTAAGCCTCGGATTGCTTTCATTATGCATGAAGTCGCGGTTTTCTAACGCGGTTCTTGCAGTTGATTGAGCAGATCGACAATGCCAACAGTGAGTAATGCCTACGCTAGTGAGAAAACAGAATATCCGGTGCTCACAGAGACTGGTTTGTAGACATGGAGAAGCTCAAGATGTGGGAACCCTTACACGCACTCCTGACGAACCCCTCATCATCCGAAGAAATCCAGCGACAAGTCCTCTGGATCCTCGGCACCGCTGTCCAAAACAATCCCGCTGCCCAGCACTCCGTAAGTCCTTTCAGTTTTCCTCGCGACTATCGCACGCTCATATGTGCTTGTGTATCCAACGTAGTATCTCGCGCTCTCCCCTCTAAGTACCCTGCTCTCCTTCCTCTCACCCGCCGCGCGCTCAGGCAAGACGCGCGCCAAGGCCGTCTACGCGCTCTCTGGCCTCCTAAAGCATAATGCCGCTGCGCTGCGCCAGATGGCCGACGCAGGCGGCTGGGACGTCCTCCGCAATGCACTTGAAGACTCAGACATCTCAGTCCGGCGCAAGGTCGCGTTCCTGCTCAACACGCTCCTCGTCCCGACTGGCACGGAGGAGCAGGAGCATGCGCAAGAGGCGAGGGCACAAGAAGCTGCGCAGGCCCCGGCGAATGTACAGCAGCCCCTGCAGGTCCCGACGTCCACACAAGGCGTCGTAGTCGCTGCCACTGAGCCCACCTCTGCCGCACAACAACCAGCAGCAGCGCCTTCACAGCCCCCATCCCAGACCCAAGCCGTCACCCTCCACCCCTCGTCGCCCGCACTCAACCCCGCCGCGCCCTCGACCTCCCAATCCGCACCAGTAACAACAGCAGCCGCACTCGGCACATCCGGGCCCGCGCTCACCCCTCCCCAAACCGTGCACCCCAACTCGCACGCATCCATGGTCTCCGACCCGCGCTCGATCTCCACCTCGCGCGCCACGGCCGACGCGCTCCTGAGCGCCGGGCTCCTCCGTACGCTCGTCAGCGCGCTCGCGTCGCCCGTCCCGTATGGCCTCGACGGCGAGTACGTCGCGCCCGACGCGGATTTTGAAGAGAAGGTCGTCCGTGGGCTGCATACGTACGCGACGGCGTGCGGGCGCGCGTTCCCGGAGCAGGAGGGCAGTGCGTTGAGGGGCTATTTGGAGGAGCAGGAGAGGAAGGAGGGGGGCGAGGAGCGTTTGGCGGAGAGGTGGAATTTGACGAAGGAGGAGGTGAGGGAGCTGAAGAAGGCTGTGGCGTGAGTAGATGCGCTAAGGATCGCTCGCGGGAGAGCTGTCCTGGGGGGTAGGTGGGTTTCGTTGGTACGCACGCATAGAGGAAGCAGACGTAACCTTTGTATAGTATAATACATATACATACATCCCCATACCAAGAAGAACGTCAAAATGCTCACGACTTCTTACGCGTACTGGCATGCCGTGACGACGGTCGGTACGTCCTCGCTCATCCTGCATAGCCAGCATACTCAGGGCTCCATTTTGCAGGCTGCCTTGATGCATGGTATAATTGCAGCGGCAGCTCCCTGAACCCAGTCACCTAGACCGTTTTTCTATTTTCAAGTCTCAGTATTGGAGGGCATGTCAGTGTGCGCATTGCCGCGGCCAGAGGCAAATTTGGGAGCCTTGTCAAGATGCTTCTGCATGATGCCATGGCCAGGTAGATGTCGTCAATATCCTCGGTGGCAACAGCTCCCGTCGCATGTATGGACGGCGTGCGACGCGCTTCGTCGCCCGTGGGGCTTAGCCCAAGTCATCCCAGTCCGCAGGCCCGGGCGATTGAAAGTTGTGAGCATCCATCTCATCACATTCATTGCAATCATTGCGAGTTGACGCATGATCGACTCTTTCAGGAACAGGTGCATATACGATGCAGTGTTCGAACATCCTGGAAGTGTGCGACGGCCAAGTAGTATGTACACATCCAGGTCCTCGCATATGATCTTCAGGCCTGCCTGGTGATGTGAACCATATGCGAATCATCCGTAAGTCCTCTTGCCTCAAGCTCCTACGTCAAGGTTAACCTCCAATTGGACGCAGGTGCTTCTCTGCCTCTCCGAACCCAGAGCGACACCTGTCGAACTCCTTCCAGCTCTCTGCGCCGCTGAGGCGTATCTGCTGACCTGCTTCCTATCGTGCCGACGTGAAGCCGTTCGCAGGGACTGCTAGCTCTTCCTAGGTGTTTCCTGAAGCAGTCGCAAACGGGGAATGGCATACATCCGCGGGCTGATTTTGTGCAGTCGCCCGTGCCTGATGGTGTCGGTCAACTTACACACGAAGCAGTACAAAGGCTCGCCAATTGGTAGCACTCATACAATCATCCACCCCGCCCCTTTCTTCTGTCTGCGACACTAGCAGCTTAGCCCTCCTTCTATACAAGCATGACTTCCTCACGGCGATTCCGCATGATTGTCCTAGCCACACCGAAGGAGGGTATGTCCCAGGAAGAATTCAGTACCTACTGGACGGAGGAGCACGTCCCTATTATCATGTCTATCGCCAAATCGAAGCGGAGTCTCCTCAAGTAAGAGCAAACCCGTCGCATCCATAGCCCGATCCCGGAAATATACATTTTCCTCTAGAACTAGGAATATGAGCACGAGTTGACCTACCCAATCATCGCCCGCTACACATAGACTCCACGCTCACCGCCCTCACTGACGGCGTCACAGGCTGGGGCGCGATCGCGGGCTCCGTGTTACCCAAGTTCGGCGGCGTCGCCATCCTGGAAGCCGAGTCCCCCGAGAAGATAGTCGAGATCTTCCAGGACGAGGAGTACCTGCGGGTCGTCGCGCCCGACGAGGGGAAGTTCTGCGACAGGACGGGGCTGTATATCTTGGCTGGGTATTATGTGACGGTCTTCGAGGCGTGAGCGTGTAGGGTTGTGTGTGTGTATGGGAACGTCTTGTGGAGGTGAGTGACGAACGGTGTAGTAGTCGCGAAGAATACTTGGGTTCAACAACACATTCAGTTTATAGGAACGGTCTGCGACGTTTTGATTGTATAAATTGTGGCTTTGTATAGTGAAATGTATAAATCGATTCCTTTATACTGCATCACAAGATTGCGAGGCCTTTGAGAAAGGAATCTGTATGTCTCCGCCACTAATAAATGATTGCTTTTGCCCCCTCATCGACTTGGTAAGCCTGACAGCCGTACACCACAACTGCCTTCCTGAGAACGATACCCAACTTGGCACCGCCACCGATCGTTCGCTACCGTCCTTATTTCTGTACATCATGTAGCTAGTCTCAAAAGCGTGCAGAACCTCCCAAGGATGCCGATATCTAGAACGGCACATCAAACACCATTCTCGCTTCCGAAGCCGCTTGGGCACAAAGAGGAAACACCGATATTATACTGTGGTAGTGGTATACTGTACACTAGATCTCTCAGGCACAAACCGGCCAATTGTAGCACTAACATCAAACGTAGAAATCCTATACCAATACCATGAGTATGTCGTAAGTACTCGTACTTTAGAGCTAGCGCAACGCGTCGCAGCGCGGCAGTAGCATGCGACCCCGAGGCCTCAAGCCTCGCAATGGCTCTGTCGTAATCGCCAATCCACCAAAGCAATCAAAAGCACCAGCAGAAGGAGAATAACAAAGGCCAGTTATCTTCATGGTCACCGCAGCTCCTCTGGCCACTCCTTCCTCGGCCTCCACCGCCCCTCATGATCGAACCTCGGGTTCAGCTCATAGCTCAGCCCGTCGTCCGGGCTCTTCCCAATCGGCACTGCGTCGCACATCCACACTCAATCAGCCACCTTCCTGTATCGCCGAGCCCGACACGGGATCAACGCAGAGAGAGGGAGAGGAACTCACGGAACCACATCCACACCTTCGCGCCCATCGTCGCCTCCCAATTCGCGCGCGCGCTCCCGAGCCACCACGGATTGCCCTCCTTCCCGATCCTGCCCCACTCCGCGTCCCACTGCTTGCGCGTCTGCCGCTTGCCCCTGTACCCACACAAGAAGAGCCCACGCACGTCAGATCACCGTGCGTATTATATGAACGCGAAGGGGGGGACGCACCGGAAGTCCCACCAAGAATGGAGGCGCTTGAGCACGCGCTGCTCGCGCTCGTGCATCCGGCGCACACCGAGCGACTCGACGGTGGACTGCCCATCGCAGATCATGTCGACGTGTGTCCACAGCAGCGCGGTCGTGAACAAGACAAAGAGGCCCGACCTGCGCATCTCCGTAAGTGCCATGCTCTCAACAGTGGTGGGAGACGAGAGAGGGGAGGGGGAGAGATATGGAGAGAAGAGACTGACAGGACCATGATCGCGACCTGCTGCCCGTCGATGTCGAACAAGTCTTCACGAACGGACGCCGCGTGCGCGTTGACCCCGACAAGTGTCGCGAACGTCCACGCCCAGAACCATAACGCCCAGAAAACGAAGATTACGAAGAACTACCAGAGCGCCCAAGGGATCAGCGAGGATGGCTCTCTAAACGCGAACAGCGCGGAACACTGCACTCACTCTGTGATTTCGCGCCCCGACGCACTGCCCAATCCACGGGCAGTGGTGGTCGTACTTCAAAACGCACTGCGCATGTAGTGTGTTAGCCGACAATTCGACAGCTTGTCGACATGTGCGAGACCGAACTACGTACCGTACCGCACGCCCGGCAATGGTGCGCCCTCAGAGGTTTCTGGAACCCATCCTTATGACAATATCTGTACTCCGGTAGCAAGATCGGCGTCGTGGGCGGCTTGCGCGTGAACATCATCGGCTTCTGCTCCGCCTCCGCGCTCGCTGTCCCAGGCAATGGTTGAATGTGCGATTGTGACTCTGATCGAGGTGGGCGGTGAGTTTGATCCCTGTGTGGTGAGGAAGGGGGTTGATGCTGCGAGGAGGATAGAGACCGAGAGTGCCCAGAGCGTTCAGGACGCGGGGTAGAACCCGAGTCGGCAGTCGCTTTCGCGCGCACGGCCGCGACGGGTGGGATAGCGTCTGTGATCCCGACGTTCTCGTCTCTAGTTTCTGCGTGACCTACAAGGTACACAGTATATCAGCTGAGGGCATCAAAGACACACGAACAGTACATCGCAGACCGTTTTGGGATGCCTTCCGCCTTAAGTTGATGCTAGCGTGCCGCACATCCTCATTGTCTACAGAGTCTGGGCGACTGCGCATCGAGCTCTGAGTATTATGGCGCTCCGGCTCTTTATGTTCGTTGTGTGTCGCCGGAGGGTTCTTGGACTGATATCGGGCGGCCGCGAGCTCAGCCTCGCTCTCGGTGTCCCACCATGTTGGGAACGCATTCTTGATGACTGGTGCGGGGGATTTCTGCACATACTACAATGGCCCGGTGCTTCAGGAAGACGGACCCATAGTATTACGGAGACATTGCACTCACGTCTTTCGCATATCCCGGCGACGTGAAAACGATCTGTAACGGTGCGCTTAGTAAAAGATCATGCATGCCGAAGCCACGCGTTTACGAGCGCCAGCCGTGCTCATATTCAGAACTCGACGGTGATCTAGTCTTGCCTCCCGCAAATAAAGCCAGCAAGAGAGGAGCTGGGTTGTATTATGGTTGCAAGACCCATGGGGTCGTGCACAAGATAAACGACAGCATGATTGACGTCTCGGCGCGCATAGAGGGAGACTCACCTTCTCGTACGTCCAGATCACTATGAGACCAAATATGCAGAACACCACCAAGAATCCGACTGTACGCCACGCCAAAGCCTCACGATGAGCTTCCATGCGTACCTCCGAACGACACAGCGGAGGTATTACTCACTGCCCATACCCCGTCCTCCGAGCGCACCTGAGTCGCGCCTGATCATAGGCACGCACAATCGGCCAATATAGACGTAGAACGCATAGGCGGTGAGGGCGACAGTCATGAATATGGCGAACTTGCGTATGATCCACGGCTGGGGCTTGGCCCTCCGCGCGGCCCTCTTCTCGCGGGCCTCTTGGACGACCCCGCAGCACTTATGCTCTGGCTGCGTCGTCCCGGGGCCATTGGGGGCCATCTACGCGTTTCTTCTACCAGTGATGAGCGGAGGAAAGAGTCGTTACGGGTATCCAGGGCGAGAGGAGAAGAGGAAGGGAGAACAAGAGAGCACTGGCCTGGCTGGTGGGTGGCTGAGAACAACTCCAGATGAGATCATTTCACCTGCCACTGCTTCCACAAGCGCCGATAAAGCGCCGTGCTGTGATTGGTGGATCTGGAGAGATCTGGGATAATGATTGACTTTCTCCTGCGATCATAGTCAAGCTACACTCGACATCCAAAAGCTCTGGACTTGCATTGCATTCTGTTGCACAGAGCACAACACATCTGCCTTGCGGCTCGCCAAACGCCAGTTGCGCGATAAGATGCCCCAAAAGCTTCCTTCCTCCCACCGCTACATCCGCTTCGCAGTTTCCCCACCCTCCACCGACGTCCTCCTCCTCCGCAAACTGATCCAAGACGCCCTCGGCCAGTCCTTCGGCCTCGTCTCCTCGCACACCTACCTCGACATCCTCTCCCTCTCGGACGATGGTACAACGCTTGTAGTGCGCATCGGATCGAAGTATGTATCGCTTTGCTTGATGTGATCGCCGCTGGATCGGGAGACTAATGGGCTGACCACAGCGATGCGCCAAAACTCCTCGCAGCGGTGGCTGCGTCTACGGCAAGTCCCCGGTTGTCGTTCGTAAAGGATTCGACATTCCTCCCGGCGCTCCTGTGTGCGGAGCCGCTATCCTAGATGTCCCTACGACTTACCGCCTAATACGCAGGAAAAGCTCGGTCGGCAATCGTGATAAAAGGTACGATTTCATGTTCACATCTTGCCATCGAGGGGCTCACTTTGCTGCTAGAAGGTCACATCCACCGCCCGAGAGAGTAGCAGAACTCCACCTCTTGGCATAGAGTGCGCTGCCAGGGCTTTGAGAGAATACGCGTGAAATGTGCACGCCAATCTGACGCACACTGATGGCGAAACGTGTGTCAGGCAGGATATCAATACCTTCAGGACGACCTTCACCCTATACAAGGGGATCGATCGCCATCGATTGGCATGTTGGGCTACCCGCCGCAGAAAACGGACAAGCCTAACAACGAGTAGCAAGCCACGTACGGAGACTACAAGGATAACAACGACATCGAACAATACAACGCAAGACTCTTCTGTAACATCGTTACACCCGAACCCAAGAACGTCTTCTTTCCTATACAAACGCACGCGCGTAGAGTACTCTACAATGCTTCGAGATGCCTTCTTCTCAAATGATACGCCTCCCCCAAATTCTGTCCAAGTGAACCGGATCGCGCTCTCACACCGAGCGAACTTGCGTGGAAGCTACGCCTTTCCCGATAGCCTGTTCCGCGCGTACTCGACGAAGTCGTCGATCGTCGATGGCCATGCCGCTGTTCGTCATTGAAGATATGTGCATGATGAGAAAGCCGCTCGTTAGCCCGTAAACAAGAGGATAATGTGCCACGGAAGAGGTGACGCACCTTCAGGGTCGTACTTCTCGAACCTCGCGTCGATCGTCCGCACAAACTCGAGGAACTGCAAAGCAATAGTAGCAAACGGAGTCAGCGCCATCCCACTCCCGCATAAGCTCCCAAAGATACAAAACCCCAGTCCCAACGTCCAACACCCAACATCCAATATCCAACATCCAAGAACCAACACTTACCATATGCCACACGTCCTTGCTCACGCCCTTCGCACCGCTGCTCTCCAAAAACTCAAACCACCACTGCGTGTACTCGTCTTTCCACCCCTCCTCCCCCGCACTCCCCATTACCACGTCCCCATCCCCGTCCCCGTCCTGCCCCGCGCCCGAAGAGACGTGCGCGAGCGCCCCGCCCTTGAGCCCGTGCGGGATGAGCAGCGCCCAGAAGCCTTGCGCCATGTCGAGAGCTGTGTGGTGTCGGATAGGGTAAACGGCAGAGTCAATTGAGACAAGGCGAGCAGGACGTACCGAGGGAGCGTTGCCCTGGCGGGCGCGAGAACTCGAACGTGTAGTTGTAGACGTGCCGGAAGTAGTCCGTGTCCGTCGCGAGCTGCTGCCGGAGCGTGTCGAGCGTGTTCTTCATCGCCGGGATCGTGTCCACGCTGTATCATCGGTCAGCATTCCGCACGCGCGTTGGATACATGGGAAGCAGACCAAGGAAGCGTCCGAGGGCGGGGGTACAGAGAAGAGATAGGGGGAGGAGAGGAACTCACCCAAGGGCTTTCCAGCCGTCCGTCCACCCCTTACGCGTCCACTGGCCCATAGAGGGTGACTTCAGCTCGTACGCAACGGCGAGGAGGACGACGTCCTCCGGGTCCACACCGAGCTCTTCACACAGCTTGATCGTCCCGTCCACGGTGATCTCGTCGCCATCCGGGTCTGCGCGAGTGCGGCGTGCAGGTCAGATCGCAGATGTAATTGAGCATACGCGGGATGGGCGGATGGACGCGGATTGTGAGGGGTCGGAGGGAAAGGATTAGGAATGGTGGGGAGGAGAGGACGCACCTTTGTACTTGTCGAAGAGCGCGTTCAGCTTGCTCGTGGACGCGGTGCTCCGTGCGCCGCCTGAGGGGTCGTTGTAGTACGCGTCGAGCGCAAGGTCGAGCCGCTTGTACTTCGTGAGGAACCGGCGCGCCTCTTTCGATCTATTGTGGGGCACGGGAGGGGCTGGGTCAGATTTTGGGTACTCCGTATATGTCGAAAGATAGATGTGTGGTCAAGGGGAAATGGAGGGGGGAGGGGGAGGTACTCACGATGCGCCGGTGACGGAGGAGAATTGTGCGATCTTGTCGTCCATCGCTCTATCTGAGCCCGGGTTTGCCTAGATCGCAGGAGAGTCGTACGGAGCGCAACGAAGCAGCGTTGAGGGAGTATTGGCCAGGCAGCCCGATTGAAGGCGAGGCAAAGGTGTGGACGGGAATGATTGCAAGTCCGGAGGACGATCGAGGATTGCCAGTGCAGCCGCACGGCGCATAGATAACATCGGACGCGAGGGATATGCCGGATCGGAGGCCAAAGGCACCCCGCAAGTCCGCGATACATCCAAGTTCATGATACACAAGCACAACGACGCGTCGAAAAAGCCATCCGTCAGCTCAACCATCCCCGAGGACAGACGCGACGCACCACTGACCTGAGTTGTGGCGACGGATCCAGACGATCTACCGAGATGGGACGTCGGTTCGGCCTGAGCGCTTTCTTGCTGTTGCACTGATGCGCGTGGTGCGTGCAGGAGAAAGAGTGCCGCTGCGGTGAGTGCGGCGAGGACTAGGGTGGCTGCTTGAGTGGAAGACAGACTTGAGACTGGTGTGTCCAGCGTCGGAGAGCAGCTGTGGTTTGTACGAGCACGGTACAGGAGCCTGGTCTGGAGTTTGCCGAAGCGCCCGCGTCATGGCGATCGAGCTGCGGACGTCGACGGTGTGGCTTTTGCACTTTTCTCTCGCGCTCTATGTTCAGATCTTCGTCCGACTTTCCAAGGGGGTTCCTCAGTCACCGGAGCGCACTTTACAGGCAGCCCAGGCATACATATCTGTGTCAGACTCCGGGATGGGTACAATATCGCGCATACATATATGCCATCGCTCGTGCGTCGCCTTGTCCCTCATGGAACCGTCACGACAGAAATCAAGTGGCACTATGTAAACTGCTCTGATTTAGTTACGGTGAATACGCGCGCATACGTGAGTGTCTTCAAGTTGCACAACAATCCTCCGGTACTCGCTAATGCTGCTCAGAAGGATGTGCCGTGATACGGGGTCGTGGCATACATATGTCTAGGTGTGGGGTCTGGCAATCTCCGTGGCGGCTTACGGCGCACTTGGCCTGGTATATCTGCTCTTCCAACGTGGCTCTCAGTCCACACCATCCATACCCCTTCATCTGGCTCTTGGTACGACCACGCTCGGGCTCGTAACCCTGCAGGCTCCCTGGAATATACCACCCACAACGAAACCCCGCCGGATATCTTGGACCTCTCCAGAAGCCTAAGTCTTCGTGCGTATCCACTGCCTTGGCTGCCTTGACTCCGGCGACAACTGCCCAGAAAGTCACTGATGGCTGCCGTGCTGCTGTGGTCACGCTACAATCTCGACCGTGTTGACATTGCCGACCGATGGATTTTTGCTTGACCATGCTGCTTACTAACTGATGATCTCTGGGAGGTTCTGAATTATTGCGCTCTTAGGATGTGAACTGACCGCCGCTGAACCGTTCACTCAGTCTGCTCAGTCTGATTGTATCCGTCTCACACGGTCGCTTGATGTTGCTTCCGGCTCTCGTTGCCTTGTCTCGGACAACTGTCAGTCAGCCAACGACGCGATCCTCACAACAGTTCGGCCAATATCTACCCCTCGCGAAGTCCAGATGACCGTCGAGCCGAATGCATACTAGCGTCGTCATGGCTGTCGGCGTCACACCCTGTTCGCCTCCGGCATTCATTCTACCCGCCGTCGATCGATCGGTGGATCTGCGTGCGCGGTTGGGTGACGCCTCTCGGCTCCTTCAAGCATACACTAGGTCTATCACTGATCACTCAAGAATTGCTCTGGTTGTCTGCGACGAATCGTTGCTTGTGCTGGCTGTCTGAGAAGGGCGTTACTGACTTGTAGACTCGTCAAGGATTACACGTCGCCGTTAGAGACATCCTCACTTGGTCTTGGGCAATACCTTGGTCGGAAGTACAGTACCTCTATGAAGTCCCGAGGAAGGATCGATTGCAAGAAGGCAATCGTTCACACATAGTTACAGGCACGTACGCCGTACGCCACACCTTCGGGCTCCGCTGACTAGCCGCTAGTGACTCGCAATATGTACCCACAATATTCCAACGACCGAACTGCAGCCCCGAGGCCCGCCCGCGCCCGATCGTGAATCCTTTGTATGAATGTCAAAACGACCGTGCACGGTCAGCTCGTTGCCGCGATCGAGAATGAGTGGTACGTGCTTGTGCCCGTGCTCACTGGGGCTCGATCGGCGGTCTTTATGGCCTCGACGCTCGAGAGCAAGAAGCCATCTTGCAGCGATCGGTCAGCCCCCTGCACGCCCTGCCGGCATACCAAAGACCGGACGTCACGTCAGCTCTGCCTGTCAACGAATCGGGTTGGGTAGGGAGCGTCGATCCCAACTGCAGTCGCGTCGGAGTGGGCCTATTCGGGTGCTTGGTCGAGTGTGCTCACTACGGTCGCGATCATGTTCAACCTGCCTTTTTGGCGGACATGTACTCTCTGATGGTGATCTTCCAGCCTTGCTTGCCCATGCTTCCCTGTCTACTGTTCGAGGCAACCTCGGTTCTCCTTGGGTCCCACCCAAATGGTATTCCCCCTTGCGACCACACCCGAACTCGGAGGTACCGAAAGCGGATGCCGTATTGCCAGCCGCTGGCACCTCGCGGACGTGTACGAAGCCACCCGTCACGATCCTAACCGACCGAAGCTCGTGGCTTCTCAATCAGACAGAGACGGCGGCGATGCCGCCTACTACGCTCGCGGCTGCCAACGTACCTCCTGTCAGCCGTTTGAACGCCAGCCAGCCAGTCTCGTCGCATCGCCCGCACTGCAACGAGGCCGCCCCCGAACGGCATATCTAGCGTCCATCTTCTCTCGGCGATCCTCACGTCGTCGCCCTTCTGCGCTGACTGCGCGAAGCTCAGTTGCCGAGCGTAACCGTCGCTCTTCGTATGGGGTCCCGCGGAGGCCCTCCTCAGGCCCGCCGACCGCGATTCTGCTCCACACCACCTCTTCCCTGCGTTGCCAGCTGTAACACTTGACAGCTTCGTCAATGCATCGGTGCGCTCTGTGCCCATACTCGTCGACTACGATGCGTCGCGAATCGCACACAGCACGGCGGCGCACAGTGTCATCACGCGATGTCAGCGAAGCGACGCGCGAAGCCGTGGGTGCGCATCGACGTCTGTGTCGACGTCGACGTCGACGCTCCACGTAACTTATATGAAAGCATCCATCGGAGAAGACGGGCCCGCTCCAAGGTGAGTCTTATGCGATAGATGCCTGTGGGATATCGAAGTCCGTGCCTCCGTGCGCCGACGACGTCCGCCGCGAGGCGCAGCGTGCCCCGCCCGCTATAGTACCGAAGGTGCTGCAGCGGGGCTTCGCATGGGCCGGTGCGCCCGAACCCCTGGAGAAGAAGAGCAAGGCTTCGAGCTTCGCGCCTCGTCGGCTCCCGACCGCGCAGCGCGAGGGACGCGACACGATGGGACGCGCCGTCGAACCCTATCCTTCCTCGGCCGTATTCGGCCAATCTTCTCTTCCAGCAGCGTGCGTGCTCTGGGCAGGAGCAACTCGGGACGCGAGCGAACGTGCCTGCGCGCGCACATAGGCAGCCTCGCGGACTCCGACTCGGGGTGCTTCTTCCCTGGCGACTGCGAGGCGGCTTCCTCTGGCACGTCTTCGCCTTCGTATTCGCTTTCGCCTTCGGACTCGTTCTCGGCTTCGGCTGCGGCTTCGTGCGATGGCGCGATGACGTCGTGCTTGCTGACTCTGAGCAGGGACGTGAAGGCAAATGCCTGTCCCTGAGCGGGTGTGGCGCGTTCGCGCTCTCTGAATCTCCTCTAGAGAATCCGAGGAAGTGCTTGTCGTGTCGCATCTCCGGCCCGAGGTCCAGTCAGGGACCTATCTCAGGTCGTTGCGCTGCTGTGGTGCTGTTTCCAAATCCTCACGCAGGCCTCAATCGATTGCCTCGATGCGGGAGACTTCCCGGTCCTAAGCGGTAGCGGAATTTCGCGCCCTACAGTGCAAGCCCCGAGGGTGCATACGTCAACGATTGTGTCAAGACCCCCGTCATCGTGGTAAATGAACAACGCCCGACGCTGCCGTCCGGGAGTACGAAGACGACTGCAATAGTCGGACATGCACAGTCCACGCATCAGACCTCAGAAAATCCGTCGGGTGCAGGTATCTGTACGCAGGCTCCAAAGGCGGACTTCCGGAACACCGAAACACATGCATTGCAATATCACGATATTGCGCCCAACGGCCACTCAAGCTTCCGCATACGTTTCTTGATGTGTCAGTTCATGCGCCTTCGACAATGCTTCTCCGGGGCCTTTTCTACGCACGCCGCAAGAGCGAAATCCTTCCAGGTCTTCCGAATTCCCCCTTTTCGACCAGGTTCCGAACACCATCCCGGGCACGGCTCGCCTCACGCCCACTAGGCTCGCGTTTCGGGACCGCTCCAACCGCTATCCTGAAGGATATCTCCGGATGCGCCACGTCCGTGGTACGTGCATGTCCGGCGGCGCGCTGAAGTAGCCAATGCGTATGCCTGTTTACGCAACTGCGTGCGTGCGGCGAGGCCGACCGACAGGAATGGTCTGAATTCGTAGCTGGAGTATCTGGAAATCCTGAGCTCCCGAATACCCCGATACCTACAGAGGAGTGCCAGTATGTGACTCGGAGTGCACGGTCGACTGTCAGATATCCCGACGTCTACCACTGGCACCAATCACCAGCGTACGGCAATCCAAACACCTGCCCTGATCCGGGCCAATCTCGTCGACTTATCGCACTCCGCGCCTCCTACGTGAGTAATTCCCCCCCTGGTATATCTTCACCCCGACGCCGAAGCACGATGTCGTCCGCCGCCTGTCGAGGCAAGCCCATATCGAGCAACGCTTTCCGGATCGCAGCGCGCGTTATAATGTACGGTACGGTGTGTGCACCCGCTGGTCGCTAGTTCACTCGCAGCCGCCTTATCGCAGCCCCGCAAAGGCTCCTTTCCCCCGGGTCGCCCCCATGTAGCCGTCCTACGTACATACCGGGCTGGCGACAGGAGCTGGAAGAACATCAGAATAGCTATCGACCGAACCTTACCCAACCGAGCGCTGCGGGCTCAGCGCACAGGACCTCAGGCAGCAGTGCGCCCGAGCATTCTCCGGCACGTCGGACTCGGATTTGCCCTTCGCGCTGCGTCGTGTCGCTGGAGATGCGCCGACAATCGTGGCACGACCTTTCTCGTCATTCGCAGTAAACTTGCGCTCTTCTTTGATAGTCGAGACTTGCGCGCACTGACACCGACTGTGCGAACGCGCACGACAGCCAGTGGTCACGACCCCAGCTTTTTGTGGCATGGGCGCAGTACCTCGCGTGCTTGGTCAGGCTCTTTCTCATATCTCGCTTACGTCTACGTCGTCCGAATCTAAACTTGGCTTAGCGTTCTACTTTCAGGACGAACAGCTCTCTGGTCAACGTAACTATTGCGTTTTAGAGCTCTCGCTCAACTTACCGACCCCTGGCGTACGAGATAATGCCATCTACGCCGCGGCGGCCTTGCGACTAGCATCGTGCGTAGTCCTCTATCATGGCTGCACAATCGCAGGGTCTCAGGGTCAGCAACGAGTGAGCAAGGCACGACTCGCCGGACTCGGACTCGCCATACTGTACGAGGCCATCCCTCCGCCAATCGCAGCCACCACGGCTAGCACACCTCCCGCACGCACTAGCTCTGGAGACCGGTCCCAACCCGACAGTCGAGGGAGTTTCCAGGCTATCCTGCCGATCCTGGTAAATCTGGACGTCCGCCGGGGTTTTCCCACCGGCGCGGGTCCGCGCTCGCTCTCAGTAATTACTGTGGTAACATTGCAAGCACCGCGCGACCCGCCTGCTAGGTATGATTCCGATGAATCGACTAGTGACTATTGGGCCCGGCGGTGCAGCCGAGTCGCTTCCACGCTCCCAGGGAAGGACGACGACGACCCGCTCCGGTGTTCTTGATCTCGACTTCACGTTTCCTAGCTTGTCAGCTCTGAAGGCTACTCTTGAACTCTTGAACTCTCGCCGTGTGGGTTATACAGTATACTTGGGCGCGCGAACCTTGCACTTTAGCCCTTGGACCCCGTACCTCGAACTCAACATACACAGCACGCGCGAGGTTCCACGGCCAAAATGCCTCCTGGCGCCCGCTCGCCCCCTATAGCCTGGAGCCCTGAGCCTGAGCCTGAGCCTAGGGGCTGCAGACAGGCTCGCCTAGCTCGCCTCGAGCTCCGCCTGACTGCAGACTCCGAGCCTCTCTTCCCTGAGCCCTCCTCGCGATTGCTTCGCCCATCGCGCTTCTCGAGGGCTCGCGGAGCTCCTCCTCCCATGTGAACCAGTCGTCCGCACGCTTCCACGATACGATTCGTACACGCTCGGTGCCGCTTGAAGCGCGTTACGAACGTGGCGAGTTCCACGATCCACGCACGGTCGTCCCACCGCTGTGAGCCTCCGACTCCCGAGCTCCGAGCGGCTTCTGCGTGGCGCATGGGATCGTTGGGATGGATAGGGTATCGACTGGACCCGGACGCTTGTGCGGTGGCGGAGATCCGCATGCGTCACGGCGGTGCGCGAAAGTGGGCTTATGACAGAACTAAGTGAGTTGTTGTGCAGCAGCGGGAGACGCGAGCACGTGGCCTCGCGCCCTCGCCTCCTGCACGACGCGCGGCGAATCCCAGCCTGAGTAAGTACCAGACGGGTGTGAACGCGCGTCGATCCGGCAGTGCGATGCAGCAAGCTTGAGGATTCGTATCTCATGTCCATACACACGCATGTACAGCGATATGATATCTGACATATGTCGGTGCGCCTCACAATCCCCGGATACACCGGATATACGCTGCTCGCAACCTCATTTCCGTCCAACAGCCCGCTTTCGAATCCGGATTTGCTGATGATGTTCGTGCATCTCCGCGGACTCGCTCGTATCCCACTCATCCATTCTCACTCCGGTCTATGAGCGGTGTTATCGACAGCAGATACCAGACATGCGGCATACATCACGTCGAATGGCCTATAGTACCAACACGGGCGTGTCCGCCGTGTACGCAGAGCGTTTCGTCGAAGTCCGAACGTCGAAGTTCGAAGCAACGTCCACTCCGGCGGATCACGGGCATCGTGTTTAACGCCAGATGCCCGAAAATGGACCATCATCATCATCATCATCCACCGAACACGTTCGTCGTTCGAGTCACGCGCAGTTTGGCCACTTCCTGCAAC
This sequence comes from Cubamyces lactineus, assembly GCA_022376465.1. Classification (NCBI taxonomy): domain Eukaryota; kingdom Fungi; phylum Basidiomycota; class Agaricomycetes; order Polyporales; family Polyporaceae; genus Cubamyces; species Cubamyces lactineus. Next base: position 402,938 of record JACDTU010000022.1, on the reverse strand, counting down.
CAGCACCACCCCTAGTAACGTCTACAGACGATCTCCTTCTCCGTGTCTTTCCATTCCTCGATCGACGATTCCTGACTCCGAAGCGCGGCGCGCCGGCGTCGACCGCGTCGGAAATGGGTTGGCAATGGCATTCAGGAAGCTCAGCGAGCGGAATCACCTGCTTCGCGCGCGGTGCTGTATGCTGTACTTATGCGCACCCAAGAAGACCCACGCTCACCATTTGGCAACGAGGTTTGATATTGGGATTGACATCTTCGAGGTGAGCAGCGATCCGCCCGCCCGCCAGAAGCCGTCGGATGGTAATAGATATGATAGATATCTTCATTGGGCCCGCGTCGGGATCTCCTCCCGGAGCCGCCGCACTGCCAGTGGTTCCACAGTGGAAGTGGGAGTACCGTGGATATCGTCATGTCGCAATCCCCAACTGGTGCGATACTACGCGCAGAAACCACGAACCAGTGGTGGTGGTGGTGTGGTCGCCACTGCATGGCCCTGAGTACCTACTACCGGTACACGGGACGGCGGACCTGGCCAAGCGTGCGCACGAACCCGTCGTTGAACTCCGCTCCGTCCGCTTTGTCGCCTTTCTCCCTCTAAGAGCGAGCCTGGGCAGTACGACCCACGTCCTGATGACCTCGTGCTGCTGCTGCCGTTGCTGTTGCTGTAGTCTCCATGTTGTTGGTACGCCTCCGCGGGACGTGATGAGATAGGGGGCTCAGGTCTAGCTCAGAAGCCCTAGATGCGGGGCACTAAACAGACAAGACCTGGCCGCGTTCGTAAACCCGTCGTAAATCCCTTCATCCCCGGGTTTCTGTCGACCACGTCTTCGAGCAGGCGCCCGCAGCGCTAGCATTCATATGCTTCGATATCGCAGAGGGCTAGCCATCCCTCGGTCAGGCCTAGGAGGAGCTCCTCTGTCGGACGTCCCGGCGTGGCCTGCGACGTTACGATCGAGCCTGAGCGAGCGACGAGCGGCGCGCGGCGCGCGGCGACAAACAACTTAAGAGTTTGAGAAAGCGAGTCCCGTACTAGTAGTGCATAAGTTGGCTCGGTGTACCGGACACGTCCTCTATATCCCCTCGTATTTCGTAGTTACTGAGTTACTGGCTTGAACTTACGCTTAGGAGACAAGTGCCTCCAGTGATGTGGACGCCAAGAACAAGCTCGAGGTACGCCATTGAACGTCGCATGTACTGTTACATATGGACATACAATCTAGAAAGCGTCCCAGGCTCGATCGTGATCGAGAATCGAGTTTCCAGTACATAAGGAGTAAGGATTAAGCTGTACACATGCACGTACTGTACTGTACATCTTCCCCGTGATAGCGCGCCGCGGAAGCAAATGTGCATGTTCGCTGTCTATAGGCGGATACTTGGGTGCAGGTGAATGCACTCGCCTTGTGGCAACAATAGCAATGATTAGAATGCAACCTTGGCTCAGAGTCCTGACGCTCGATGCTGGTTTAGACGATATCTTGGTCATCATCTTTCGTATGATGCATTCAATGAACATGGATACAAAGTGCTGCCATAAACCACACCAAAATCACACAAACTATCGGTGCGCATCTAAAAGTGTACGTACGGACACATTCGGCATTCTTCATGCTACGACGACCCACTCACACATTTCACCTTTCACCTCCACCTCCACTTTCGCTCGGAGACCCAAGACCACTCTTCTCACCGGCTCGACGCTACCTCGCCATATACGCAACTGAGCACTCGGGCTGTATCGCACGTCGACGCGGGAAGATGGAGATGCCGCAGCGTGCGCACTGCAGAGCTGCGAACGACTGATGATCGTCGCGGCTTCTCAACGGCATAGAAGCCCGGATATCCGTCACCACGTTCCGAGGGAGACAGATACTGTGCGACGCGCGCCGCATCCAGTATTGACACCAGACGAACAGGCGGCTTCGTCGCGATACGGTCGCGGTCACGATTGCGGCGTCGTTCTTTCGGAGGGGCGGGGATACGGCAGTTCGTGCGAGTAGGAGGTTCGGGTTTCGGAGATCCGGGATCCGGAATCGGAGACGGAGAAGCTGGAAGTTGGAAGCTGCGCGAGTGAGTAAGGGAAGGCTTAAGAAGGTGGAAGGTGGAAGGTCGTGATGCTTGTCATGGCTCGGACGGACGGACAGACGGATGGATGGATCGGAGAATCGAAGGCGGCGCGCACTGGGCGCTTCAGACTTGTTCGAGCAGAGGCAGAGTTGGATGGATGGGGGTGGCGCGGGATAAAATCGAGAACCGGATCCGGAAGGAGAGAAAAACGAGGCCTAAGAAAGCGCGCGACGAAGGTATCGCTATACCCAGGCCAGGCGCGGAGTCAAGCAGCTGCACGCGGTCCGGCGTCGTCGGGAGACGAGTTGCGCCTTCTCTTTTGGCCGGTCAGTGTCCGAGTGTGGTCGCAGCGACACTTCGCGCATTCCAAGTACGACCAAACGCGGACATCGGCTTCGCACAGCGCTCTGCAGTCCACCAAGCTCCCTGACCGGCGCGCGTCGGCTTCCTTTTGTTTCCAATCTACCTCCGTCGTCACTGTCCTCGCATCGCGATCGTGTCCATAGGCAAAAGGAAGCATGCTTCGCTCCTCGATCGCCCTCGCTCTACTTCACAATCACGCGCCTTGTGTGCTTCCCCGCGCGTCGGCGCGCATTATGGGGCGTCGGGTGACGCCACGCCTCGTCGTCGTCCTCCACAACCATCGCGTCGCCCGGGCCTCCCCCTCCCACACCTCTCCCAGGCGGCCCCCTTTCGACCTCCATTGCCCGGCTCGAGTCGGTCGGGCTATGGATCGGATAGCCAGGGTGCACCGGGTGCGCAGGACCTCCAGGTCCACCGAGCGTCGGCGGGCCTTGGGGTGACCCCATTGGGTACCCTGGCCCAGGAGGCATGTGCATCCGCGGAGACGTCGAGTGCGGCGGTGGGGGTGGCGGCGGCGGAGGGAGCGAAGGCGAAGGTCCGGAGTGACCGCGCTCGTGTCGGTGCTGGTGCGGGTGAGGGTGCGCATGTGGGTGCTGGTGCGGGTGTCGGTGCTGAGGCGGCTGGGGGAGCGTGTGCGTCGGAGAGCCTGTCGCGGGGCCCGTGAGCGGCGCAGCAGGCGGCGGGGGCAGCGGCGGTGGCTGCTGCTGCTGCTGAACATGCGGGTGAGGGTTTGGCAGTGGGTGCGGGTGCGAATGCATGGCGGTAGGGGTCTCGATCTCTATGCGGACGCGCACGATCTCCTTGCCCGCCTGCGCAAAGAACTGACGCTCCTCGCGCTGGAAGTAGCCACTCGTCGGGCCTGGGCGGATCGGAGGCGGGGCGGGCGGGAAGAGCGCCATGAGCTCGTGCCCGGTTGGGGGTGCGGGGAACTTGCCCCGCGCGGCAAAGGCGCGCTCAGGATCCAGAGGCGGGTCAACATCTGCGCAAGGAACAAGCGAGGGGAGGCGATGTAGTAGATCAGCACTCAATACTCGGGTTGTACCTGGCACTAAGGCCCAGGAGGAGAGATGCGGGCGGGGATATGTTCGGTGTCACGTGAAACTTACCTCGCAGAGATGTCGGTGAAAGTGGCCTGCGGGGGCGCGCGGAGGTGGGTATGGGCGAGAAGGTAGCGGAAGCGGGAGGCAAGAATGCTTTGGACTGGGCGTGGTGCGCGCTGAGAGGTGGGCTACGGTCGCTGGTGGTGGAGGAGCTGGTGGCTGGGGACGCGTCGCGGGGGTGGATGGTGGAGACGGGGCGCAGATGATACTGGCTCTTGGCGGAGACGGTGGACATGGCTGAGGGCGGATGCGCGCGAGAGCAAGGGCAATCGGTTGTCTAGAGGCGTATGATATAATGATAGGGAGGCGAGTGGGAACGGCGGAGAAAAGGGCGGGTCGGGACTGGGGAGTGGGAAGGGGACATGGCGGGGGAAGGGCTGGGAGGATTTATAGGAGAAGGGGCCGCGGCCGGGATGGATGGAAGGCGACCAGAAAAGGGAGAGATTGGGGATGCGAGTAAGGAGAGGAAAAGGATGGCAAAAGCGGACGAGCGTTGTTACGGGCGGGGCAGTGCGGGCAACAAACTCTGCACATGCGGATGCGTGCGCATGTACAGTCTGAGATTCAGCTCCAGATATTCCTCCAATCGAGATGCACGTCTGCCATATCCCGCGTGCGCATATGGCACTCTCGCGTCCGCCCAAGCTGAGCACAGTCCGGCACGGCGACATGCGTGCGTGCGCTTCTTGTTGATTCTGTTGTGGATCGGAATCTGAATCGGATACGTTATAGGTGGACGCGCTCAGCTGCGGGCGGCTGGCGATGACATGGGTTGCGATGGGCAGCTGCAGCTCGAGTCGTGGAACAGCCGGCATCTTTCACGGTCCATATCCAACCCATGTCATCCCAGCAATTCTCGCGTCCGCAACGTAACCATATCCGCTTCCACGCTACGCACCTCCTGGGCCACACCTGCCGCTTGCGGGATGCCATTCATTCGCTCAGGCCCCTGCTTCTCCAACTTCTTTTGGTTTCGGGTGGTTCTTCGCCCGTTGCCGTAAGCTGTCGTCGAACATCGAAGCGTCCTTTCCGCGTCTGCACACGCTCGCTCCGGTCCGCAAACGATGGCAGATAACGTTATGTTCGCGTCCCGTATCTTCGCTCCATCGTCCCCATCCGTTTCCTTTCCAGCCCCTCCCTTCTTTCTCCGCCCAAGCCCCGTCCCCCGCTCCAGGCGCCCATATCTTCCTCGCCTCCTTTTTCCATATCCAATCAATTACGCCAGCCACCACCACCGTCGCCAATCCATCCTTCGAATCGACCCGAGCCCAGCTTTCCTCCGACCGTCTCTCCGGCGCGGTCCACGGCCAACGGCGAACGGCCATCTCCCAGCCGTCCTTCCTCCGCCTACGCCGTCTTCCGGCGCTCGCTGCCCTCTGCACCGGTGCGACCAGTGCGAGTGCCAACACGCCAACGCCAATGCCAATGCCATAACGCCTCCGAGCTCGAGTCTGAGCTTTCTCAGTCCAACGCGTACCGCGCGCACGGCTCGCTCATGTCACCTCCGCTTCCCTCGCTTGACGCTTCTGCCTCTGCACTGCTCGACCCTGCATTTTGCCATGCAGTGCGCCCGCGTCTGGCTTCCTCCTTCAACTCCGCCTCCGCCCTTTCGCTCACGTCACGTCGTCCACGTCCCAGCATCAGGATCGGTGGCCTTCTCGAGCTCAACTGGCTTCCATGCCTGCCACCCGTGGGCCGTGCCTCGCCTTTCTCCGACGCTGACGGGCCCCAGGCCCATGCGTGCTTCACTCTCGAACGAGCTCCGAGCCCTGCCCTGGTCCTCGTCCACTTGACTACACACACCGTCCACCATGAGTATCACCTGCACCCGCGCCGTCGCGTCCAGGCTTGCTGTCCGCCGGATCTTTCACGCGGAGCGCGCGCGCACGGCCACACAGTCCGCCTACTTCGGAACCTCCTTGTACGTCTTTGTACACTGCGCCACGTCGCACGCGAGTCGACTAGTCACGCTCGCGTGCGCGTGAGCGTCGCAGAAAGAGGACAACGACAACACCGCTCGCTCGACGCTTGGAGCTCGGAGGTCGGAGTCCGGGTGTCCATAGCATAGGCTTACAAGGCTACGAGCCACGAGCCACATGCGCAGACGATAGACCAAGATGATGTGGGCGCGACGGGCATCTTTACGTCCTCGAGACCCGGTCACATTGTTTCGCGACGCCTATGCAAATTACAGTACAGTACGCATACGGCAAGCCCAGCGCGGTGATTTGGTTTGGGCAATCAGCGCGACCCGTGGGCCGCCCCGTCCGGCGTCGGGTCCAGCGAGAGTTCGCTGCTGTTCGCATCAGGAGCCCCTTCATTTACCTGCACCGTTTTTTTGTTCAGCCTCCTGGCACGCGTGCCTCGAGGCTCGAGACTCGAGACTCGGGGCTTAGACTCTTTGAGCGAAGTTTACCGCCCGGATCTATCTGTGTGTCAGCGCCGCATGCCGGAATCGCCAAGATGGTCGCTCGGGCTCGGTGCGCTTCGTTCGATGGGCGGGCTCTGCTTCGAAGTTCGACGTTCGAAGGTCGAACTTCTGTTATTGCCCGGCGCGCGCGGTGATGGCGGCGCTGCGCGGAGTTCACCATTCGGGTGTGCTGCCGCAACTTGTCAATGAGCTTGTCCCGATACTCAGGCTCGGCGGTTCTATACTCAGTACTCAATAGCAGGAGCGCGGTTGCAGGGTTGAACTTGATGGTGTGTGTCGCAAAGTTGACGGAACGAACAGATGCGGTACAGATGAATGGAATCGACGGACGGCCCTGCCATATCCTACCCTGCAGGCCTGATCACCATTCACAGGAAGTACGGTAGTGGTGGTGGTGGCAATGATCAGCAACCACCCTCACCCGCCCTCATCCACTCTTTACCCTCACCACCTCGGAGCGCCGATACGACGTTCTCTACGTATACGGAGGTTACGTTCAAACTTCAGAAGAACGCCCAGTCCGCCGCGACTCGCGACACGGCTGCGACGCCCACCCCCTTTCACTCCCACCGCAACCCGCAACCCGCGATGAGCAATCGCGAGCTAAATCTAACCGTACGCGGCTCGGTTCGCGCACGGCGGGCGTCCCACGATCCGCAGGGACGCCCACTCCCAGTCGTTGACGGTCGACCCGCCGTCAGTCCACATCCGACGTTCGACGTTCGACGTGTCACCGTCAATCCGATCGCGACAGGGCAGCTATTCGGACTCTTAGGGTGGGGCCGCCGCAAATCCCACATATGCATTGGCGGCTTGACGTGAACGCGTATGGCGCAAGTTGTCCAACGCCCATCTTTCCATCTTCTACTACCACTCGCACGCACCCCTTGCCGTGCGTCGACGTCGACGTCGACGTTTTCTTCACGGTTCGACGGGGTCCAGACCAGACTCTCAGACTCCCAGGCTCTCGAGATCTCAAGCTTCGAGTCCCAGGCCCACGCCCCCCGAGCGCGGCACGAGGCTCCCCAAGAGCTCACCACAGCACATTCGCGTTCACGATTCGCTGAGGCTGGCTCTCAGCACTTGGGAGATCAGAAACAAGCTTGCAGGGACGCGACGACGGCGATGCGCCCGTACCCGTCAGATCTCCTCCATTGACAGGCGCGCGGAGCCCTGAGGATGGGTGAGAACTCCGTTATACTGTATATTCTTTCGGGCGGTGGGCGAACGAACCTCCGAGCCTGAGCGGCGACGCGCGATCGGTGGTAGCGATCGGTGGTACTTACTGTACATACGCTGTACACACTGTGCGGCGTGCGCGACCCTGGCTGAGCGTTCACGCGTTCACAAGCGGGCCAGCCTATGGCGAGGATCCTGGATCCAGGATAGCTGACTGGCTAAACGGCATGCCGGGAGGAGGCAATCGTTAGTACGTACTCCGTACATACGTCAGGCGTGCGCACGGCTGCCGTTTAGGATGTCGGATGACGTCCGCTACACTAGCGCTGCTGGCGCTCGGCTTCAGTGGGATTCGTTCGATCGGGTAGATGGGCAGTCGGCGTACACTAGTACTAGTACGTACGCGGTATACTAGGCGTATGATGTTACTCACCGCCAACTCCGATTGCCTATTATAGCCAAGTACTGTAGCAGCCTTCCCTATAGCTAGGGTGAGTGAATTTGGTTTTCTTGCGAGTTGCTGCATGGGTGGCAGAGCGCTGACTTGCCTGCCGAGTCCTAGTGTGAGCGTGTCCGACTATGAAGATGATGATCAGTGAGAGTTAGTCAACTCTAGCAGCCATTTCCGGATACGACCTGCTAACTTCGTTCAAGGCTCTTCCGTACGTTACTGGATGTGTGCCGCCGCGGAGGCCGCCACGCATATCTCCGAATCGCCCAACACGAGTTACTCAACGCGCCTCCGAGTCGAGCGCCATGAGATGATACACCATACAATGTGTCATACTAGGTGTACTCAGCAGCCGCGGCACAGATATCCATCTATGAACGATGACATCGTCATTTTGAGGCGCGCGCCTACTAAATTCTAATGTATCTCGCCGCTGGACTCCGTTGCGATCCAGCGTCAACTACAGCCTACTCAACTCGTCATCTAAATCATGACGAGTGGTGAGTACAGCAGCGGCGCCTGCATCCGAGCCTCCCATTCGCGCTATTCTGACAACCAGAAGTACCGGTCATCGCCCAAGGTGCTCTCCACGCTTACGAAATTCCCAACCAGCACACGTCCGATCGTGCAGATTCGCACAACACGCATCCTGCGCCGAGTGCTGTCTGACAGACAGACGCGCGTCCGAATGGGGCTGCTACTTATACTGATACATTGTACAACCGCTCAAGGTCCACTCGCCCGGGACGTCCTTCCGCCTGGAGGCATTATTCGAAACCGGGCGGTTATAGCCAAGGTCCTGTCTGGGGCCTACCCCCCCCCCCCCCCGCGCGCTAGCGCTATTTTGGTTGGCAGATGCAACGGACGAAAGACGCCCGAGCGTCTTCGCAGTCTGAGTGGATAGTATCTGACGTGAGGCTCCCGAAGGGAATACAGCTTGAAGCTCGATCATGGGCTGGCAGGAGTTGGGAGAGGCGCTGGAGGATGATTCATTCGATCTTGGATGACGACGACTCTGCCGTATCGCCGTGCATCCTGGCTGTGGCGAGGTAATACGTATTCTTGTTATGCGTTGCGTCTGTGCTACCCTCGTGCGTGGACGTCCCAGCGCCGCCGGTATCGCCTCGCCCGCGTCGTACACACCGATATACTGATCCTACTGATATTCTCAAGCCAAGCCAGAAAACCACAATCATTGGTGACGTTCCTTTCCCCGGGCGCGCTACCGCCCGGACTCGCTCGCTCCGATCCCGGAGCCCGTTCGTCAAAGCCTCGCCCAGGTGTCGCTGCTTGGTTTGCAGAGCCTCAGTCAGGGCCTCAGAGCGCACCCTGGGAGCTGAAGCTGACCTTGAAGGTCCGGGGTTGACAGCACTCACTTGGATGCACTGTGTCATCGTAGCGCTGCGCGATGGGCTCGGACTTCGCAGCAACAGCAGCAGCACATGCGACATGTGGCAAAACTTCCCCGGTACAGCGCAGCTTTCGTGCTCTGTCATCGACGTCTCGGGGGCGAAGCTGTCTACATCGGTGTTTGCATTCTCCATACAAGCAGGTGAGTGCTTCGAATCTGGTACCCAAACCGTAACCGCTGAGCATCGCGCTCGCAGCACCTGCTAACTATTTATGAAACCACAATGTTGACAGCTGCAAATCAAAACACAGTCGCTCGTTGAAGGCTTCGAGAGCGGCACCCAGGAGTCACGGGCCCGCCAGGATGCTGCACGACTGTCGCAGCGCGAGGTTACGTTGGACGCTGAAGCTGAAGTCCACCGTGCATCTGTCACCCATCTCTGACCTGCCAGTGTGCGCACTCTGGAGTCTAGAGACCTCCCAGACTCTCGTCTGTCACCGCGGACGCGCGGGGGATATCCGCATGCCGAGACAATGGGCGCCAGACGGCGGCATCGCGATATCCGGGTTATACGGTATCGCTCGCGCTCTATAGTGGGAGTTTGACAGTTTCGCTCAAGCGTCGCCAGGGGCGCTCAGCGCTCGGTGTCAACGTACGTGAACCGTGAATGCGAGTTCGACGTGTCAACGTCAGCGCCTTTTTTGCAGGCATCTACCTGGGTGTGATGCAACCCTGGTCCGACGTTCAATGGATGCTTCATAGTAAAGCCACGATCGTGCCGCGAACCTCGAGGTACGTACATCCTACGCATGCTTTCGTCAGCTATGTCAATGTTCAGTCACATCTTACTCTCCACTCCAGAATGCAGGATATAGATCATCAAGAAATCTCCGGGGATTGATGTCAAGTCCCGCGCCGCCCCCGCCATCCCCGGAGTCCTCCCGCGCCGCAGCCGCAGGCCATCATGCATCATCGCTCGACGTTCAATGTGCAGTATTCAATGCCAGCATCTGGCATCCGGCATCTGGCATCTGCATCACCATCTCTCATACAGCAAATGCACGTAAGTACAATGCGTAACGCAAGTACTCAGGCTGAAGTGCTGAGAGTCTACGAAGGGTAGGTACTAGGTGCCAGTGGCCATCACGCATCAGATCTACTCCCCCCCATCTCCGCGCGCCCGAAGGCTAGTCCTACACAGGCGTACAACATCATATCATATACACGGTGTACCAATCCACCGGACTCTGAACCAGGCTCGGACGTACGCGCGGCGTGTCACCACCGCGCGCCCTGCAAAGGACGAGGACGGAGACAAAGGTTCGATCCGGTCGCGCGCTCGGAGGCCTGCTGATTTCCTGCGCGGCGCATCTCACATATGGATCATCCATCACGAGAAGACTGGGGGGGGGAGGGGGTAACGTACGTGTATCAAAGACTCGAATGAAGGAAGGGTTTGGGGATTGGGGGTGATCCCTGCAGGGCCGCGCGCGAGCGCGAGCACGAGCGTAGCGCGGTGGTCATTTGTCCACGGCGCTACCGGGGCTATAAGCTCGTGCAGGTTACAGTGCCTGTAACAGTGTAAGAGGTTCGTTATGCACTTGCAAGGTGTTATGGGTTTCGTTTCCAACGTCACAGAAATGCATGGAAGACTGCAAGCGCGTTCTGGAGGACATGTCCCAGACTGAGAAAGAGCCGCCGGTGGTACAACAGTCAGGTCCGGATGAACTCACTCGCGGTGATACAGAACTCATACCGTTCTCGCCGACATGGCTATGACTCGCGCATGGGCACGCGCATGTAGTTAATGCCCTTCAACATCCTCCGCCCGAGGTCCTAAGCCTCCGAGGTCTCCATACGGCCGACTCCCGAGCAGCGTTCACGTTCCTGGAACGGCGAGCGCGTATCCTGGAATCCGGACCTTCGCGCCGGTCGGTCTTTCCGCGCCCTTCATAATGCATCGCGCGGAAGGTCCGTCGAGCCGTGGGAGATCCTAGCGAGAAGACGACGACCCAGCGCAAGAAGCAGAAGGACTAGGAACTCGCGAGCTGAGAATGTGCAGCCCGAATTGGCCGCTTGCATCAAGAAGTCGCGCGGGCGGAGAATTCGCTCACCTCGTGAGTCTTGGACGGATACACGAAGGTCAGGTTGGAGACACGTCGTTTGCCACAGCACGAGTACGTCGATCCGGGTCGTAGAGCCTCGCGGACCTCATAGGATCTATTGAGGCGGATGGTCCTCTGGCATGGGTTTCTCAATGGGATTCGCTCCCCCCGGGATTGTATTCAGAGGCACAAGTACCGCGAGGACTCGGCTTCTTTTTGCGATTCCGTGCTGCCGGAGGTGGCGGGCCTGTTGCGCTGTCTGGATGACAGTCTTGCCTTCTGCGCAAGCTGGCCTGGTGTGCATCCTGGCTCGATCCGCGCGCATGCTCATGTATCGTCGGCGTTGGTTCAACGAGGTGCTTGTTCGCGGCATGTCCGGCTTCGCGCTGTTTCTGGCAGGTCTGTGACGAATGGATGACCGAAAGGTTTTATGTATCACTGACCTGCTTGTCCGTTCAGTTCTTCATGACAGTGTGCTTCCCGGAAGGTCTACTGCGATGAATCGGGCTGTGTCGATTCTTGGAGTATGTCTGTATTGGGCAGCAGGGCGCGATCGATGCGTTGCACTGTGGCTTTTCCTGGCCTCCGGGTCGGTCGATCGGAGAAGCCCTGACGGGGGTTACAGCAGCCGGCTTCGAGGGCGATTCCGTCAGGGACTGTGTTGCCCGGCGCTTCGTCCGGATATCTCGGTGCGGATGCCACCCTCCAACATATCCATTCCGCGTCGAATCCAATGGTGGGTTCAGGATCTGATATTTATGGATGGCAACGACACTTGAACAGAACCCAATACGCGCAGAGCATGATCGCGAACTCTGTGCTATGCCAACAAACATACCAAATGGGGCTCACTACAGCTCCGTCACCCTCCGACGCCACAACGCCAGCGCCTCCGGAGTGGATGCGTCGGCCGACTCTTCTATCTCCTCGCTTTTCATTTCGGGAAAACTGCGCATCGTCTCCGATACGCCAACACGCAGCACTCTTTCTCAACACGGGATGAGGGAAGCATGGCCACTGCCAGTATGGCCGCCTCCGTTGTCAGCTCGGCGACGTCGGAACGGTGCATATACGACTGCTGCCATCAAGGACGATCATACCGCACCGTCATCTTGCGAAGCAGTGGACAACGCTCGCAATGTATCGTACGCCACATCCTCGTCGCTCCACGCATGCGGAGTGAAGTCCCAGGCCTAAACCGTAGATTCTTGGAATCTCGGAATATCCACATCAGCGACCTTGGAATTGTTGAACTCGAACACAATTCGCCGCGTCCACTCGACGCTTAGCTTACCGGGAGAACCTATATTGAACCCGACGCCCGTGAACAACACATGCAGAAGAGTTGAGGTACGTACGCAGCGGGCCTGGCCATCTTATGCTCTGAGGGGTTGCGTTACTAATTCGAACCTAGTAGCGGAAGGTAGACGGTCCAGGTTATTAATCCAAGGTTCCTACGCAGCGAACATCAGTAAGCTCAGGATCGACTGCGCGTCGAGTTGAACCTTGTGGCCGTACGTACGTACATGCCGCGAAGTTGCAGATTAATGCTGATACCGGTGCACTACATGGCCCACCCAGGCAGCCGAGTCCGCTGCGCACCAAGCCTCGCCGTACCGACCCTTCTCTCCCGTGAGCACGGTAACCTTCCGGGCCTTTACCGTGCGTCCCTACGTCTCCCAGCCGGGAAGAGGCGCCCTCCCTAATGGAGCCTTTGCGACTTCCAGGCTTCCACGCAGGTCGGCCCTGGAACGCGTATCCCGGAATGTAGTAGTCAGGGTAACTCTTGCGCCTAGTGCGAACTTTATCCTTGCATCCCTGACGCTTTGCCCGACACAGGCTAGGTTACCATTGCCCACCTAGTAATCGATCCCGGTCAGGCTCCCGCCCGCGGACCTGCATGTTCATGGCGGCGCTAGCAACACCGAACCTGCCCTGGCGCCGGGGCGCGCCTCCCTAATGCAGGCGAGCGTCTGCTACTTTTCCAGCGCTCCGAGAGTAGTGCGTAACGCTAGCACTGGCAGTGCTGATACAGCCCAGATAGCACTCAGCTCGATCATCCACGCGCTGCGCCGTGGACCTACAAACGCACTGCTGCTGCTGTGCGACTGGCGCTCAGGGCTCCCGGCTGGGCCGCAGGTAAGTTACTGAATATGTGTTGTTAGCTTGGCCGCGCGTATCGAGGTTTGATAAATGAGTCTGAACACCTGTCGCTTGCAGTGCCCCCTCGGAGGCCTAGGTGGATGCGCGTCACGCCCTGGGGCGTGGTTCGTAGGTCTGTCTCACCTGGGTTGAAGTCTCAACGGTGATGTTGTGAGAACGCTTCGGGTTATAGGGTATACGCACGATAAACAGGCTGACATACAGGGGACAGGAGTCAAAGGCGACACCAGAGGCATAAGCATGTCAATACGCGACTTACAGTACCTACGGACTCTTCGGAGGATAGCGAAGCATGCTTTGACTTCGGGTCAATCAAACACCACGACGTTTTGGACCGGTATGGGCGCGGATAGACGTCCGAGTCGTTCACGCCACGCGATCATCACCACTGGCACTGGCAGTCAGTAATAACTGATCGTCCGGATTCGACATTGGCCGCCTGTCTCAATGACACGACATGTCACCAAATTCAGTACGTGCTGTCCTGTCAATGCCATAGGTATAGCAACCTAGCCTTGCTTTCAGACGACGACGCTGACAACACGACAACACGATAACAGAGCAACAGGACAACAGGATAACGAGACGTACATCCAGAGTCTGTCAAACACGTTCAGATTGCACTCCCGCCGCTGATCTCCACCGAGGCAGGGTCAAGGCAGGGTGATGCAACTCTGGGACCCTTGGGTGTCTCGGAGCCTGACGTGTTGACAGGATCAAGATGGGCGGCACTGCGGCGGGAGCGAACCTGAATGGCAGGTACGCGCGGATAGGCTTGTGCTTGTGCTGACGGCAGCTGCTGAACGTTGGACACTTGGCGTTACAGTTCGTGGGCGGCTGTGTCCGCGTTGGTAGACAGAACGTTGAACGATGAGTTCACGTTTGACGCTGAGCGGAAATATAGACGAAAGCGGGCGAATGTCCCTCATCCCTCATCTCAACAGGGAGAGGTGGGTGCGATATTCCCCAGTGTCGATGACATGCAGTGCGTGCTGAAATGTTGGATCCAGGTCGACGGGTCGCAGCGGCACTGTGTCACTCACGCAGGCTACGCGGCTTCCCGGGGCTGCAGAACCGTTGAACCCGTTTGAAGGCGCCGGATCCTACTGTGCAAGTATGGATCTCCCTGATGCTTTACGGCTACTGCACATCTCGAAAGCAGCAGGATTTGGCGTTCATCAGTGAGGTTTTGACAAACCCGCGTCGTTCTCCGCGCTGATGAAGCTAATACCCTGGGCAGTCGCTTCTCTCCGCTCAAGGCTTCGCGCAGTCGCGTCTTTCCAGGACACATTTCGTCAACTCATGATCGACAAACAATGGGCGTGTGGCCGTCTCCGAACGAGGATGAGTCACGACCATGATCCATGATCCCGAGGGTAAGTTCTAACCGGCGTCTTTACTCGCGGCCGTCCAAATCCTTCTGGTACTGCCCACTGACCGCATCTCATCTTGTTCGAGCAAGCTTCCGCACACCTCGGGCCTCAGGTCCATCGAGTCCAAGATGTCCGCACAATCTTGAAGTTCGTTCCTCAATGTCATACGTGATGATGACATGAACGCGCGAAGACGACAGACAGGATGACATGGGCCATCGACGCCGGTCTGTCATCCAGTTGCCGGCGCGGACAGGGCTTGAACGTTATGCTTACGGAGGTGCCATCGGCATCTACAGCAGCAGTCACTGAGTTCGCCTAGGCAACCGCATCTCTCCTCAATCAACAAATCTGGGTGATCATTGAAGCTGTTGGACGGTGGGCGAATCAGCAATACGCATGCGTGAGCATTTATAGCCCTCGCGCACCGTCTCTTGACAATCCTGGCATGGTAGACGATTTAGCGACTCTAGAGCAATATTGATGCTTTCGAGCACTGCAACCACATATGACAAGAGCTGTCACACAAAGCCAGGGAAACCTCGAACGCGGCGCGCCTAACGGGACCCTACGCGCGCGGGCGGCAATTCTCCAGCTCTCCGTCGTAAGGAACTAAAATTGTTGATGTACTGCTGCTTATACGACATGTTCGAGTACTTGCAAGGTTCGCATTCTTTATACCTGTTCTCCCATGCCGATGTCGGTACTGCCATGCACTGATCGCACCCTTTGACTTGCCAGCGAATCCTCAACCACACATAGCGTGTCCTGCCAGCCGGAGGAGGGCTTCACCCTCATCGCGATCCCATGCCACGCCCCGCGCGCTCCACTAGTAGTAGCAAGCGTCTACGCCGCGATTACGGGACATTTCAGGGCACGACACGTCCTTCTAGCCCCTCCGTCCCTGCAAATTCATAACGTGATCTGGCGCCAGACTGTGCACGCTTCGCGGGGAAACCGATCTTCCCTCCCGTGCGCGACGCGCCCGTTAGGGCTCGCAAGAGAGGCCGAGCGCGGGAATGGAACGACACCGGGGGGCGCGTGTGGCTTCCCTTCGAAACCTTCAGGTTTTCCGGCGCTTTAGCGTCTTCTGCCGGTCTTCCCCTGGGCTGTCTGCACAGTACCAGTGCTGCTAGCTCGTCTTCCGAGACGAAGCCGTTTGCCCCTTGACAAGTGCCGGCCCTCGTCTTCCCCTCCAGCGCTATCCGTCAGGCTGTGATGCTCGATAGGCTCAGTCGCCCGCCCGCGGGAGGCCGCATCACATGCGCTCCTGTCAGTGCCATTCCGGGGACTGTACGCAGGCCTCCGCGCAAAGTGTTCGCGCTGTTGGTACGCTGCTGACGTTCACCCTAGCCTGTCAGCGAGCCTTCTGACTGCTTCCGCCCCTGCTATCGCCATCGCCATCGCCGCGGTCGCCGTCGTGTTCGTCCGACTCCGACTCCGACATGCGAGCGCGCGTACGACTCGATGTGCCAAAGTCGTAGGTACTCATGTGCCTAGCTGAGCCCGAGTGGAGTCGCGGAGAAAGACTTGATTTCCGACAAGCCGTGTACGTGTGCGCCCTACGCGGCAAGAGACATGCCTCTCTGGTTAAGCTGAACACGGTATGGCTCCTCGCGCCGCTGTCGCCATAGCGCTGCGATGAAGGCCTCTCCGTCGCCCGTGCGAGAACAGCGCACTTTACCCAGGCACAGAACGCGTGCATGCAGCGACAGATGGCGCAAAGTACAACAAGTAAGTACTTTTTTCTTCCCTTTTCTCCGTGTCGGCAAGTCGAGCGCTGAGTTTTATTGACAGAGCTCGTGCGAAGGTCCGCGATCCCGCGGAGCCGTCCGGTCGCGAAGACGCGCCGTTACGCGAGGTTCAGGGAGCACACATGCTTCTAGTGCGTCGCCGCGCTGTGATCGGTAAGCAGGGTCCCTGCTTCTCAGTCCTGGCGACGATGAAGTTCTCTGTATAGCGCCTTTGAACCAATCCGGGCACGACTGTCATCCTCCCCCATTGGCAAACTCCATCGTGCTGGTGTTGTCGGGCGTGCGATGACGCCAGAGACAAGTTGGCATATAGCTGGTATGAGTATCCGACGCGTTCTCGCAGGCTGCTATCTCACATCGCCTCGAGGCGGCTGCTGTGCACATGCGCATGTCAGGAAGTGGAAGTACGGTGGCCAGAGAAGGCCCGCAGCGTGGCGTTCCGCAGAGAAGAGAACTCGAGCGCCACGATGGCGCGCGCCTTGTACTGTTTCTTGTATGTGTGTTCCATCTGGGGACCGTTTCTCCGCCTCGCGATGATGCAGTACGCTGATGCAGGATGTGTCGCTCCTCTCGGGCAGCCAGGATCCTCCGTGCGATTGCACGGGCTGCATAGGTAGCCGGGGATATATGACTACCCTCCGCCGAGGGATGTACAAGGTTCATATTCTCTTCTGGACCCGGTGAGTCCGGCGATTAAAATCCTCTTGCCAGTGCGCCGTCGACGTAACTTTGCTCGAGCCGTCTCTTTGACAGGACAGCGTCGGCTTCGCGCGATAGCTCTGCGTCGTACGGGAAGCTCGGAAGCCGGCAGGATGTTCCCTCGGCAGGCCAACGCCCGTCCGTCAGTTAGTGCGCATACTACGAAGTGCGAGATTGCTCACGCTCCCTGCCCAACCCACGGGAATGCCGCGGCGATTCAAAGACACTAGAAATCCCCGGGCCGTCTACGTGGGTAGGGCGTTCTACCGTCCTCTCGCCGCCACCCGATGGTGGATATCTTCGCCTCCGCCACGCCCGCGGCGCAGGGACTGCGCTATCGATGTCAGAATCTCCGTCGTAGCTAGGACTATCACTCCGGGAATACGCCATGCCGCGCAAGGTTCAAAACGAGAAACCGTCATTGCGCTGTCGGTAATATCTGAGGAAAGAGACCGGCCGGTAGTAAGTCCTTGTCCCTGCTATGGGTGTGGAGTAACTGGTCGCGCACGCCGGGCTCTCACGCTGTCCATTCATTCAGGGCCTGCACAGTCGATGTTATCTGTCCTGGATGCACCACTCAAGAAGTCTTCCTGTAGATTCATCGAACACGCCCTCTGGTGCGTAGTATGATGTCATGCATATCCGTAGCGCGATGGCTGCAACATTGCTTACCCGGCGTGGTGAGGTTTTTTGACAGCTCATCTGGCTGCCACCGGTGCCCGTCAGTCCGCCGCGGGTATGCATCGCCTTGAAACGTTCGTTTCGATCCGTGGTAATTCGTCAAAGGCGCGCGGTCGTTCGCGATACCTGGACGTTGGACCAATTCTGCCATACCTAGGACGTACAGTCCCTGGCGTCTCCTCCTTGACAGACGCCTTGTTCATTTTCGAGACCGCTATCCGGGGAAAAGACGCTTTCTGCCCCACGCGTCCGACAGACCGTCTAGCGGCGCGCGGGAAGGGCTCAAGGAAGAACGCGGTCATGAAGGCGTCCGTGGTAAGATCTCGCCTTCCGGATCCTCAGACGAAACAGACATGGTCTAGGCTCGGTAGTTATTCGGGGTACGTGCACGGACAGACAGGTAACACTAGTGACTATGGCGTCTCTGAAGACAGACAATCTCCGCTCTGTGAGACGTTGCACGAACCCGGGGAGTTCTCAAGACTTGACGCAGGGCTCACATACTCCGATCTACTTCGCAGGAAGCCAGGCTCGGACGAACTTGATACTTGAACTTTGTGGGCGGCGCCACCACCACCATCTAGCCAAGGTTGCGGCGCTGGACGACATCAATATTCGTTCTTCGCCTACACGCTGCCCAAGCCCTTGATAGGGTTTAGGCTCGGGATGTGCCTTGGTGATGTACACGCAGGCCTTGAGCTGCGCCGAATTTAATACTGATGCAGGTCACAAGCAGGTTGATGATGATTTGCGACCACAAGAGTGCCCATGTACTTGCTCTGATCTTTGATTTGGGCTCTGGATAAAAGCGCCGCTCGGCTTTGACACACATCACTGCCCTCGTCCGGACAACGCAGCATCATCTGTCGCGGACTGGGTTCAAAATCTGCCTCGTCGCTAGGCTCACAGGCAGACGTCGCGGCATCGCGACATCGACAGTGCGAGACTCTGGGACGGATCGCAGCGGCCCCCAGCGCCCGACATGCGCAATGCATCACAGTGCATGATCGTGGCCGGCACATCCTTCGTGTTCCGGCGGGAACGCACTGTTTCGCGGAAGTAGATCGTCCGTGGGCGTACCTCCTGCGGACACCACGTACATCACATTATGCCAGACGTCCGCTCCTTGCTGCGAAGCGTGAAGTTGAGGTGGCACTACTCCGCCTTCGCAGACGTCAGCAATGGGTTATACACGCCTTCGTTCGTGCTTCAAGACTTGCCGCATACGTGGTAGAACGGAATTTTGTCGCTGAGGGGCGCACGATGCCTCTAGTAGGCCGAACGATGTCCCGGTTATCAAGAGAATTCGGCTTGACATCTACTGTCAATGACAGAGACACGATGCAGGCGCGATATGGACAAACCAGGGAGGTACGTGCATGCGCATGCAGTGATATTACGAGGTCGCTTACCACAGAATTGAATAATGACAGCGTACATTGTGTCCGCAGGATTTGTCTCCTGGAGACGGCGGTTGACATGCACGACTTCAGCATGAGCTGGAATCTCTGCATCCCTATATCCATCGACCTTTGATTTTCTCTTGAACACTAAGTTCCAAAAGGCGCCAGCTGTAAGGACTATGCATTGATCCATGGATCCGGAACTCAGCTGACGTTGACACTACTCTGCAGTACTGCACGCGAGGATCTACCCAAAGCGGACTAGCCCCGACATCGGATGCTTCACGGTCGGGCGACGCGCTGGGAGCGAACAAACCTTCGCGCAACGGGGTCGCGCGGGCTCGGACGCGCCTGATAGGAGCTGACATACTTCCGCCGATGTCATCCAAGTCCCAAGCGAGCGTAATATGACACGCGCCTCGGGCTCTGGATCCGCACTCTGGACGCTACCATGCTTCGCGTAACTCGAGTGGTACAAGAACCTATGGGAGAGCTAGTGCTTCCATAAGTGCTCGTGGTATCACGATGAGCGGCAGACAGATATGAACATACCGCACAAGACTGTAGTGACGGGCCATGCATTCTACCCCGCGGTGCCCGAGTCGTCGTCTACTCGCACCGAAATTGACTACTAATCATTCACCCATACGCAGAGAGCATCACCTCCGCCACCTGTCTAATAATTGCCGCATGCCACGTATGAGTTGAACACTCTCTGCCAACGTGCCCCGTTCGCAGCTGTAAGAGCATTGCAACCGAGCTGAACGGGCGCGCCCATCTCATATATGTGCAGGCGACGCCGAGCGGAGTGGAGCGCGGAGTGGAACTTCAAGATAGTGCCATCGTGTTCAGCAGTCCTGTACTAGTAAGCTGACCGGAAAGCCGATAAACTTGTGGCGTTCTGTGAACCATGAGGTGACTTACTGTACTCACCAGAACGCGCGCGGGACGCTGGACGCATGCGAACCCATTCACAATCACTCACTAGTACCAACAAGCGAGGCTCTGAGCAGACTCTGGCAGTTCGACGTCCGCGGCAGGCACATTAAGCCCACCCACGTCAGTATGATGGACGTGCGGACGCTCGAGTAGTAGCCGGAGGGCACAGGGACCGCACTGGCAGCTCCGCAGCCCTAGCACAGTATGTATGTAGTCCGACATCTTTCCGAGTCGTGCGCAGGACGCAACGCAGCATGATCCTTGATGTAGGCTGATGCGCCCATCCCCATTTCTGTCACTAGGATCGCGGTTCGTAGATTCTGGGACCCGACAACAGTGGCGGCAGCACCGGGCGACGTCTCCGGGGCTTCGAAGTTCGTACCTTCGTTCTTAGGGTCCAGGACGCGGCAGGATTCGTATACGGCATGAGCGTGTCTTCTAGCCAGGCCAGTCGTCTTCCCTTCTGGCAGATGTTGATGCAAGCATTTGGTTTGGTCCGACGACTCGAATTGGTCGCACGCTCGGGTTGCTCGGATCCCTGGAGGATCCCGCTAGTCTGGTACGCAAGCGAGTCGCTGATGAGAGAGTTAGAGAGAAGCCGAAAACGAAGCTGAGTACGCGGTCATATCCAAGCTTCGTATTCTCGGACGTTGATAGTCTCTGGTAGCATTGCTTGCGAACCTCGTCCTGACGATACTCCTTGAGAAAGACGCACGACGGTCGGCTGGCCCACTATCCCGGGTGCACGCACCAAGGTCCCTCTCGGCATCTGCGTGATAGTTAAGAACGATATAATGTTATCCGGTCAAACTGGACATCTACACTTGCGCGGCATAGTCTTCTGGATTCCAGACTTGAAAAATAGTATGGGTTACCTGCAGTACAACGGAGGTTCCGAATCGCACGGATCAGCGTGGGCATATATCGCCGCCTAATCGTGGTGGTTAGGTAGGACGTACCTAGTACGTACCACTGTGAGCAATACGATTTGCTTCAGCCATTGAGTCCCCATCGGCGCAGAGACGCGGCGACATCTGTAATGTCCAGCAGATAACGCACGCATGTATTCGGTAGTCAGCATCCAGTCATACTCATGGACGCGTCCTGGATGGCCGTGCCAGGTGCCGGCAGGAGTCTAGTGCAATTCCTTTCCGTCATGGTCGTGGGGTACGCCGCCGGTACTGAGCGTATACACAGAGGCTTCTCTTCGTTCCCGGCCACTGCGTTGTCCCCCCTACACGCCCCCGCCATCCGCATGTATACATATGTGTAGGCGGGGCAGCACCGTGTCACGTAAGTGCAAAGTTGAACTCGCGGCGACTCCCACGGAGTCCCTGCTGGCGGAGTGGGTAAGTGATGGAATTAGAACGTATGTAGGTTGACAAGCACTCACCGTACTGTCGATTGCCCAGAGTCAGCCGGAATAAAGTTTACCAAGGGGGCGCTAGCGCGGCGTCGATGTCTGTGAGGCCTAGACTGGAGTCACGGCGGGTGGGTAGTGCCTGGTAAGAATGATGCTGTACGTTACCTTCGCCTTCACGAAGCGGGAATGTATCGGCGTATTGCGGTACGAATTGATGAACTCTCAGCACGGTCGAAGCAATGCCCCCCGCGGCAAAGTGTCGCGGGCACTCGGTTCTTTTGAAGTGATTGCACGTTGTACTAAGTCCTTCTATAGTGAGATGAGTGGTCGCTGTAATGGCGGCACAGATGTACTTCGAGAAATGTCGCTGGCTATAGCATGGCATCCAAGCTCTTGAGCGTGAAGTCCGGCTTGGTCTTCTTGCCAACTCCCGTCTCTTCTCATTCAACCTTGGTGCGTCGCCGGTGCAAGCCCACAGCCTTTCACAGGCGCTCCAGCCTCACAGTCATGCGTGCGCCTAGGCCAGATGTCCGCGTCGCCCCTCGGCCCCCCTCGGATTGCTGTGGCGGTATCCCCGGGATGAAGGTTCTGAAGCCGGGAGGTATCGCTGATTGAAACTTTGCAGGGCGGGAGAGCGCCGAGGATGGTAGGTAGGAGAGTCCGTATCTTGTGCCTCTTCGAGCGACCTGGAGCGGCTTGCCTTCGAGCAAATGCATGTGAGTAGTAATAGGCCTTCGTACCCTCGAGCTTCGAAGCAGTTCGAATGGTCCATCGGTCCGAGGCCCACGCCACAGTGTATGGGGCAGTGCCAACGACTCCCTCGGCGTAATACTTACCAACATCATCATCAGGTTGTATTGAACAGCCTAAGCCTGAGGGAAGCGCCAGACTACACAATCGCCTCTCTGGCTCCCTTGTGCACTAAGCGTCTTTGTGGAGCACTATGCGCAGTTGCAGATCAATGCTTAGAAGTCAGGTATATCAATGGCGCTAGCAAACAGCAGATGGTATCATTGGAGTACTTGGGCTGTCAATAAGAGGCCAGTCTGAATAGAAACGTGATAGGCACTGACCGCTGATGAGCCATTCAGCCAACTCGGCGTCGTCGGTGACGCTGAAGCCGGCGTCGAGGGAGATGGTGGTCCTGGTACATGGACCAGATGCATCCAAACACGGTAGGATGGTGGCTTACCGGCGTTGGCACGTATGTTGGACGTTTGAATGGCATCTGCATCCTGTGATTCCTGTTGACATCATACACCATCCTCAGCGTCCATCTAGTCACCACTGGCACTCAACTCAGAGTATGCACACGTTATCAGTCCGGCGCGCCGCTCTACCTAAGATACCACAGGCCATCGACACACACTACCGCGTTGCCTTACCAAGTCGTCTGGGCATCGACGTCTATCTCTGTTTGCGTTTCGGTCCCCACACCCCTGACACAACCTTCGTATCTCGGTCTCAGAACGCATCACCAGGGGCGCGTCTCCAACGCTCGATAGAGCACCAAAGTTAGAGCTGGTAGCCGGGCATGATCAGAGGGTGATACAGAACGGAACGAGACAACGTAGGCTTCAGCAGCATCTTAGTACACCCGAAGGTCCGACCGAACCGCGTCATGCACATCGTGGCGTCTAGACCTGCCGCTCGGGCACAGAGAGGATCAATGGACTGCTGTTCCCGACGCACAAACGGGTGCGCGAACGCAGCAGCAAAGTAGTCCCAGAACTACAGCTACTAGGCACGGGGCTCTGACTAGGAAGGAAAACACGCATCCGCTCCTAGAAGGACCAATGGCCCAACGCGCGCTGCAATGGAACCTCGAGACGTTGTGTGCTTCTGTGAGCGGCCCGCACTCTTCGCGACGCGGGGATCGAGGCAGAGAAGGATGTGGGTAGGATAGCGACTCTCGTACCGCAAACCGCACGGCTCGCACCGTACATCGGCCGTGGCTTCGCACGGAGAGATGCGGCGCGACGGCGTCCAAGACAGCGGCAGCGCACACGGGCAGCCTGAGGGGAGCGCCGAGTTGGGCGCGCAACCTCAAACTTTGCGGACCAACAAGGACATGGGGTGCTTGGTACTCGGCATTTCCTGAGACAGTTCCCCACAGACGCCGTGCCAGTAGAAGATCGAAGTGTCAGAGCTCCAGGAACCGAAGCGCGCGCCTGTGACCATCTATGTTCTGAAGCTTACTATGCACGATGCAGGGGTTGTCTCCGGATTCGTTGGCTATAAATGCCTGACAAAGCACGAGGCGAATGAGGCAGAGAATTCGCCGCAAACACAGGTCAATGTACGTCTGCCATGCTAACGCTTGGATAAAGTCACGTAACATCTCGTAAGTAACCCAACTTCGAGTTGGACCACAACAAACGACGATGATTTACGTCGGATTTGTGGTAAGCAGAAGATTGGACATGTTCCACACGCGCTGGCGCTTTTGTGCAGCAGTATATAGAGCAAATCACAGCGTCTGCTCAGCGCGCACGGCGCGAAGGTGCTCCGATCATGAAGCAGACGGGCGTCTCGCACGCACTGGTTCCAGGTCCCTGAGAACTGAGGCATGAGGCCCCGCGGACAGGTTCGCGAAGAGAAGTTCCTTCCCAAAGTCTCAATGTGCTCAGGGTCGCTTGCACGGTTACGGCAGGCCGCATCCAGGGCAGCAGCGTCTGGGAGTAGTGGGTTGATGGTGTTCTGTGGATTCGAAGCATACGCTCGGCTTCACACCCCAGCGGCATACAGCCCACGAGAGTCCGGCACTTCGGCGGGCGCTCTGGGCTGAGTGGTCCGGAGCGATGTCGTGTATGGGAGAAAGACGATAGCTTACGAGGCAAGTGGTGGGACGCACCTGGCTTAGTGTAATAGGGCTGAGCAGATGGATTTCCCGAGGTGCGAACCTAGGCGTAATCGTCGGGTCTGGTGCCGCAGTCAGTGAAAAGAAGTGGCTTAGAATATACGATGGTCGAATCGTAGGAATCATCGGCCGGAGCTCGTAGGCATACTTGGACCCTTGCACATATTACAGGAGCGGCGGTGGGACTCCTGCCTGTTTGCTGCGGTGAGAAGCGTGGCCGCAGTAGGTTGATGAACAGAAGGGGGCATGATAAGGTGATGTCACATACTAGCTCGAGTGTTAGTCAGGATTGCCTCTCGCCAACCATTGGCTTCGCTTACCGAGTACAGCGGGAACGGATGGTGTGTATCTTGTCATATGTACCCTCTCTCGATAGCTTATTGGGGTCCTCGGTATCAGTATAATCTATCGTCACAGTGAGAAGTAGACGTCCCAGGGACGCGCAATGTGGCCAGCAGGGGACGGAGCGCCGGCTTATTGACAGCTGTGGAGATACGTGAGGCCGCAAGGCGGCTGCCGACGCAGTCAGACGCGAGTTAATGGTCTATCTGCGCGCGGTGAACGTAGTCATGAGTCTAAAATCCGAGTATCATATGCCCCGCGAAGCACTCGCTACTTCAATCAACGTAAATGTGCGGATTCCAGTACGAGGAGCTGTTACTATGACGTACTCACGATATGTATCGATTACACCGCTGCCTAATCCAACACCTACTCGCACAACAGCCGGATATCGAAGACTCTGCACCTATCACCGCCGCCGATGGAGCCCAGGCTAGGCTGGGAGGAGCGCAAACCGCATAATTATGTACTCGCTTCCTTCTTCTTTTTCCTCTTCTTTCCTTCCGATCCCGTGCGGTCAGCGCCGGTTGTATCTTGATCTCTTTCGCGTTTTCGGCCCTCAGTAGGAGCCCTGCGCGCCGTGCGGATAGGCTCATCTACACCTTCGGGCTTGATGAAGCCCTCTTCTCGCTTGACTGCAAGAATCGACGTCTGCATCGATGCCGGTGGACGCACAGAGACGTCCTCGCGAATGAGCATCTGTGCCGTCTTCGTGCGTGTTTTCTTTCCGTCCCTTTGAGTCGAGATGGGGGCTTTGAAGCCGGATATCGAAGTGGGACGTTTGTCGAATTTGGATCGAGGCTTCTCCTCGGGAGCATCTGCTACTACGTTCTCCTCTTCTTCTTGAGGCTTTTCCTGAGGAGAAACCGGGAATGTCGGCCTGTCATCCGCGATATCAAGTTCTTTGTAGATTTACCTCTTGCACTATCTCTTCTCCCCGTGCGTTGAACGTTCGACGACCTCTCAGCTTAGGCATGTCTTGTTGCGGCGAATTAGATGAGGACGCCTCCGCCGCGTCCGAGTCAAATATGAAGGGCACGTATGACGGCTCATATACTACATCATCGTTGCTAGGAAATGTTCGATCAGCTCTGCCCGAACGCGTTTAGGATGTGTGTTATACCACACACCTTGAGCTAGAGGCCTGTCCGATCCCCCAGGCATCCCTGATTTCCTGAGAAACTGACCATTCCGCATCGTCCTTTATCTTCGCTTGTTCGAGCTCGACCTGGGCTTGCAGCTTTGCCCGGTGGGCGTTCTGCATGAATCGCAGACTCAATGTGCCATTACTGAGCGTTTTGGACGTCATGGGGGTATTGTGGATGGATCCAAGAACAGATACTACTACAGAGCAAGCACTTCAGAGGCCTTGTTGAGATCGTTCAGAGTAGCAATGAGACCTAATACGACCCAAGAAGACGCAAGAAACCGGAGACAAGCGGGAGCAGCTGGTGGTTGAGAACGAAGACACGAGCCCGATCTTTTCGGACCTCGATCCACGTGGGATCTTCCCAAATCTAGCAATGTTCGCTACTGAACGCTCTCTCACGGCTAGCATCCCAAGTGGCAGGCAGCCAAAAAAATTGACCTGCAGGGCCTGCACAGACCCAGATGCAGACGGAAAATCTCAAAAAGCGTTCTCCAACTACTCCCGCCGGGACTCGAACCCGGAACCTTCAGATCTTAGCCGTCACGGTAGGAATCTGATATCATAGCCATTAGACGACGAGAGCTTGCACAAACGCCCGTCTCAGTCGTATATAGATACACAATTAACGCGATCGCTAGGTTGGCGACTTGGGGACCTCTCCGCGCAATCAATATTCTCATGTTGGCCTTCATACCATCTATCTCGCGAGCGTCACTGTGTACAAGCATGCGCACCAGCGATGCACATTGAGTTGACCTCAGTGCAGTGCCAGATGATAGCGCTCCTTCATTCTACAGCGCACGATGCTCGCGCAGAGACGACGCAGAAGCTCTGTCCACCGACGTGCTTGATCCTGCAAATGGGCGCCATTCCAGCCCTAGTGTTAGTAGGAGATGTGTCAGTGTTCTCCGTCATTCGAAGTTCGGGTCGGCCAGGCTTAGCTACGTTCTGCGTCGAAGCGCGTGTTCCTTTCCTCACGAGGCTACGAGAGGGATGATGGGCTCAAAAAGACGTTTCACGCAGATCGACGTGATGCGCATAGTTCGCCCTAACTTCTTCGATATATGGCCTGCACTCAACGCGCGAGGGGAGAAAATATGCGCATGAAGGGGCCGCCTATTTCTGCGCGGTTTAATACAGACATTTTGAAGGTTCTTAGAATGCGACGTGCCACTTTCCTCGAATCAGAGCAGAAGCAGACGGCGCATTCAAGTGCGAAGTAGGTGAGTATCACTTCGATTGTCGTCTCCCACCTACGCGATCGGATAACGTGTCTGATCTCTTTCTGACGCGCCAAGCAAACTGAATCGCTTGCGCGGACTTGTGCGATGTGAGTAGACCAGAATTCTTTACGATAGACGCACCATGCGAGTGGGGATATGGGGTCCTTGCAAGACGCACGAGCGCATCGGACCATCGAAGTAGATGAAGCTGTTGTAACCGTGCGATGAAAGAGCTCATCAGCTTTCACGAACGCACGCTGCGAGAGGGCAGAAGACGAACGTGTTCGGTGTAATCTCCTACGATGCGACGCGCGCGCCGCCGGGCCCTTCCCCGAAGGGCGCGGGGGGGGGGGTCGTGTGCCCTACGCGTAGGTGTACGCGTGGCGCGCGCGTCGCGAACGCCGTAGCGGGAGGCCCATACCAGTACTTTGGGACGATCAGGTTGGGACCTCTCGCGCGGGCGGTGTGGACGACTAGGGGCGGTACCTGTAAGGCGGGAGTCGCGCGTCAGAATGCATGGAGCGCGTGGATGAGGCGGAGAAGCGATACGTACGGGTTTCGCGCCGGGGTATGCGTCCACGAGGAGGTCCGGCGGGATCTGAGAGAATGGGAGGGCGTGTCAGCAGGGCGCGATGCGAGTCGAGACGGAGCATCTGAACGGTACGCACCAATTGACTTGCACCGGACCACAGGAGGAGTGCGAAGGATGAGAGCGAAGAGCGCAGTTGGCTTCCCCGCCGCAAGGGCGGGTACTAGTCCCGGGGGCCACGAAGAGGCCTGCACTATCCCCGGGGAACTACACTACGAATTGCAAGAGTGATCTCGCAGATGGTGAAGATAGAAAGAGTGTGGGCGGTGCATAGATGATGCACAAATGAAGGTAAAAAGAAAATGGAAGCGTACCTGGCGAAGCGGTGGGCCGCAGCGCGCGCCGTTATACTCTCCGGGGTGCCTCTTGGCGAGCAGACAGCGTGAGCTCTCCGGGCCCCTTACTCGTCGAGAGTCCGGTATGCGTCATACAGCTACCCACTCCCGCTCGCCGACGGAGGTGCCGGGCTTACTTTCTTGCACACTGGACGCTCTTACCCAGCCCCTCCGCCTCTCATGTCTTGCCGTGTCATGTTTGCGTGCTTGCGTTGTTTGCGTGATGTTTGTTTGCGTGGGGACGGCCGGAGCCGCTGTGCCAGCCTTCACCCGTGAGGAATCCAGCCAGCCGTGGGCAGTAGGGTGGCGACCGCGCGTCCGAGCGCGGCCATATGCCAGAGACGGCGGCCCAACAACTCGAGTCCGACCCCCGCGCGATGCGCGGGACTACTGTCGGCTCGGCCAGAAGGTTACCCCCGTCCCAATTCAGGCGCTGCTTTACCCGTCGCCCTCCGAGTGGAGCGCGACGGGCCTTCCGACAGCCACAAGGGGCCCGCACCTAGGGTCGAGACGCGAGCACGCCCAGTGCTGCTCGGCTCGAAAACCTCCGTCGGAAACTCGGCGGCCGTCGACGTCCCCGAACGGGGGCGTCGCTGGTAGACCGCCGCGATGCCGCGCCGTGAGGCTTGGCAAGAGGGGTGCCGCGAGGGCATCGAGCTTGGGGGTTGGGTTGCGGCCTGAGAGTGACGTGATGAGTTCACAATCCTGCAAGCGACGGGAGGTTGGGCGGAGGACTCACCAATGCAGGCCGCGAGTGGCGCCGCGATGCGGGCGTGGGTGCCCTCGGAATGGTATGGTTTTGGCGACGGTGGCATTGCCGTCGCGTTGTAATGGTAGAGGTACCTGTCAAAGCATAGCGATCAAGTGAATCATGTAGTGTAGAATAAAGAAACTACGGATGCGTGTCAGGCGATGTTGTGGCGCGAAGGAGGGCGAACTCACATTGCTATCGCATGTTGCGGCGACGTGCTGATTAGGTCGCATGGGGCGACAGAATGGTGATGATGCATATGACGCTGATGCTTGGCAAGAACCTAGAAGAGAAGAGAAAGAGAGGATCGTCGCAAAGCGACGAGGTTAGAGAGAGAAACGGGTCATCTGTCGAGACGCGATGAGCTACAGCCTGTCGTCTCTCGCCAGTACCCAACTCACTTTGGGTGTACCATGCCATACAAGCGCATGAGCGCGTAGGCAATGGATTTCATGGCGTCGCCGTCTGCCAGTGACACACGAGAGCGCGACGTGAGACTTGTGGCGTCCGACGATGAACTCGAGCGCATACCATAGAGACGACGAGCCGTGCTGCCGCGCTCGCACTATTCGCAGAGCGCGGCCGCTCGAACGGAAACTCGAGCACAGAGGAGAAGGGTGAGAGTGGTCTGGAGGAAAGACGAGACGGACGACGAGGGGGTTCTTATACGCGTCTGGTGGCTGACCTCTGGCGTTGGCCGAGTCAGCTGCATGCGCTTGGCTGCGACTGTTCGGACGAGCGAGAACAAGGGTCTGTTTGGATATGGATGAAGGATGGCCGTGGCGAGCGTCATGTGGGGGGAGGCTGTTGTTGGTGTACTCGGCTGAGTTGGAATTGGGCGTATCGATGGGCGCCCGAGCAGGTACGCCAGCACCCTCTCAGGCTTCTGCTCCGTTCGAACAAAAAGCACGGAGGAGGCGAGGCGTACGAGGACAGCTTCCAAGGACGTACTATCCCGCGATTGTGCAGACGATTATCAGAGAAGCAACGGATCATATGGAGACTTTACGCGGTGGCGGCGAGTCGCGAACTTGCAGCCTCTTGCAGCTCAGGAGATGCGGATATTGAGTATGTGCGCCTTTCACAGTTCATATGGGTGGGCCCAGGAGTTGTGAGGCGGATCGGCATTCCCTCCTGTGGATGGTAGGAGGGGTTGAGCCTGGAGGCAATTCAACTGCCACGCGGTAGCCTCCTCGGTTACGTATTTGGCAGTATTTGGTAGTGTGGGACAGTGGGAGTTGCCCCTCTTCGCCTTCCAATCTCGAACGCCTCAGCCCTTGCTCCTGTCCGCATGCCTGATGGAGGAACAACTTCTTCCAGATAACCGCGTAGATAGAAGGTCCGTGTCCCAACCCCGCCGTCTAAGCGGGTGAGCACGCCATTCAGTCTTCAGAAACCCCGGAGAATTGTGGTTCGACTTACCATGGGACTTGTTGCGAAGGCTCGTCTGCCTGTCCGTCCTCCTTGTGCTCCTGCTCCTACGCGATGATAACGCGATACGGCACAATGGGCTATGTAGCCCGATGCTCGGGACAGCTGCAAACCTGCGGCGAACTAGCACCGACGTCTCGTCTCCGCACCTACCCTCACCATTACGAGACTGTCGAGCAAGCCTGATCGTTCGCTCGTTTCTGCTGCTCCATCAGCATTTAATGGCAGGAGACTCAGAGGAATCAGGACATGTGTCCCGGCATTCTGACATTTGGAGGCTGACGTACTAGGCTCAATGTTATGAGCAGCTCGGCAAACTCGAGCCAACAAACAAAAGACCCACCTTAATGCTGGAACCGAGCAACTGGCTCAACACCCAACAAACTCCTGAGAAAGAGGCGGTCGACAATCAACATACCACCCGAGACGTTAGTGGGTACCCCGACCAATGCGGAATTGTGTCGATAAACAGCCGCCGCAAGGATTGCTTCCATACGACGACTACGGCTGGCAATGTTTTGCACCTCCACATTCTGTTACGAGTGCTCCCATTCAACACCGGACTTAAGCGGCGCAGTCGAGCTCTCCATCTTGAAGAGGCTACTCTGAGATCCTCGTGCGCAAGTGTTACTCATGTTAGCTTGAGTATGCGTATATGCACGTGAACACGTCCCTGTGCTACTGCATGCACCGACGCCACGACCGGCCGGTCGCTGTCGACCTGGCTATGGGGAAGTCAACACTTGGTTGGCAAGTGCGAAGTACTAGGACGCCGCTCACCTTGAGTGACGACACCTGGACGATCGAGCACACTGTGATGCAAGTAACGCACGACTGGAGCGGAATCTCGTCCAGAGAGAGCATGTCAAGTCAGTTGTGTTCTGTATCGCGTTATTCCGTACAACCGCATCCGCATTCACAATACACCCTACTCCTATCAGCATATACCTACGTACGTCCCCAACACATCACAAATATGCGCCTCGCCACCGCACTGATGACTTCACTCAAGCGCGCCTCACACGAGCGGCCGCGAACGGTAGAGCAGGACGTACGCTGACGCGTCCTGACCACCGCCCGACAGCGTCTCCAACTTCTCCGCGGGGAATATGGACACCTTGTCGTCGTCGAACTTGTACCAGTCCTCGTCGTCTTCGTCTGGCGTAGGGCCCGCGACCGCACCGGGCGCGGTCGGCGACGAATGCAGCGCGCGCTTCTTTACGAACCCAATGTAGTGCCCCGCGTCGGCCTCGGCGCCCTTGTGCGTGACGATTGCTGAAAAGTACCGGCGGATGAGGACAATAGAGGATGTGAAAAGAGCACTGAGCACGTACCGACGAGTTCATACTGGCCGGTCTGACTCGCGCCGATGTCGGCCTTGACGTCTGGGTGGATCAACGCTTCGAGCTCTTTCCCTTCGCGCTCCCGGTACACGCTCTCATCCTCAAGCTCCACATTGGCGACTGCCTTGCCCTTGTCTTCAACCTCGGTGGAAGACGCGACAGCCGCACCTCCAGACGAGGAAGAAGCCTCCGGGGCAGCCGCATCCGCCATCTGCACATCGCCCTCCTTGTCCGTGACAGGTTTCGCAGCTTTGGTACGCTTGCGGACCTTGCGGCGTTCCGCACGCTCCTTCTCGACTTCCTGTAGTTTGCGGCTGACAGGGAGGAGCTTCTCGCGGAGCTCGGGGGTCGCGATCTCGAGCGCGTCGTACTCAGTCGGGAACTTGACCCGACGCATGATCTTGGCCTTCTTGTTGATGTCGCGCTTCCACGCGAAGCGCACCATATGGACGGTGAGGTAGGTTGGGAGACGGGACATACGTGACGTCGACGTGTAGACAGCCTCACGACCGAGCGTTGGCGAACGCTTCTCGATCTTCCCATCGAGGGCCTGACACGGACTGTTGAGCACCCTGCTATGGTTAAAGATGTACGCTGTTCACGTACCTCCATGATTCCTTGTTGCATATAGTTCACAGCGTTGGAGATATTGCATGAGACTTTGAGAACCTTCTCAAAGGAGATGGACTCGGGCTCCTCTGGGGCTTCGTCGCATTTCAACCTGTCGCAATGAAGTTAACAGCTTGGACACGGCGTAGAGCAGGAATATCCCATACACTCGTCGCATCTCTCCAGTCATGTATTGATCAACAAATTTGGCCGACGCGCTTGACCCCGACGGGCCTGCAAGTCCGGGAACCTCCTTCAACGATTGAGTGAGTTGCACCCAGCACTCCTCGGCATCTGCGCAGGTCAGCTACCAAGATTCAAAGTTACCACTGTGCTTCATACCTTGTTGCGCGTAGCCGCCACCCAATAGCGCCTTGATTCCTGCACCAGGTCTCATCTGCTCTGCGAATTGAGGGAATGCGTGCCGGAGGGCAGCAACAAATGCACTGGGCGTAACGCTCTCTGTTGTCTTCGCCATGTTCGTGTAGAGATTGCGCAGGGCCATAGGAAGGCCGGAAGGTGTTGAACTGTGACATTGCGGTTAAGCAGATGGCTCGATGTTCTGAGACAACCTGATAGGCCTACTTCTGCAGGGCGACCTGTAGTTCGGGGATAGCCCGCATAGCTTGAAGGGTAGCGTTCATGTAGCAGGTGTTTCCGAGGTTCACAAGTCCAACGGGCATAGACAGCTATGACATCGTGTAAGCCCGGATGCCAGTTGTTTGAATTACATGAAACTTACAGCTTCGGCCAAAGAAGTATCGTCCATGTCTGTGAAAACTAGTCAACAACCCATGGCTATTTCGGCGAGCATCATATTGGCTTGCCTTCCAAGAACTTGATAGGTGTCTCCGGGGGCTTCGGAAGTTCCCCAGCTGCGCCGATCACCATGAAAGTTTGGCCCTGATTACCGCCAGGAAATGAGAACATTAGCAGGTCTCCGACAAGCATGCACACTTACAGCTTTGGGCGCAACTTTTCTCCAGTCGGTATCATCCTAGGCGTATCCTAGGTTACGCTGGAAAGTAGCAGGTCGAGTAGCAAGAGACGCACCTTGAGGATGCCACCCTTGATCATGACTTTCATACGGTCCGGAGGTACGCCCGTGAGTTGGTAAACGGCATCCTTGAAGACGGTTGCGGGCTGGTCTGGGTCGAGTTGCACGTCGTGTGTCTTTCCTGCGTGCTTGATTTTGACCTGGATGGGGGCCATGGTGGAGGTAAAGGAACAAGAAGGGATAGGCTGGAGGTGAGCCTGACGCGTCTCTAGATCTGTACGCGTACGCGCGAAAGACCAGATCTCGATTACAAATCTCCCAATCGGGGGAAGGCGCCGGGGCTGGGGACTCGGAGAGAGCTCCGGGCCGGCCGGGAGAGGGCCGGAAGTATGACGTCGTGGCGGGCGACGTGTCTGGTACGCGTTCCTTGTCGAGTGCGGTGCTCCGGTGGTGCGCAGCCAACACGCCTCTGTCAGTGTTAAAGCCATCTCCTGCTCTCTCTTCTGCTGCCTACCACCACCACCTATCGCTACCCAAAAGTCAAGAACCTTTTTCAAGATGACGGTGTAGTACGCGTCGCAGCCCTATCCCAATCTACCTCGATGCTCACGTCGTGTGCACAGCTATACCCTCACGTTCATGCTCCTCGCGGCCGAAATGGTCACCTTCTGCGTCCTAGTCGCGCCCTTGCCACATGTAGTTCGCAAGAAACTCTTCCACTTCCTTTCCGAAAGCCCAATCATTGCCAAAATCGCGTATGGCATAAAGATCGCGTTCATGTGAGTCCCATCAGTCGCGTACAAGCTAGCCCCTCCTCACTACTCATGAATGCGCCAGATTCATCGCAATACTGTTTGTGGACGCTGTACAACGAATGTGGAGGGTGACCGCGGAGGCCGACATCGCCAAGTCCAGTGGTACGGGAGCACAAGATGTTCGGGCAGAGACCAATATGGCAGCTCGCAAATTCTAGTACGTCTCGCTTCTATCACCTATAGGGCCACTTTCTAAACCTCAACAGTGCCCAGCGAAACACCTATCTGACTGGATTCTGTCTCTTCCTATCCCTTGTCCTTACTCGCACCTTCTACATCCTCCTCGACCTCATCCACACACAAGAGGAGTATGCCAAGTTGAAGAATGAGGTACACCGGCTTTCTCACTGCGATGGTACCACAAGCTAACGAATTGCTCCGCAGACCGGGAAGGCTCAGAAGGGCGACCAGACAAAGCAAATCGAAGATCTCAGGAAGCAGCTTGCGGCTGCGGAAGAGAAGGTCAAGGACTACGGTACGCTGTACCTCATGCCTCCACGTCGCGCGCGTCTACTAACATCCAACCTTTCTCCAGACATCTTGAAGAAGCAGGCTGAGCAGAACGCAAAGGAGTATGACAGACTTGCGACTGAGTTTAACGCTAAGACGGGCAGCGTGTCGGACAAGCGTAAGGATTAGACGCAGTGCCAGCGGGCGTCCTATATGCGTCCAACGGCATGATGTTGCTTTTCTCAGTTGGGATGTGGCAATTGCAATGTATCTTTGACTTCTTGCTAATACGTATCCAAGCCATATCTTCACTACAATCCGCCGATGGAGTCGGCCGTAGAAGCTAGGTGTGACGGCGTTAACGGTCTGACAGGCCTGTAGGGTCTTCCATCGTTCAAGACCTCAACGTTGGGACCTGAGACGCACCTCCACATGCGCTTAAGGTGACCATCGAGCGCGACAGTCCTCCGAGCGCAAGATTCAAGCCCCAAGACAAGAGCGTCTCAGTCCTGAATCAAGTTAGTATCGACTATAGTTGGCGGCGCACTAACCTCTTCGTCGTCGTGCATAGGTCCTCAACCGACACGGAGCCGCCATGCCCGCTATCGCAAGCAACATCCCAAGTAACCGTCCAGATGGGTCCAGAGCCCTGGCAACTCGGACCGTCATAATTCTCCGAGATTGCATGATAATACAATAACGACGAAGCATAGCGAAGCGGTCGCCGGGGAACGCGCGTTGCGTGCGCTCGAGTTCCATCAGGGCGGCCATCTGGAAGAAGACCTGTCCTCGTGAGGCATGCGGTCAAGAACAAGGGCTGAGGAGTTCAAGATTGGAAGGCGAAGAAGGGCAACTCCCACTGCCCCACACCACCAAATACTGCCAAATACGTAGCCGAACAGGCTACCGCGTGACGGTGGTTGAACTGCTCCCTTGCTCAGCCTCTCCTTTCGCCCGTTCCAGGAACTGCGAATCTACCTCACGGCTTTTGGGCACAACCATGCGAACTGTGAAAGGCACACAGACTGAACATCCACACCGCCTGGAGACATGACTACGGTCCAGGAATGCGCTGCAAGTCCGACGAGTCGCGACTCGCCGCCACCGCGTAAAGCCTCCATATGATCCGCTGCTTCTCTGATTATCGCCTGCACAATCGCGGGATGGTATGTACTCGGAAGCTGTCCTCGTACGCCTCACCTCCCGCACGCCTTTTGTTTCCAGCGGAGGAGAAGCCTGAGAGAGTGCTGGCGTACCTGCTCGGGCGCCCATCGATACGCCCAATTCCAACTCAGCCGAGTACACCAACAACAGCCTCCCCCCACATGACGCTCGCCACGGCCATCCTTCGCCCAAATCCAAACAGACCCTTGTTCTCGCTCGTCCGAACAGTCGCAGCCAAGCGCATGCGGCTGACTCGGCCGACGCCGGAGGTCAGCCACCAGACGCGTATAAGAACCCCCTCGTCGTCCGTCTCGTCTTTCCTCCAGACCACCTTCACCCCTCTCTTCTGTGCTCGAGTTTCCGTTCGAGCGGCCGCGCTCTGCGAATAGTGCGAGCGCGGCAGCACGGCTCGTCGTCTTCATGGTACGCGGTTGCATTCATCCGAGTCGGACGCCACAAGGCTCACGTCGGGCTCTCGTGTGTCACTGGCAGACGGCGACGCCATGAAATCCATTGCCTACGCGCTCATGCGCTTGTATGGCATGGTACACCCAAAGTGAGTTGGATACTGGCGAGCGACGAAGGACTGTAGCTCATCGCGTTTCGCGTCTTGACAGATGAACCCGTTTCTCTAACTTCGTCGCTTTGCGACCATCCTCTCTTTCTCTTCTGTTCTAGGTTCATGCCAAGCATCAGCGTCATATGCATCATCACCATTCTGTCGCCCCATGCGACCTAATCAGCACATCGCCGCAACACGCGATAACAATGTGAGTTCGCCCTCCTTCGCGCCACAACATCGCCTGACACGCGTCCGCAGTTCCTTTATACTACACTCTATGATTCACTTGATCGCTATGCTTTGACAGGTACCTCTACTATTACAACGCGACGGCAACGCCGCCGTCGCCAATACCATACCATTCCGAGGGCACCCAAGCCCGCGTCGCGGCGCCAATCGCGGCTCGCATCGGTGAGTCCTCCACCCAACCTCTAGCCGTTCGCGAGATTGTGTACTCATCACGTCTCGCTCAGGCCGCAACCAAACCCACAAGCTCGACGCCCCCGCGGCACCCCTCTTGCCAAGCCTCGCGGCGGTCTACCAGCGACGCCCCCACTCGGGGGCGTCGACGGCCGCCGAGTTTCTGATGCAGGTTATCGAGCCGAGCAGCACTGGGCGTGCTCGCGTCTCGACCCTAGGTGCGGGCCCCTTGTGGCTGTCGGAAGGCCCGTCGCGCTCCACTCGGAGAGCGACGGGTAAAGCAGCGCCTGAATTGGGACGGGGGTAACCTTCTGGCCGAGCCGACAGTGGTCCCGCACATTGCGCGGGCGTCGGACTGGAGCTGTTGGGCCGCCGTCTCTGGCATATGGCCGTGCTCTGACGCGCGGTCGCCACCCTACTGCCCACGGCTGGCTGGATCCCTGACGGGTGAAGGCTGGCACAGCGGCTCCGGCCGTCCCCACGCAAACAAACATCACACAAACATACAAACAACGCAAACATGACATGACACGACAACACAGGAGAGGCGGAGGGGCTGGGTAAGAGCGTCCAGTGTGCAAGAAAGTAAGCCCGGCTCCTCCGTCGGCGAGCGGGAGTGGGTAGCTGTATGACGCATACCGGACTCTCGACGAGTAAGGGGCCCGGAGAGCTCACGCTGTCTGCTCGCCAAGAGGCACCCCGGAGAGGATAACGGCGCGCGCTGCGGCCCACCGCTTCGCCAGGTACGTTTCAAATTTCTTTTCGCTGAATTCATCTTTGCATCATCTATGCATCGCCCACAATCACACTCTTTCTATCTTCATCATCTGCGAGATCACTCTTGCACTTCGTAGTGTAGTTCCCCGGGGATAGCGCAGGCCTCTTCGTGGCCCCTGGGACTAGTACCCGCCCTCGCGGCGGGGAAGCCAACTGCGCTGCGACCTCCACTACACCACCCTTGTTCTGTGCGTTCGACTACGCGCGTTTCTGTGGGGTGCGGGCGATGCCCAGCTCTTCGCTCTCGTCCTCCACCCCCCGCCTGTGGTCCGGTGCAAGTCAATTGGTGCGCACCGTTCAGACGCTCCGTCTCGGTTCGCGTTGCGTCGCGCCAACCCTTCTGACACACCCTGCGATTCTCTCAGATTCCGCCGGACCTCCTCGTGGACGCATACCCCGGCGCGAAACCCGTACGTATCCCCTTTCCTCCCCATCCACACGCGCCCCACGCATTCTGACGCACGACTCCCGCCTTACAGGTACCGCCCCTAGCCGTCCACACCGCCTGCGCGACAGGTCCCAACCTGAACGTCCCAAAGCACGGGCCTCTCGCTATGGCGTTCGCGACGCGCGCGCCACGCGTACACCTACGCGTAGGGCATACGACCCCGCCGCGCCCTTCGGGGAAGGGCCCGGCGGCGCGCGCGTCGCATTGCAGGGACGACCGAGGACGGGGTACGTCTTCATATCTTCTCCGCGCTGCGATCTATGGGTCATCCAGGGGCTGACTTCGGACGTGTTCTCTCTTTCTCTGCAGTTCGCCTTTCGGAATTGGGCGTCGCGTGACGAAGTGGCGCTCCGCGCGGCTGAACGGATGAATGGTGCGTCGTCGTCGTCTTCTTGTCTCACAGGGCGGTCATGCACAGTACGCTCGAGGCCTGCGACGCCCTGCAGGGGCGACGCGTCGGGCCGACGTGTGACCTGCGCGCACAGTGAATGCATCCCTGGTATGAGTTTTGTTGCTATGATGGCGAGCAGCACTATCTGAACGTTCCGCGGATCGTCGTGTCCGTCGGATCCATGCCCTGCCGCGCCCTCGACGTGCTGGGGCACTGTAGATATTGCGCGTGCACGGCGTACTGTGGCATAGTACACCCTCAGTCCGTCAGTATACACTCAATAATTATGCGCCATTTTGCGTCTATTACTCGAGTGGTTCGAACGTCTGCTCGCGCGACAAGTGCTCCCGCCCTGTAGGCCGTCAACAGACGCGTATTGAACCTTGTGCGAGCCCCAAATCGAACGTTATAGGTGCTCAAGTTTACTGTAGGACATGCCTTAGAAGTGGCGGTTGTACGCATAACTTTAAATTTGTACATTCG
The DNA here is from genome assembly GCA_022376465.1 of Cubamyces lactineus. Classification (NCBI taxonomy): domain Eukaryota; kingdom Fungi; phylum Basidiomycota; class Agaricomycetes; order Polyporales; family Polyporaceae; genus Cubamyces; species Cubamyces lactineus. Next base: position 364,377 of record JACDTU010000022.1, on the reverse strand, counting down.
TTCGCGTGATGATCAACAAGGAGTAGAATATCTCATTACATGAATTTTACAGCTTCAGTAAACTCCAATCGTACACGTAGTCCGTGGAATGGCGAGCATCACAGTCGTACAGATAACATCGTAAAGCGTAGCAAGAGGATGAGCATGAAAGAGGTTTTTGGTCAATTGCAGAAGCGCGTCTACAACTCCACCTTCTGCGCCTGGTGCTTCTCGTTCGCCTCACGCGCCCCTTGCTTCGCACCCTCCTTCGCACCCTCAGCGCCGCCAGTCAGGATGTCGAGGATCTGACCGAGCTTGTCCTCAGCAACCACCACGCCAGAGTCAAAGACGTCCCATACATGGCGCCACAGCGTGCTTGCGCGGTTGCCAGTCTGGACCCAGTGGATACGCACCTCCTGGAGGAGACCGGGACGGGTACTCGGGAGCTGCTCGTCCGAGTAACCATGCTCGCGCAGGTACGCGCGGAGACGTGCGTCGGGCCAGGTGAGGTATGCGGCCGTGCGCGCGGAGACGTCGGTGTACTTCTCGTTCATGAGCTTGACGAGATCGTCACGTGTCTTCTGTGCGTCGCTACGAAGGTAGCCGTGTTCGATGAGCCACTGGCGCATGTCGGAATCTTTCCAAGCTGCCCAGGCGGTGTCATGCGCATGAGCGTAGTTGTCACTGGAATGATACATCAGTATGACTGTCCAGATGAACGACCAGACACCGGATACTCACGCGACGAGCTTCTGCATCTTCTCGCGCTGGAGTTGCGCGTTACTCTTGATGATTCCATGGTCAACGAGCCAAGCCTTCATCTGCGAATCGCTCCAGCTGTCCCAGACGTAATCCTTGGTGTCGTAGTAATACCGATCCATGAGCGCAAGGAGCTCTTCACGGCGCTTGGTGGCACTATCCTTGACAATCCCGTGGTTCACGAGCCAGTTGTGGATGTAGGAGTCCGACCACGCCTTGTACACGGGAGTAACCGCAGCGGCATATGTCTCCTTCATCTTAGCAAGTAGTTTGTTGCGAGGTGTTGCAGGCGGCTGGAGGTACGAACGGATCCGATTATCGTCCCACCTATACCGCAGTGAGCACTTGTGTCCAGGTGAAGGGGAAGTTCAAACTCACGTAGAGTATACGTAGTCCTTCGTATCGTCCAAAGCGACCGCGACGTTGTCGGTGGCTAGGGCGGCGATCGAAGAAGCGGACTTCGATGCCTGGTGAAGTGAATCGCCGTAAATGGCGGTGCTTGCCTGCGCAGATGCGGAACTGGCGAGCGAGCTTGCGCTCTTGCTAGCCTGGCTGGCTGCAGAGCTCGCGGTGCGGCTCGCAGACTGGCTGTATGCGCTCGCGGCCGAAGAATACTGCCTCCACTTCTGCTTGGCGAGCAATGCCAGCTGCTCGCGGGTACCCGAAGGGTTCACAACGCCCTGCTCGAGCAGGAATTCGCGTAGGCGCGACTCATCCCAGGTGTCGAACGCGTCTGCCTTGAGGTTGGCGAACGCGACCTGGGCCTTGTTGTACTGCTCAGACGTCCACTGTGATGCAGAATCCCAGTGCGCTTTGACGGCTGCTTGCAACTCAGCCTGCGATGGGGTGTTGGATGGGTAGGGAACGTTGTGCGCGTCGAGCCAGTTTTGAAGTTCCTGGGCCGACCATGTGGTATATTCTGAGAAACAGAGGATGAGCCTCGGAAGCGACGCGTTAAGAAAGCTCGGAGATAGCCGTACCTGCTGGTTGGTTGTTGTGGTTGTCTCCTCCAAACCAGGACGCCTGGACGGCTGTGCCTGCGGTAAGAGCGAGGAGGAAAAGGGCGGGTCTCATGGCGTTCGTGAGTCGTGAGTCGTAAGCGTCGCGAGAGAAAGAGAGAAAGAGCAAGTTGGCCGGGGCAGAGGCGGATGGACTGATTATATACGAGAGCTCTGAGCATGTCGTGGCTCACGTCTCCCCAATGACGCACCGAGAGAGAGGCCTTGACGTCACCCTTCATCCTCCCAAACAGGCGCCTACAGCCCCGCATAACCCATAGGCGCCCATCGCTCCGCTGGTGGCGTTCTGCGCCAAGCCTATTTGCTTCTTTCGCACTCTAGCAACTCGAGCACGCACGCGTTTCGTTCTATCTGCGCTTTCTAAAAGCTTGAAAAAATGCCTATAGCTACCGCTTAGAAGTGCTCAAAGCAGTCGTCTCCATGCGTATTCGTGGCATGTGGCGCGTAGCCGCAAACGCGCCCACGTGACAGACGCGACGCGCCACTTGCAGGGTAGCCGCCCAATCACGCGTATAATGCGAGCCTACATTCGTCCAAATCGTCAGTGAACGCTGACGGTAGCGAAAAGGTGACGCACGTAGTCTATGTACTGTTCGTATTTCCTTCGCGATATCAATAGCGCACATAGCGCTCAACCATCGAGGACGAACTCGGTTACACACAGGCAATAGACAGGGAACTCGCATTTGCATTGGGGGATTCACGCTCACACATTCAAGTACTACCATACAACTAAAGTAGCAGTAAATGTCACTCACCGTTTCCGCCCGCCGTAAGAAGCCACATGAGACCCTTCGCTTCTCGTCGCTCAAGACGTGCGGCCGAAGGACAGACTCACGCCCAGTCAGCGCAGACTGAGAGGATGTAAGCACGCACCGATCAACATCGCGTGTGTATCGCTAAACCACGTCCTGGACTCCAGGTAGACGTTGAGGTCGAGATCGAAGTCGCCAACACTGCGCGTCGCAATGTCACAGTCAGTCTCGAAGCACATCGCGCGATCCGCGAAAGAGACGTACGTCATCCATATGAAGTCCTGCAATGCAACGCGCGTGCCGCCGCGGCCTCCCACGGAGGACGCAGCATCAATGTACGGCACGCGCGCCGCGAGGGCTACAGCGAGGTTGCGTTTCTCTCGCGTAGCCGCGGTGGATGACTGCTAGCGGTACCTATGTATGACATCACGTCAGAAGGGAAAGTGCGTCGCTATAGGAAGCGCGACGACGTACGGTTTTCGCGCTGAGCGAGCATAGCGATAGAGGCCCAGGGACATCTGCCGGGGAAGCGAATGAGTGTGAGAACTGATGCAAGGCGTGACCGGTAGAACGATGACTAACTAGTGTCGCAGTGAGCCTCGGTGAGCGTCGCGGTCTCAAGCGCATGGCATAATGCAACGCGCGAGCAAGCAACGCATGTATAGTCATGGGCGCTCAGTGTAGCCTAGCACACGATCGCAGTTGTCGTCAGCTATGGTAGGGCAAGGACGGATGGGAACGCTCAACATACCTGACAGCAGCGCCTAAGACGCGGTGGACCCGTCGCGAGGCACGAAGTAATCGCACGGAAGACAGAGACAAGAGAGTATGCTCGGGGTCGCAGCGCAGTTGGCTTCCCCGCCGCGAGGGCGGGTACTAGTCCCGGGGGCCACGAAGAGGCCTGCGCTATCCCCGGGGAACTACACTACGAAGTGCAAGAGTGATCTCGCAGATGATGGGGATAGAAAGAGTGTGGGTGTGGGCGATGCATAGATGATGCACAATGAAGGTTAAAAGAAAAAGAGAAAATAGAAGCGTACCTGGCGAAGCGGTGGGCCGCAGCGCGCGCCGTTATCCTCTCCGGGGTGCCTCTTGGCGAGCAGACAGCGTGAGCTCTCCGGGCCCCTTACTCGTCGAGAGTCCGGTATGCGTCATACAGCTACCCACTCCCGCTCGCCGACGGAGGAGCCGGGCTTACTTTCTTGCACACTGGACGCTCTTACCCAGCCCCTCCGCCTCTCCTGTGTTGTCGTGTCATGTCATGTTTGCGTTGTTTGTATGTTTGTGTGATGTTTGTTTGCGTGGGGACGGCCGGAGCCGCTGTGCCAGCCTTCACCCGTCAGGGATCCAGCCAGCCGTGGGCAGTAGGGTGGCGACCGCGCGTCAGAGCACGGCCATATGCCAGAGACGGCGGCCCAACAGCTCGAGTCCGACGCCCGCGCAATGTGCGGGACCACTGTCGGCTCGGCCAGAAGGTTACCCCCGTCCCAATTCAGGCGCTGCTTTACCCGTCGCCCTCCGAGTGGAGCGCGACGGGCCTTCCGACAGCCACAAGGGGCCCGCACCTAGGGTCGAGACGCGAGCATGCCCAATGCTGCTCGGCTCGAAAACCTGCGCCGGAAACTCGGCGGCCGTCGACGTCCCCGAGTGGGGGCGTCGCTGGTAGACCGCTGCGATGCCGCGCCGTGAGGCTTGGCAAGAGGGGTGCCGCGAGGGCGTCGGGGTTGTGGGTTGGGTTGCGGCCTGAGAGTGACGTGATGAGTACACAATCCCGCAAGCGACTGGGGGTTGGGCGGAGGACTCACCGATGCGAGCCGCGAGTGGCGCCGCGACGCGGGCTTGGGTGCCCTCGGAATGGTATGGTTTTGGCGACGGCGGCATTGCCGTCGCGTCGTAATGGTAGAGGTACCTGTCAAAGCATAGCGATCAAGTGAATCATGCAGTGTAGGATAAAGGAACTGTGGACGCGTGTCAGGCGATATTATGGTACGACGGAGGGCGAACTCACATTGTTATCGCATGTTGCGGCGATGTGCTGGTTAGGTCGCACGAGGCGACGCAATAGTGATGGTGCATATGATGCTGATGCTTGACGAGAACCTAGAATAGGAGATAAAGAAAGGATGGTCGCAGAGCGACGAGGTTAGAGAGAAACGGGTCATCTGTCGAGACGCGATGAGCTACAGTTCTTCGCTGCTCCCCGTTACCCAACTCACTGTGGGTGTACCATGCCATACAAGCGCATGAGCGCATAGGCAATGGATTTCATGGCGTCGCCCTCTGCCAGTGACACACGAGAGCGCGACGTGAGGCTTGTGGCGTCCGACTCGGATGAATGCAACCGCGTACCATGAAGACGACGAGCTGTGCTGCCGCGCTCGCACTATTCGCAGAGCGCGGCCGCTCGAACGGAAACTCGAGCACAGAAGAGAGGGATGAGAGTGGTCTGAAGGAAAGACGAGACGGACGACGAGGGGGGTTCTTATACACGTCTGGTGGCTGACCTCTGGCGTTGGCCGAGTCAGCCGCATGCGCTTGGCTGCGACTGCTCGGACGAGCGAGAACAAGGGTTTGTTTGGATTTGGGCGAAGGATGGCCGTGGCGAGCGTCATGTGGGGGGAGGCTGTTGTTGGTGTACTCGGCTGAGTTGGAATTGGGCGTATCGATGGGCGCCCGAGCAGGTACGCCAGCACCCCCGCAGGCTTCTTCTCGGTTGGAAACAAAAGGCGTGCAGGAGGTGAGGCGTACGAGGACAGCTGCCGAGTACATATCCTTCCTTGATTGTGCAGGCGATAATCAGAGAAGCAGCGGATCATATGGAGGCTTTACGCGGTGCGGTGGCGGCGAATATCAGTCGGAATTGAAGTCCATTCCATGTAATCATGCCTTCGTGCGATGCGCATACTTGCTGCGTGTATACGTCTATCATTTAATTCGTATGTTGTTGCCTAGTAGTCGCAACAGATTGCTGGGCGCGGTCCTTGGTACATATGGTAGGAGGGCTAAGCAAGCATGGGGCGGTTCAACCACCACGCGGTAGCGTTTCGGCTAGTACATGTTTGGCAGTATTTGGTAGTGTGGGAGTTGCCCCTCTTCGCCTTCCAATCTTGAACTCCTCAGCCCTTGTTCTTGACCGCATGCCTCACGAGGAGAGGTCTTCTTCCAGATGACCGCTCTGATCAGAAGGTTCTCTTTCTGGCCTCTCCGTCTCTGATTGTCATCGAGTAATACAATTGTCGGGACCCTCGGAGAATTGTGGTCAAGCCCAGCCCGCTCTGAACGTCCTCCGATTCTTCGATTGGCTGCCGCGACAAATTCATCGCAATGGGCAGTGATTGGGGCCGAAGGTCGGATAGGCAGTGCAACATTAGAGCCCGTTGTGCAGCAGGTGCTTCAGGCGTGTGCCAGACACGCGTCGTGGTCTGCACCGACAACGCACCACTCGTACCATCGCACCAACATACCTAGAAGGCTTCGGAGCGTGGTCACACCACTCAAAGACCATTCGTTTGACCCGTGGAAGGGTTGCTTCGTTATTCGTGAGTCTACTCCTACTCGTACATGTCGTGGTCGTGATGAGGGTCATGAAAACAATACTACATATTCTCGTAAGGGCCCGCAACGTCTTCCGGCGGGCCCGTAGTCGTCATTTCTCGCGTATTTGCTCAGGCGGCGAAAGAGGAGCCCCTGACGGCCCTGATCCAGTTCGTGTCCGCGTGGGGGAACTGGAACGCCATGACACCGGCATTCCAGCCCCCCTGGACCGCCTGCTGGACGCACGTGCCGAGCGTCGCCGGGTCGATGAAGCCGCCGTTGGTGATGTCGGCCGTGGTTCCAGGTTTGCCGATGACGAGCTTGTTGACGTCGACACCGTTCTTCTGGATCTCGAAGATGGCGGATCCACCAGCGCTGTTGAGGAGCGTGTTGCAGTCCTCGTAGCCGGGGCTGGGCGACTCTGTGCAGGTGGCGTTAAGACACGTTTCTATTCGCCGCCATGGAAGGTGTACTCACGGTTGTAGAACTGGATGTTGTACCAGTCGATGAGAGATCCAACGTTCTTGTCAACAGTGATATAGCACCCGCCAGGGCAGAAGGTGGGCTGGAACCAGGGACCAACGGCTGGTATACGCAAATATTGTCAGAAACCTGGGACACATCGAATCGAGCGCAGGAACACTCACGAGCGTGGCTCAGGATGAATTGACCCTGAGGCAGCTGCTGGCGCAGTGTCTGCGTCAGAGTTGTGAGCCATGCCTCGCCCACACCGGGCTGCTGGACTACGAGCTCGAACTCCTCGTAGTCGATGTCGATACCGTCCAGGTCGGTGTTAAGCACGAACTGCGCGAGGCTGTTCGCGACCGTCGTCGGGTCCTGCGAGGTCGGGTGCTCCGTCTCGCCGAATGCGGACACAACAAGGGACACGCCCGCGCTGTTGTACTGCTGCTTGAGTTGCTGACGCTGGTCAGCAGGCAGCGCAGCCCACTTGGCGACCTGGTCGGCAGGGCCGCTGGTCAAGAGGAACGCCATGTTACTGCAGACGGTTGTGAGTGTGCCGTCTCTTCGTCACGCTCCGGTAGAGACTTACACAACGTTGAAGCCCTGGATCTGATCGAGGGGCGGCAGGACGCTGCTGCCGTCGCCGATCTGAGCATCGGTGTAGATCACGAACTTCGGCCCAGAGGGAACCTGGGCACGACGAGCGTGAGGGGCAGCGAGACCAACGCTCAAGGACGCCAGCGCCGAGCAAAGGGTGAAAAGACGCGAGAAAGACGTGGAGAACATCCCTAATCCAGAGGGTGAAGTAGTATGAAGAGCGAATGTAGAAGGAGGCGTAGGAGTAGAAGACGAAGCACCGACCAAGCGGGATGGAGAACCACCGACCAACTGGCCTCCTCTTTATACTCGAGCGGCGCCGCCTTCGATATGTCTTGGCTCACGGGGAGCGACACCGACGCCGTGCTGACGCCATGGCCATCAGCTAGGCAATCCTGATGGTCGCATCCCGGACGAACTGCCTCGACGGTACGCGCTCTGTAGCACGTGTCATGGCATGGCACCATCAGGATGTTGTGGTTATTCGTATGGGAGGTGACCGCTCAGAGCAAGACATAGACAAATGCCGAGGACCGGGTGAGACACTCCGGGGGTGAGCGGACCAGGTTCTTGATGCCAGTGTATCATGTAGGGAGCGCTTGCAAGTTGCAACTAGATTGATGCTTTCATCAGTGACACCTGTGTGCGCCCAGAAACGAAGAAGGCACCTACTGTGTTACTGCCCTGGGTTGTCCGCATGCCGCCACATATTCGTTGGACTTGGCTTGCTTGTCCTCGTGTAACTTCAACACTGCTGCACGATCAGGCGGCCGTACAGTGTGCAATGCAACCCATACGAAGCCTCCGACAATCATCAGCTGTCAGTGTCAACACCCCCACCGGTAACTACACAGCCTCAAGGATGAGCATCAGCTCCGCCAGGATCCGCCGATTCCGCCTGTGGACATCCAGTTTCTTCCTGTACCTCTGATCAACAAACCTCCCTAGTGGTTACAGGGTGACATTCGCGCGTTCGAGTCGAGGTACGCTCTATGAGAGTTCCAGAACGAATAAGATTAGTGTACGTGAGCTATGCGATTAAGTCTACAATTCGTCATGGCCGTGTTCATCATGCGGTATGGATGTCGATGAGCTCTCCGCTCCCGACGCACTCTCGCTACCCGCATCCGTCTGCTCCGATGACGCAGCAGTCGAGGACTTGCTGCTGCTGCTGCTCGTCGACTTCTTCGCCGGCTTCGCGGGACGCTTCTTCACGAGCTTCTGGAGGTGGTTCTCGAGCACCTTTGCGCGCGCACGCATCTCGCTCGACAGGATCACCGGGTCCTCGTTCATCTTCACCTTCTTCTGCTTCTCCACCCACTCGTTCAGCCACGACTCGTGGTCCTTTAGCGTCTTTTCGAGATCGTCAAGCTCCTCCTTCGTGTACCTGCCCACGGTGCCCTCCTCGAGCTCCTTGGTGAGGTTCATCTTCGCCTCCGTCAGGAACAACCGCGTGCTCCAGTTCCACATCTGACTGTTGTTCAGCGCCTTCGGGAACTCCTCTATCTCCTTGTACCGGTGAACAATGGGGCGTTCTAGACTCCTGCATGAAAGTCAGCACCATGTAACAGTCATGAAAACCAATGCTTACTCTAGTGCAGTGCGCTTGTCAATGTACTCAATCGTGTCGGCATCCTCTCCGTGGTCTTGTAACCAAGCGAGTGTCTCGTCAACTTTCTCCGCGATGGCCTTGCGCTCCGACGTCTGGGAGCACTTCACAAACGGCGCTTCGCTCGACTGATCTTCCAGCAGATCGCGCAGCTTGTAGATGTAGCTCTCGAGCGTGTTGCGAGCCTCTTCGCGTTTTCTCTTCGATGTTTCCTCTGCGTCAACAGCAAGAAGTCTGTCACGTCCCGCACGCTTCTGCTTGACAGTCATAGGCGAGATGGTCGGAAACTTGACTTCAATCTCCAAAGAGATCGGCTCCTTGGCTTTGACAGCAGTAGCAGACGCCTCCGCCGCTGACGAAGATGAAGACGAGGTAGCCGTGGTCGATTCCTCTTCGGCGGTACCAACGTCGGCAGTGGTCTCGTCGACGGATTGCGACGAGGAGCCTTTGCCAAAGAAGTCCTTCAGTTTGCCTGCGCTCACGCATGACGCATACCGTAAGTAGCAGCGACGGAATGTGCTTACCTGTGATAGACTCATCCTTGAATTCGCCAGTGACAACTGCGTCGCGAACCGAGGCAAAGCCGGACTCGGACAACATAACCGTGGCTTTGATGACAGGGTCCGTCGCACCAGCCTCAGTGATGTTCTGGATAGCCTCGTTCACGCCTGAGATCTCAGCTTCAAGGAACTCGGTGGGAAGGCCTCTGTATATCAAGTTAACTCGCAGAGCAACGGAGTGCCCATGCAAATAACCACGTACGGTGCGGGTGATGCCTTGTACACAAGCTTGACGCTGAAATCGTTCTGACGCTTGAACGTCAACGTCTTCTTTGTACCCGTCTTCGAACCCGCGGGGAACACAAGCGTGTTAATCGTGCGAGGGCGCGCGCCGGGATTCTTGGCCTCAGCCTGGTACGCTACCTGGATGTCGTACGGGCCAATGTCCGTGATGCGAATGTCCTTCGTCTTGAATTGACGACTGAGGCCCGCGCCATGAAGAGCAGCACCTAGGACTGCTGCTTCGTCGGCGTTGACGTTCTGGGCAATCTTGCTCCTGAAGATGATGTTAGACATAGATATGATCTCTCTCGACAATGTACTCACGCGCCAACTGCAGCACGAACCGCATCCTGGATCATGGGAGTTCTTGAGCTACCACCAGTGAGGATAACCGAAGTGATGTTGTCCTGTAGGGACATGAGCCTCCGTTAGCGGTACATTTCTCGAGACACGTACCAACTTCAGACCAGCGTGGGCGAGCGCCTCCAAGATGGGAACAGCGTAGCGTAGCTTCAAATCCTTACACGCAACCTCAAACTCGGCGCGCGTAAACTTGGCCTTGTAGTCAATGTCAAACGCCAAGCTTTCGATCTATGCCGTGTATTGTTAGCCTGTGGATGTCATGCATGTGAGGGACGGTACCTCACCGTCGCCATTGCATCCGAGTTCGCGCTCAAGATCGCCTTTACGCGTCCAGCTTCCTTCCAAAGCTTAGCCATCGCGCGTTTGTCCGTGCTGATATCGCGCTTGTAGCGCTTCTGGAAGTCGTTGAGCATGAGGTCGCGGAGGCGCCTATCGAGCTCCGTCCCGCCAGTGTACCTGTCGTACCCTACGCCTTGCACGGTAATCTGGGTGGCGTCCTTGTTCGCCTTGGACTTCCCTTCGCTTGGTACTGAAGAGAACTGCACGACGGTTGCACGGATAGAGGATGCGCCAGCGTCGAAAATGACATGGTACTCGGGCTCAGGGAACGAGCGCGTCATCGCGTAATTCACCGCGACGGCAGTGCCATCGTTGATGAGGGCGAGGGTGCGCAGGCCGGAGATCTCAATCGCGTCCACGACAGAGTCGCGTTCGAACTGGGTGTAGTATGGTGGGACGGTGACAATCACGTCGTACACCTTCTCACCCGCAACGCTCTCGGCGAGCTCGCGCACGTACGAGAACTGCATCGCGATGAGCTCTTCGACACTCCATTCGGTGCCATCCGACCGACGAAGCGCGACGGTACCACGCTCGGTCTTGACCACGTCCGCAGTGGAGACGGAGGTATAGAATGAAACTGCCTCAGATTCGTAGGGCGCGGCTTGCAAGAACTTCAGGGATGAGAACGAGTCCAGCGGGAATCGACCGGCCTGACCCAGACCGCAGAATGAATGAAGTTGATGTGTGCGAAAGGACTGCAGCACTCACGATGTTAGCTGCATCCGACCCAAACAACCTATCATTCTTCTTCCATCCGACCGTCGACTGAATCTTCCGCTTCGAGTCCCGGTTGAGGAGGACGTCAAACGGCTGTCCGGGCTTCATGAGCGAGGCCTTAATGAAGTCCGCGCCATAATCGATGGCAAGAATCGATCCCAGAACGCTTTCCGACCATAATGAGAGCCATAGACAGAGAAAGAGAAATAGCCGGGTCATGGTGGCGGCAGGCGAATGTGCGTGCAAGCGCCGCTGAGACTTTGCAGTATTTATGAGTTACACGTCACCTCGACGCGCTACGTGGTGGTTTTGACACGTGTCCCAACTGATGCTCAATTTCGCCGCGCCCGCTGCCTTCCGAGACGCTTGCGTGACCTCGAACAAGGCACAGCACAGTTCAAGACAGTTCAAGCGGGGAGGGAGAGATGAGGGAAAGAAAGAATATGTGCTCCAGGATTCAGGAAGACAAGTTCTGGAGTCTAGGTTGGACTCGAGGAAGGGTACGTAAACCCTAACCTTGGAACAGGGCTGCAGATAATGAGGTTTGGCAAGCGCCCAGGTCAGTCAAGCGTCAGGCCAGGTCAGGCCGTACCAATAGTAATACTGCCAGCAACCGTTTCATGGCCAAGATGCTCCAAGACTTGATATGAGCAAGAAACAAACATACGGTGCTACTGTGTACATCAACATACATGGAAGAAGAGGACGGTACCTTCTCATTCTCCAACCGTGCCCGCTACAACGCTGCCGTGTACACCCCAATTGACACCCATACCGAACATGATCCAGCCAATGAAGATGACGGCGAGACCGATCAACAAGTATCCCCAGCTCAAAATACCGCTCTGATGTATGGGAGACTTGAGCATCTTCTCCTTGAGCTTCAGCTCCGTCACGCCGTCGTCCTCCTCCTCGGGAGCGGGTTTGCGCACGACGATGCCCTGCTTGCGAGCCAGCTTCTCCACCTCGTCCGGTAGCTCCCGCGGAGAGACCTGTGAAAGACGTGCAGCTGGGAGGACATTCGGGGCAGCGTAGGACATGATGAGCATGAAGCCTGAGATGGCCACCGAGACGAAAGCGTAGACAAGCCAGAGCGTGACCGCTGGATCAAGCGAGTCGGTCGGCGAGAGGTCTTGCAGCTTTCCTGCGGCAGTGGTGATGATGACGATGGAGGCCTGCACAACAGACTCTGCGCACACGATTAGTATATATACGAGTGACAATCGGAGGCGAAACGTACTCTTGATGGCGAAACTAGGTATGTAACAGTTAGTTCCTAGTAAAGAATTCACACCTTGACGCATGCACTCACCCTGTAGCGAAGTATTGAGGGTCAGGGATGATGTTGCGGACGATCTCTACTTGGGGTGCCGGAGTGACCGCCTGAGATAAGGCGTAGAACACGTAAGCAGCGACTGTTGAAGTGTTCGGTAAGTACTCAATGACATGGAAGCGAAGAGCCCGACTTACCAAAGGTCGGAACGGAGTGAGAGAACTTGAGTAGCAACATGGAGATAAGGAATGTCAGACCAGACAAGAACACTACATACAAACGTCGTCAATACTCGTGTGCGCGAACGTTGAAAATGACAAAACGTACAGAAGCCGATACGGTTCCCAAAGACATCCACGTAGATGCCAAGGAAGGGTGTCAAGCCGGCAGGGAGGAGTAGATAGAAGCTAGACACCCAGCCGCCGATGACGGCGCCTTTCTTCAATCGCTGCTGAGCGAATTGCCTGCGAGCGAGATATTTAGTACCATCGACATGTTCCGCGACTAAGACGGGTGCAGCACTTACGTCGAGATGGACACAAAGGACTGCACTCCTGCGTTCTCGAACACCGCAAAGGCGACAACGAGCCAGAACGTCATCGGCAGGTGCTTGATCGCCCTGATGTTGAATGCTCCCTGCTTTACAGCGCCGGTGTGCCTGCGACCGCTCGTTTGGTCGGTGACGTTGTACCGCGCGCGGAGGTAACGATCGAGGAAGAAGACGGTGATGGCGCAGGCGAACGAGAACCCGGCGATGAAAGAACTTATCCAGAGGGCCCATGCGTACGTTCCGAGATTGGTCGCGATAACGTTCGCCGTAGACTGGCCGGTGAACTGGGCGAGGTTGGCGACGCACCAGATAGCACCTGCGGAACGATGATAACGGATGGTTAAGCATACTGGAGCACGGGGACGTTGGCTGAAGCAGATGTATGCATACCGATGGAGAACGCAAAGCCTCTCCCGGGCGCGAAGTACGTCGAGAAGATCCGGTGCTGAGCGTTATCGAGCGAACCGTCCCCAATGGCGGCGAGGACCTTGCCCACGATGAGGAGCGGGTAGCTGTTCAGGTTGTTGGTCGCGCCGCCCGACATGACGATCGCGCCGGACAGGTGGAAGCCCGCGAGGATGACCGACATCAAAGCGCCGCCAAATTTGTCGATGTAGAAGCCGAGACCGATGCATAGGAAGGTGTTGACCTAGTCTCTGGCCAATGAGAAGCTATAAGGAGAAGCATGATGTGCAACTCACGAGGTTGGTGACAGCCACCTATATGGGGGTTGGGTGTTAGTCTATGAGTACCTACAAGGATGCATGCACGACATACCAGTGTAGCGAATTGCGAGTTGTTGATGTGCGTCTCTTTAATGATAGTCGTCTTCAACGCTCTGTATGCTTATTAGACGCCGTCACACGACACCCGGAGGGAGGGTATCCACGCACACAATCAGGCCCTATGAGAGTTGTCCGCTCAGCCATGACCGTCTTTAATACCCCCAGAGAAGTACTACTCACGTTTGACCAGTGGTTCCCGACTATCAGATAGCCGGACGTCAGCTACGCAAACCTAACAGTAATAGAACAGGGACGTACATGTGCACAAGCAAGTCAACACTATCATTACCAGCTGCCAGGAGTAGGGCAGCTTCGGCTTCGACGGGGAGCCCGGCTTGTAGGATAGCGCCGGCGACTGCAGCTCGCCTTGCGCGGAGCCGGTGTCCTTGATGTCGACGGAGGACTGCTCCTTCTCATCGACCACAGGCTTCTCGACGCTACTTTGTCGTTGAACAGTCATGCTCGAGATGTGCGGTTGGGCTTCAGGCTGAAGGGGCGACTGGGAGGGGGCACGGTTCAGCAAAGGACCCTCACCTGCTCGAGCCCATCTTATCAGATAATGGGTGTGATGATCCTTCTATGTTAGGACCGTCTTCGTGTGGTATGACACAGTCCCTGGGAGTGCCGCCAAGAGTGCTCTCGTGTGGAGGAGCAAACGTGAGAGTCGTACAGGGTTGCACGGCACGCCGAAGGAGGGGGACGGGAAATTCGTGTTTGCTCAGTATCCTTTTATAGCTAACCGCAGAAGCGTGGTGGAACGAAGCGTATACGACTTCGGCGGAGTTGTGCGCTCCGTAGCGCTTCGTGTGCCTTGAGGACAACTTGATTGACACGACAAGAGAAAGGCCTGCCTCATCTAATCAGATAGTGGCCCAACCGGTACCTATGAACCCTGAGACGAAAACCATATATAACCACTTAGTACGTGCATGTCGGCTGCCGTCGTTCAGGAGCTTGTCAGCGCACATCGAGTTCGAGGTCGCGACACTTCGGAGCCGTCCGTCGGTACATTTACCGGGAGGTCTGGCCTATTTTTGCAACATACATTCAGCCTGCAGGGCTTCGCCGTCACTTAGTATCTATGACCGGTAGCCGACCTTGCGCAGTTGCGTGCTATAGGCCTGGAAGATGAGGAGAGTCTTAAGTGGACGAGTCATAACTGATATTGGTTGAGATACTTACAAATCATGAACAGTTATCAGATCAGTACGTCTGCCTCGACCTCATAGAGCCACGAAACGAAATGGAACGAAACGAAGGTGGGATGCGACGAGTACGGAAGCTTCATTGCATGGATTGGCATTTGGAATGGTCCGACGGACAGCTGCTGATTGATGCAGGCAGTAGGTCTTCACGTTGGCTACTTCGGCAAGCGTAGAAATGGGCTTCGATTGCGAGCTCCAGGTGGCGCTAGAGTGCCCATCTAGGGACCGCAATAGAGTAGCCCGTATCAGATGGTGCGGCACGCGTCTGTCTAGAGGTAATGCGGTGATAGAGCGGTGACATAGACATAGCTAAAGCATTTGAGCAGCGTTAGCATATAGCGTCCTTTGGTAGAACATGCATCCATCTCACCGGCAGCGTGCTAAGACAACTGGACCCCCCGTAGTATAGCCCTGCTTGCGCACTAATGATTCCGATCCAGTGAGGCACACGTACCCACTCTGTTGATCTTCTCCACAGGCGTCCCATATGGAGGACCCAGGTTATGAGAACGCGGGCTGCGCACGCCCAACCAGGGCCGGGATAATTGCCTCATGGTAGCGGCAAGTCTGGCGGCACCGCACTGCAACATCTACGGTAGAATTTTTAGTGTGAAAACGGTGAGTTCACGATCCAGTGTATCGCACGGGGCGGTGCAGACGGGGACTTACAGGAGTATGCCCATCGTGATAAATCGATAGAAAGTGAGAGATAGAAGCATCCTGGATGCGTGAGACCAACTCATGGCCATGTCAGTAGTAGGTCCGCTCACACACCCGATCCTCAAGCCCACCAAGGTTGAATCAAACTTCGGGCCTGTCAAGCTACGCGTCTTCGCATAAGATGGCAATTTCGGTGATGCGTATGCTCAAGGTACCTCCGAATCGGACCGACGTCGTCTTGCCGGAGGTACAGCTATATCAGCGGGGCATTTGAGACCTGTGGAAGCTTGTAGCTTTCTTGTTCGTTCATAGGCATCGCGATCGCGTTCTCGAAGAGTCACGCTTCTTGATGTATGGTCTAAGGTGAGGGTTCACCGATTACCTTGATCAGCGACCGGTAAGAGATAATCGCTGAAAGCGGCATTCAAGGACTAATGGGATCCCGACATGAACCTGTCTTGCCTATACGTCATGTTAATGATCAGTAGAGATTTGAACATTGAAGAGGGCAAACAGATACTTACTCAACGTTAACCCCAATAGCAGCTAGCTCGACAATCTTGCAGTGACCGTCTCCTAAGAAACGTCCAATGCATTGCGCCTATCTGATCATGCTTGCGTTGCCCACAGGCAATGCAATGTCACGATGTATAAGTACAACTGGCCGTGTTGACTGGGAATGGGCCCGAGGTCTGGCGAACGCGAGCTGGCTTGCACTGATTGTCCCCACGTCGGCCAAATCGCCGAACTCGGCGTTCGGCTATTCTTTACTGATTTATCCGTTGACACAGCTTGAGAAACGGGAGTGCATTGTCTATGCGCTCGCAACCATGCTGCAGAATATCCACGAAGTTCGATGTACTGTGTGTAGCATTCGGAGTCTCCGACAGATCGTTGAAGGGAAAAGGAGAAAGGATAGCGCTAGCGTGGCCGCCAGGAACGGAAATTACGGAGCATCGCATGCGCTGTTACGCGACAAGATCCAGATCGCAGCAATCATTTGTTGCCCAGCTCGTTTTGGTAATCCTTGCATTTATGCCGCAGGCACAGCGGGCCTGGCCAACATCCTCTTGTTTCTTCCCCTCCATCTAACGCGCAAGTCTAAAATGCACCTCGCCATTCCTTTAGCATACGCTCTTTTTTCCGCCCCCTCTGCCCTCGCGGCGTACAACTTTGCCAAAGAGTACTCTGGCTCCTCCTTCTTTGACGGCTGGGACTTCGGCAACGGCACTTATGACTCTACGACCCATGGTGCGCGCGTCTTGGTAACCTCGACGCGTTTCTAGCTTGACGATCACGTCCTAGGACACGTCAACTATTTGAACGAGTCCTCCGCGACGTCGCAGAAGTTGGCCTACGTGAATGACGCAGGTCATGCCATCATCCGGGTTGACGATTTCTCGTTTGTTCCCTGGGAGCAGAAGCGGAACTCGGTACGTCTCGGTATTCGTGCACTTCAATGTAGAAAGCCTCACAGAGTCCGCAGGTCCGCATAGAGACCACCGACTACTTCCCTGTCGGATCCGTATTCGTCCTTGATGCTACCCACATTCCGTTCGGCTGCTCCGTAAGCCTATAGCCTCCCTCGCACATACCATCCCTCCAGAGTTGCCCTGACTTCCTTCTGTTAGGTATGGCCTGGGTTCTGGACCAAGGGCCCCAACTGGCCTGCCGGCGGCGAGATTGACATTGTCGAGAGCGTCAACCTGATGGGCAACAACCAGATGGCGCTGCATACCCCTGCAGGCTGCACGCAGGCCCCCGACGTCCAGCAGCTCGGCAAGACGATTGGCTCGGACTGCTCTGCGGGTGTCGACTCTGCGACCGGTTGTGCTGTTGCGGAGACACAGCCCAACAGCTTCGGCTCTGACTTTGCGTCGGCCGGCGGAGGTGTCTGGGCGACACAGTTCGATGAGAGCGGTGTCTTGTGAGTCGGAATGTCTCTGATTCACGCATATATTAGCGATTTGCTGACCTTAGGATATTCCGGTTAGCATTTGGTTCTGGAGCGTAAGTGCCCATCGCGGCGTGGTATAAGCGTTGCATTACTCACAGAATACCTTCAGCGTAACAACGTCCCGGATGGTGTCACGAACGCGAAGGACACTATTGATCCTACGTCTTGGGGCACTCCTTCTGCCGCATGGCCTTCCTCGTCTTGCAACGTTGCCAGTTCCTTCGATGCTCAACAGCTCGTCATTGACATTACCCTTTGCGGTGACTGGTAAGTAGGTTCTGGCCTGATACAAGTATCAAGCGATGACATTCGCCGGCAGGGCTGGCGAGCCGAGCATCTACCAGTCCACTTGTGGCGGTCCCCTCGGCAACAGCACTGTCGATATCTGCGTAAGCCTTCGCATTCACACCGCAAAGGACGATCTCTGATGTAGTATGCCGGTATAGTATATCGACAACGTCATCAACACCAACGGCACGAACTACCAGGACGCGTACTTCGAGATCTCGTCCGTGAAGGTCTTTACCGTCAACAGCACCGTCCTCACTCCCTCCGTCTCTGGCTCGAGCACCGTCCTCTCCAGCGCGACCGCCTCGGCCGGTTCTTCGGACTCCGGCAGCAGCAGCAGCAACGACAACGGGAGCAGCAACGGGACTGGTTCAGGCGACGGTTCGTCCGGCAACGGCGCCGCACCCCACGTCGCCGCATATGCCGCGATGGTAGGCGCAACTGCCCTCGCCGCGTTCTCTTGGATGTTGTTGTAAGGTGCATCTAGCCTACACATCTGATAAGGTGTAGCGTCCGTGATCATCCCTGCACGCCGCGGCACGCCGTGAACTTCACACAGACTTTCTCCACTAAATGACCTGGTTGCTATCGTGTTGTATCGGTATACCTTGCGTACACGTCTACGCGACGCGGTCTTTACGGGTTGAGCTTCATATATCATACACCATCTTAGATTGCTATGCCTGGGAATAAGACTACATTCACCTCGGTGCTTGGTAGTGCTCGATGTAGCTTGTTACTCAACAATCCGCAGCATGGTCTGATTGGCATTATTCGGGCGCGAAATTCGCAACGCGCACTGCAAGGGACTTGAGGGCAGCAGGGTCTCGACAAACGCCTTATCAGAATTTGAAGTTCCTGAGCGGCGTGAAACATTAAAGTGGCGGGATTTCTAGTTGGAGGCATGATACGCGTCGGTGCCAACGCGGGGCGGGGGCGCTGGAACAATTGACGCGACGAGTACTTATCTGGGGAACGTATAAACACATGCCAGGTGTCCCGCTGAAAGATCCAGCATTTCGTAGGAAGGCGTGCTCGCAGCTTTACGTCTTGCCACGACTTGTCTCCTAACCGCCACGTACCATCCCTCTCGGCCTTCTGGCGACGACGATGGCGACGACAGCAGATCCTCAGCTGAGGCAACGACGCAAGGAACACCTCCCACAACGTACTCCGTCGGACGAGACAGTGACTAGCGTTTATGGTGGCAATGACGTGCCGCATGCGCGCGACGAGGTCGTGTGGGGGAAGACTCCCAGCGGAGAAGGTATGTGATGATCAATCTCGAGTCCGACTGTGACTTCATTCCGGCGACAGTGTTCAGGGTTCCGACCACCCACGACGTGCTGACCCTGTTCCACCCCGGCTACCCAAAATCACACATCGACCTATTCAATCTCGCACTGCTCGGGTTGCAGTTGGTCCTGTTCTTCACGCTCTCCCGTACGGCATCCCGCATCTTCTTCCTCTTCTACTTCGCGTTCTGGCGAGCGGCGTACGATCTCGGCCTCGGCTGGGTCTTGACGAAGCAGAGCAAGAGGAAATGGATCGTAAGGGAGGTCCAGCGCCTGGGCTGGCTAGACGAGAAGCGCAGACCTGAGGTCAGGCAGTGGATCAAGAAACAGCTGGCTGGTAAGATGGGCAAGGATTATTCGTTCGACGTTCGTACTCTAGATTGCGTCACACGACCATATGCAAGCTTACTCATGAGCTATGAATAGGAATTGCCTCTGGAATACAACACATGGCTGCTTTTCCGCCAGCTCGTGGACATCATCCTGCTCAAGTTTGTGCAACTCATCCTGTTTGCATCTGACTGAATGGTGTTGAATGAATTGCTCGCAGTGACTTCCTCGCGTATTGCATGTTCGCATTCTCGTGCTTCCGTGTTCCGGAAGGGCTGTCCACGGGCGTGCACGTCATGAGGTACTGCGTGAACTCTGTCCAGCCCCATGGCTTCGGCTCATCGGA
This sequence comes from Cubamyces lactineus, assembly GCA_022376465.1. NCBI lineage: Eukaryota > Fungi > Basidiomycota > Agaricomycetes > Polyporales > Polyporaceae > Cubamyces > Cubamyces lactineus. The sequence continues at coordinate 344,770 of JACDTU010000022.1, read as the reverse complement.
CCCTTTTTAGGTGGATCGGCGGAATTGCATTGATTGCCTTTAACCTTTGGGTCAAGACCGAGGCGCACAATGTCGTCAAGGATTACGGCTGGTACTGGGGCGATGTCTTCTTCAAGCGCGGTGCCCTTGTCTTTGATGGCGTTTTCGAGCTCGCGCCCCACCCCATGTATTCCGTCGGTATGTCCTATATGCGTCGATCGTCGTCAAAAGTCTATTATTAACTGTTCGCATAGGCTACGCTGGGTACTACGGGTTATCGCTTATCATCGGAAGCTATGCTGTCCTGTTTGTCAGTCTTGCCGCACACGCAGCCCAGTTTGGTTTCCTTGTCTTCTTCGAGAACCCTCGTAAGCTTGATTGATTTGCGTGCCACCCCTTAGTCGTAGCTTGACAAATCTCTTGCCTCTAGACATCGAGCGCACATACGGGCAGCGCAAGCCTCTCGCACAACGGTCTCCTCTCCTTTCCAGGGCTTCGCGGAAGCTGGAGGGCGCGTCGGAGACGCACGCCAGGACGTCTTCGGTCTCGTCGGTCGCATCCGCTGATGCCCCTACGCCAGCTGCCACCGAAGGAGAAACCGCTACTGAGTCTGAGGAACTCTATACCGAAACGGAGACCGAGCAGGAGAATGATCGTTCTCCCAGCCGCAGGACGAAGCGTCACAGTGGTCTTGGCTTGTCCAATGTTTCCTCAAGGGAGGAAAGCTCCAAGGGCGCTTCCAAGCGGATACAGGTTATCTCACAGCACGATCTGTTCCATCGCTACTTCCGTAAGGACACCGTCTTCCTGCACAATGTCGATCTTCTGCGGTACGTTTCCAAGTCCTACAAGGATGACTCGGCATCGACCCATATCCACATACAGCGCATCGGACTTCCAGCTCGTCCTCCTCATGACATACGCACTCGTACTCGCCTTCGCGCCGTCGCTCTCCCGTTCTAGCGCGCTCATGCTACACTTCGGGCATGCGCTCGCGTGGTGCCTCTTCCACACTGTCGGCCTTGGCCTTCTCCTGCGCGCGCAGTCACAAAGCAAGTTCATGGTCAGGCATTACCTCAAGCACTACCACTACCCCCAGAACGACCGCGGCCAGGGTGCTGTCCAAGAGGCGTTCCAGAACTGGAAGGTGATCTACAACTTGAGTATGGGCATGACTTATGGTATGTTCAATGCATTTACCAGCATAGATTGTGTGCGTATGCTGACCTGCCTTGTACAGTATCTTCTATCTGTCTGGCGTGGAAGACCTACTCTGTTCCTCAGCACTGGACGGTTGGAAATGAGCTGTTGCGCCACACTCTCGGTGTTGTGAGTACCCTCGTCTGTTCTTGTGAACCGCACGTTAACATTCGCCTGGCTAGATCATGATCGGTCTTCACGTCTGGTCTACGCTCGAGTCCTACGAAGTCCTGGGACTGTTTGGTAGGCTCCCTAACGTTGTCCATTACCCTCCGCTTTGCTCACGATGTCGATCATAGGGTGGTTCTTTGGCGACTTCTTCATCGAAGACTTCCCTTCGCATCTGGAGTACACTGGTATCTACCGATACCTGAACAACCCCGAGGTCATCAGCGGCGCTGCGTTCTTCGGTCTTGCTCTCATCAGCGGGAGCAAGCTTGTTTTCGCCCTCGCTGTCGTTCGTCTTCTCTCTCAGTGGTGGTTCCTCAGCAAGGTCGAAAAGTACGTTGCCACCTCCCTAGTCTGTTCAGTGCGAGAACTGATCGCGACTGCACTGTAGCCCGCACATGCGCAAGCTCTACGGTGACTCGATCCGCAGCGATGCCGGCTTCGTCAAGGTCATCAAGAAGGTCGCGCAAAAGAACGCTCGCTTGCTCGAGTCTCACGCTGGTAGGCACGCTCCCGAGATCAAGCGCGTCGCGCGCGAAGTCAAGGGCACGTTCGACAAGGTTTATGAGGAAACTGCGGAAGTTGTCGAAGAGTTCCTTGCCAAGTGTAAGGGATACTCATTCCTCTCGGCTCATTGCACTTGAAGCTGACGCGCGGCGATAGCTCGCCCGAGGATATCCGAGGTCGTCCAGGACACGAAGGTCTTGCTCCAGCAGTCGAGAGAACGACTGGTCATCTCGCGCGTTGCGAATGATCTCTCCTCGTACGACACCAATAAGTACAAGATCTCCATCGTGCCTGGCGCTGACGGCTCGTACCGCTTCCACCTCGGCGAACCCATCCGTGTCCGGTGGCGCGCGCCCCTACACCACTCGCGCAAGGACTGGATCGGTATCTATCGCGTAAGTCGTCTGCGTACTCTTCGCGCTATCGCAGCAATGTGCTCACTCCAAGTTGCGTGCTAGGTTGGTGCCAACCAATCAAACCTAGTTACGAAGACATCCTCGCTCGGCATGTGGGTCCCGGTGCACGATGACGAGTGGGATGGCGACATCCCGCTTAGCCTACACAAGCCAAAGACGGAAGACCCGAACTCGCCGGATGTCGAAGAGGGCGAGGTTGTCTTCAAAAGTGGCGCGCTTCCTTGGCGGACCGGGAAGTACGAGGTGCGGTATCACCATGATGGCAAGTACAACGTGATGAGCCTTGATGGACCATTTGAGGTTATTGGTGAGCGTTTCCGCGGCTCGTGGTGCATGACAAGATACTGATGCGGAGGATGCTTGGATGCAACAGTCGACAAGCCGAGCCAGCTGGATTTCACGTCTGTGCGCAAGTCGCTCACGCACATCGTCCCTCTCTGCCTAGACATGGACCCATCGCTCATCCCGCAATCATGCAAGAACGATGCGACTTCCAATGCCCCCGAGCCAGGCGCGGCAGCAGAGACCGAAGATGGACGCGACCCAGACGACTTCCGGTTCTGGTCGGAACGCCAAGCGAAGCGCATCTCGCTCGCGATCGAGCAGGCCTTCGGCGTCGAGATCGCGCCCGAGGTCATCGTCGCCGACGCAAACCTCTCCGCGCTCGCGAACCGCATTCTTGTCTCAAAGGAACTGCTTTCCGACTGAGTCGACATGCACGCTTACCTCAACAAACTTTCATCACTCACGACTTCACGATTGCAATGGTTCAATGTCCACGATGATCCCGTTTGGTCTACACCGCACGGAACGCAACAGCGACATCACATCTATTTTTCTTTTCTTGATTAGACCTTGGGACAGAGGGGGTATACCCGGGTTCAGAGGCTTTCGCAGTACTGTGCTTACTTATCGCATCCTCTAGTCTACACTACTAACTACATGTTCCATAGATGGAAAGTAGAGTAGATTGCTAGCAAGTAATGCATTTGGTTCCAGCGCACGACGAAGGGAAACACTCAGAGTTGCACGCAAGTCCGACCCTTCGTCAATGGCCGGGAGCTATCGCATCGCTCGCTGGTCGCATTTGAAGAGTAAGTGGCGTAGATGTAATGGCCGCTTGTAGCGACAGCCTTGCGCTAAGTTCTGCAACGAGTCGGGGAGTGGGGGGGCAAGAACTGTGGGTGAGTTGTATGCGAATACCCTCACTTTCGTGGCTCGGTATTGACATACCCATCTTGATCGCTAGAGTTATGGCCTCTCCAGCCTTCAGCGTGTTCCCAATGCGTCCCCAAGAGTACCTCAACTGACCAGGCTTGGCGGTCATATACGTAGCTGCCGAAAGACAACGACATGATGTGGGTGCCGCCCGCCTGACTTGTATCCACAGCCTCCTCATTCTCTTTACGTTCATATGTCAGATCAAATCTTGTCGTCGAGTCCGCTGCATTGCGGAACCGTTCGATCTGTCCAACACAAATCGGCTGCTATACAGTGCTATACAGTGCCTCCGACGGAAGGCGCATCTTGCAGTACCATGTAGCTCGCTAGAGTGGACATGACGTTGACTGCAGAGGCGTCTCTGGGGCCGACGAGGTACTCGGAAGATGTCATCGTGGGGGCTTTGCCAGTGATGGAAGTACAAGGTGACGATTTCGCCACGTAAATATCGCCTGGTGATCCTGTGTAGCCTGATGGTGAGATTGAACGCCTCCATCTGCGCAAGTATCAGTATCATAGCTGACCACTAAACCACACTAAACACAGACCGAATAATTAAGTTTACTCAAGACCTATGCGCAACTAAGCGCTTGGGCCTGGAGTCATCCCAAGTCACTGCCCGGCATCCACGCATGATTGCCAACTACCTAGTCTCAAAACTGAAGTACTGGTTCCTATGTCATTCACGCTCGTGCCATCCGTCCAAACCTGCCGTCAATAATTCTAGCTATTGAGCATGACGTTGCACCAAGCTTCACAGCATGTCGACAACCACGCGCCGATATCTACTGGGACGAGTTTACCAGTATCTTCAAGCTAATAGCCGTGCTGACGCACCTCTCTTGGTAGCCCACGGACTAATATGAAGCCTCGGAATAGAAAATCCTCATCGACTCATGCAACACTCGGCACAAAACACCATGACTCACTCACCCTCGCTTCCCCACCAAACGCCCGTTGCACCCGCAGGCGTGCCGGAGCCAACTGCGATCGCGCTGAGCAATGCTCACGGTTGCTACCTGTGACAGGTCTACGGCAGCTTGCATGCCGGGGCAGCGGGGACGTAGGCCGTCTCGCGCTTGCAGCCTGCCAGTGGGTGATGCACGTAGCACGCCTCATAAAAGCTACTGCATTCTGCCCTTTCGTCCGCCAGATCCTGCATCCTCCACGGCATATCCTCCACTGTATTTTGAGATATTCTCATGCGTTTCTTCGTCCTCACAGCTGCTCTACTAAGTGGCCTTGCTGAGGCGGCCGTGTTGAGAGACGAGCAGTTTGCGGTAAGTGCCATTGCATATGTAGCTTTTTAATAGGCTCACGCAGATCTAGGGCGAGGGCAATCAAACGGCGTTCCAATGGGGCCCCTGCGATCCGTCCATCGTGACGAACCCCTCGATCTCTTGCAGCTTCTTCGAGATTCCCTTGGACTACCATGACTTGTTTGCAGGGTACGGACGCATCGCAGTCGCTAAAGCGAACGCGACCGCCGAGCGGTTCGGAACACTCTTCGTCAACCCCGGTATGTCCGGACATATTCCAAGTTGGGCTACTTTCTGATGTAGTATTATGGCTATAGGTGGACCTGGGGAGTCCGGTTTGGCCGCTCTCGACGAGTTCAGCTCTATGGTGTCATCTCTCACTGGAGGACATTATGATGTTGTCAGTTGGGACCCGCGCGGAGTCGGTCCGCTCACCGTGTACGTATATGTGTGGTCCCTACCGGCCATTCCTAACGTGTTCTCTGTTGTGCAGACCAGGAGATATTCAATGTTTCAGTAGCATTGAAGAGTACAACACCTTTTGGAACGGCACGATCGAGCTCACAGGTATCGAGATGACGGGCAACTTCACGGACCCAGAGGATATCAAAGCGTTGTTGTCCCAGGCTCCGATCATGCACAGGAAATATGAGGAACTCGGTCAACGGTGCTTGCAGCAACCTACTGGGCAGTATCTGCAGTACGTGGGAACCGCGGCTACCGTCCGGGACATGGTCGCGATGGCGGATGCACTGGACGGTCCAAACGCCCCAATCAACTACGCCGGGATATCGTACGGGACGATATTAGGTGCATGGTTCATCAATAGTGAGTTATACTACCGCCGACACAAGATCATGGAAGTTACTCACTAGTAACATCTTCCTTCAGTGTTTCCTGAGGTGCCTGCTCTATCAAGTCATGCTTCTAATGCTCCAGCTGACTCATCTTGTCAAAGCGAGTCGGACGTGTGATCTTGGATGGCGTAATCAACCCTACATTCCTTGCGACCGAAGAAACAACGACTGTGCGTATCAACAGAGCACCTATGGTTTAAATCGACACTTAACCTCTGTCTCCAAGTTCTGGCCTAAGCTGCTCGCAGACGCAGACAAGGTATACGACGCCTTCGTCACGGGCTGCGCGCTCTCAGGTCCCGCCGGCTGCGTGATTGCCACAGAAGGGCAGAACCCAGCCGACGTCGACGCGAAAATCCAAGGGCTCATCCAGCGCGCGCATGACGCTGCGCGGAAGAATGGCACCATTCCCGTGACGTCTACTGATATCCGTCGTGAGGATCCAGCGATGTCTCGCGTGGTACAGGCACTGAGCCAAAGATATTCGCATAGTCGAACTGTTCGGAGCGATGTACTTCCCTGACCGGTGGGCCCCGCTCGCGAACGTGAGCTACCCGCAGGCGGTTGCCGCTGTCGATGCCGAGTCTGGGAGCAGTAATGTGGGCGCGCGCGCCATGCAAAGAGGGTAAGCCTGGGACGTGCATAGTTGGCGTCCTGGTCTTCACTGACGGCGGTTCAAGCCTCTGGAAGAGGCAGGCGGCGAGTCAGGTGCCAACGTACAATGCCCCAGCAATTACATGCAGCGATAGTGTCAACCCCGGAGGGATCACGATGACCGATGTGTTCAATGGAATCATTTCGTCCTCCAGGACGGGTTCGCACCTCTGTCGGTGTCTTCACTATGCCTTCATTTACTACGCCAAGAGCTGATCAAACGCACTTCTCCACTGCAGTCACCTCGATCTGGCCCAACATGTTCCAGTACTGTCCGTTCTGGCCAGTGCGCGCCGTAGAGAGATATGAGGGCCCATTCAACAAGACACTGGCTAACAAGATTTTGGTCATCAGCAACACGGTGAGGATATATGTCTGCTCCCCGGGGTAATCACCTACAAACCCTTCTCTCCTAGTACGATCCCATAACACCCGTCTCAGGTGCTCGCGCGCTCGTGGAGCTCTTGGGAGACGACGCTACACTGGTCCTACAGGACGGCTTCGGGGTAAGTTGACTGTTGACGATGTCCCCCTTTCCTGCTCTTGCTGACGTGCTCCGTGTATTGTAGCATACGTCCATCGGCTCGCCCTCCCAGTGCATCAACGAGATCGCCTTTGCTTACCTCGTGAACGGCATGGTACGTCCCCGACCGTAATACCAACGCATAGGAGGTCTAATGATCATCTTCGTAGCTCCCAGAAGATAACAATACGCTGTGCCAAGTAGACACTGACTACGCGCCATTCGCGGGCGTTGATACTGAGGCGATACTCGCAGCGCTGTCTTCTAACTAGCACAGGCTACCGCGCGGTTTGCATAATTGGAACTTCACCATGGTTGTGTTGCCCTAATATCATGATAATTATACGATATGTCTAAGAAAAGGTCTGTTCGGCAGCCCCTTACAAGTCGCGACGGTGCACGTGCCATCACCGTGGCAAAGACGTCTCTGGTGATAACGGCGTAGGCGGAGACAGTAGACCCCCTCCCTCGCTACCGCTCTCTACATCCCGACCAGGCAGCATTGTACGCCTGGGCCGCAACGGCATCCCTTCTCCAGCGCCATCGTCTGAGTCAGAGTCTGACCCAGAATCCGAAGCGCAGAACACTGCTTCTCCTTCTTCATGGTCGTAGCTCGCCTGTTGAGGGCGACCTAGGAGGAATGTCGCAGACCTAGGCGTAGACGAGTCCAGAGGCGCTTCGGGGTCGTCCAGGTTGAGCGCGGAGTAGAAATGTGCGGGCACACTGAAGCGGAGGTCTCCAAGGGAAGAGGGTCGGCTGAGATCCGCCATGTGCTTTGCGCGAATGTTGAGAAGAAGTCGTGGTCCCTGGACTTGTGTGAATCAGAGAGTGAGCGATAGGGAACTGGAGGACGTACTGCTGCACCAAGGATGGCAAGGAGCCAACTATATGCGCATATAGCCAGTAGTGAGAACGTATGTGAAATCATGGTGGAAAGCTGCTTACGGAAACCCGAGCGTAACAAGCGTCGAAGGCGCCAGAGTGAACAGGATGGTGTTCATGAGCATTACCACTAAATGAACGCGTGCATGTAAGAACGACTCGCTGTCTGCGGTAATGAATGCCCACTTACGGAAGATCGCGAGAAATGCGACGGCGCCGTCGCGCACGAGTGCGTTGAGCAACATCGTGTCTGAGAAACCTTCCTTGGCGCCTCGGATGATGCCATACATCATCAGACCGAAGAGAAACGCCTCATACACGATTGATGCTGTGCTGTTGCCAGCGGATATCGATGTGTGAGATGACCACAGGCATGATTCGACAGATACTGACCTGTAGAAGACCATTTCTGTGGGTAGGTCTGTAGCCCTGCAGTCAAGCCCAGTCTTGACCTTGTTGATGCTGAGGCCAATGCCTACGGCCATGATCGCGACCTGGACTCCAAAGCCCAAGAGCATTATACGCATGACCTTAGGTTGCGCCGCGTAGACCGCGTAAACTGCGCCGGTGTAGGATTGAGTGGTCAAATTTGCCGTAAGCACGTGCGGAGTGTGTACCTCGTAAGATGATGATCACTTCCACAGCTGCTTCCACTAGGAATGTGGACATGATCTGGAAAATGAGCCAGGGAACACATGGAACAACGATTTGTGCGTTCTGGATGCTGAGAACACGGGGTATGTCAATCAGATACGTCGCTGTGGGGATGAACTGACGAACGTCAAGGCGACCAAAGAATAGTACCGGACGAAGAGATAGAGAGCTTTCGGCAAGGTCCATTCAGATCTATCATAACGAACGGTTTAGTGCGCATCCGGATCCTTGGGCGAACGGGGTACACACGGCCAGATTAGCTTGACCTAGATGCACTTCAACGCCTCGCCTCCATCTGACAGATTTGGATGTCACGTACCTCTCCGTCCATGGTGGTCAGAATGTCCCATGTTAGAAGTGCGAGCGCCGCAGCTTGAGGTCAAGTCAGGAGTAAGGAACGCATAGGCGTAGTTATCACACACAGAAGCACGTACCGGCACTCCTCGCCGCGCCCTGCGCCTGAGACTCTGCTGCAAACAGCTGCTCGTACTCCTGAGACAGTTCATGCAGTTGCGTGCCGTTGAAAACGCCAATATCCATGTACAACAGGGCGAGTCCCGCGCGCGTGCGGACCCGGTGGTCGAGGTCGGATCGCAGAGAAGGAAATCAACGAGAAGAGAGGTCGCGGAACATCAGAGATTGAACGAGGTGGACATCGGTCCTCTGCGAGGTTGAAAAGCGACTGAGGGCCCAGGGGTCTACACACTCGCTAGAGAGAACTGCATGTGCCCCGTGTCTCGGCTTGGGTGCGAGATGCTGTGTCTGCGCCCGCGGCGGCGCGCGGCAGCGCTCGACCGGGTTTGCCTCCTCCGATGATGGCTGTAGCGCCTCTAGGTAGGTAGATGTGTGCGCACAAGACACAGGTGAGGTTCTAGGGCCAATGCGCCTACGGCATTCGTTGCAAGCGAGTCAATCGGGACATGATGGGGGTTTGGGAGAACAAGACCATAAGCGCTCAACCACATTGTGGCTCGGTACATACCGGTCCTTCAACTTAGACCCACATCCACTCTAGGACGCTCTGACACCGCACCACTTGCAAAGTCTCCATCAAGCTAGAAAATGGTCAACGGAGAAAATACATGACTTCGCGTCATATAGTCAGGCGTTTCTGAACGCGGACTTGGCTGTTTGGGCATTACAGGCGCAGGTACGCACTAGTGCTCGCTCACGACTAAGTCTGATTTCCCATGATTTCGAACATAGTCTAGAAACTAGGGTTACCAAAGAACCCACAAAGCGATTGTTTTGCTTGGAGACACCTCAAGACACCTCCGTAACCATACAGAAGACCCAAAGACTATAAACTGGGTCAGTCAACCGTAAACGTCTCGGATTGTATAGCGAATGTTTTACCACGGTAAGTGACGCCACAGATGTATCTCCCACGAGCCCCGCCTATGCTTGGTACGATGGAGGTAGGGTGTCAGAAGAAAGCACCATGCACTTCTCCCCGAGTTCCGTCCGTAGCGCTGACATCTCGGCCCGCAGTGCTGTGAGCGTAGAAGACAAATTCTCTTCTGTCGCCGATAGCACAGGGGTCGGTGCAAGCTGATCAGCCTTGCGAGCGTTACTCCGTGCGGCCCGGTGCCCATCGACCTCTGCGAGTAACGTCCGTATTCGTTGCACGAGGTAATTGAAGCGCTCCGCCTGTGCCGCCGCCGTTTCGTCTGAGAGTGTATTGAAGAAGTTAGCATCGCATCGAGTCCTAGGACATGTCGAAGGGAGCTAAAACCCTGCGCACCATCGTGTCCCTCGAGCAGGTCCAGTCGGGACGACATCTCTAGCATATCTATCGCAAGTGACATGTGAGGTGGGGACGGAGAGCGGGTGTCTTCAAAGGGAAGGCTCACCCGCAAGTTCTTTGTCTAGGATCAAAGGTTCGCTCTGGAGCCGCTTTTTTCGGAGCGTGTGACGGCGACGAAGGATACAGAATACCATCGCCGCTACGAGAGCTATACCACCTGCCGTACCGCCCGCGATCTCTGCGATGTGGCCACCAGACCAAGCTGCCTGCGACGGTAATGGAACCTGCGAGCCCTTGGAACTGCTCGGTGATTGCGATTGTGAGTTGGGCTGGTCTACCGCCGGCGATGGTGCGGCTGCCTGAGATGAGAGCGTTGAGATGTCAGTCGGACCAGACGATTGAGAAGTGTCTGTGCGTGTGGAGGTAGACAGCGCTGACGACACTGGCAAGGAAGCCGGTGAGGATGGTGTTTGAGAAGGTAGGGTAGGATGTGGTTGCTGCCCGAGTGATGACGATGGGCCGGATTCCGAATCGTCTTCCGTTGTGTAGACAACGTAATCGAAGAGCATGAGGGCCTCCATATTCCCGGATGCGCCGATGGTTAGAGTATGATTTCCATCGACTAATGAGGCGTTGGTGTATACAGGGACGTTATAGAAGACAGGAAGGGTATTGTTTGACTTGGTGCCTGTTGGATCGTGCGTGTATGAGCCGACTAGCTCGTCGTCGATGTAAAAGGCAAGGTCCGTAGAGGTAATAATCCCATATGTGAGATAGTTGATAACGACATGGTAGACGTAGACAGCATGACCGGTGAAGTTGACCTGAATCGTTTTGGGGTCTGGGTCAGACGCGCCGTAGTGCGTGGCGTCATGCCATGTCCCGTCGATGACTTGACTGACATCTATCGGGTCGTTGGCACGAAACGCACAGGAAGTACATGTCTGGCCGATGTTCCAGGCCCCGCTAGGTAGATATAACGGTACGGCTCCAGTTACGCTGTCACCCTTCTGGTCGTCGATAGTGCGATTGACTGAAGCACCGGTGGTAAGCGTCGCAGCTACGGTGAGCATGTATATCCAACGGCGGCGGGAAGACGCAGCTGCTAGGTAGCACGGCATCCTCACCAGTCGGACTAGGTAGGAGGCGAAGATGGATAGGCAGAAGATGAGAGGAACTCGCGGGAAAGCTCGTGGGGAGGTAGCTGCAGTCAACAGTTATGTGAACATGCAAGGCTTCGGCGTAGCGAGATCCATACTAACCTGACAGGTCTGAGGTCGCAGCTCATCAAGGCGATATCTATCGGGGAATTTCGGGCAGAGGTTGCTACGTGCATTGTTGTTGGTTGCATCCAGATCCTTTGCCAGTAAGGTTGTTCAGTATAAAATGGTAAGATCACGATGATGACTGAAGTGACAGAAAAGAACACACATAAAGCTTCTTGATAGATATGCCGTCATGGCAAAAACAATGCAGGTAGAGGCTGTTACATGCAGCCTGAGGTTCAACCTCCGCATGCGTGACGCGCAGAAGGTGGGATTGGGACTCGAGTTGTAGATCGTGGCACTAAGAGCTGGCCTATCAGCCCGGGTTACTGTGCAACGAATAATTCAATCGGACAGTCTACAAGGAGGTCAAAGAATCAAGGAGTAAATACGCCGAGAATGGTTTACCCGAACATCGCCCCGGTTCACAATTCGATCCTCTAATGCCATACAGTATCTGTGGATCCATGAGACAAGACGAGCTCAGAAGAGAAGGACAGGCCTACATTTGCGCCGTACTTTCCCATCGCCTGCTCGCTGCCTCGAGTGTTCTCCCATGTCACAGCGCGCCATCCACACGTTCCCATCCGAATCTTCGTGGCGAATGAGCTTACATGGCACGTGTGGCATGCACTGGCACTAGTACTGATCCTTCAATCGAAGCTCCGCGCACATGTCCGAGAGCTCTTGCCGCAGTGCCACTAACATGGTCGAAAGGCTGTCCTCCACCGCCGATGGACGAGACGACCCCGCGTCTCTGCCCCCCTTCCTAGCGCGTGCGTATCGTAATTCGTCGAGATGGGCCTGTAAGGACTGGATATTCCCCGCCAGTAGCGCCCGACGCTCCATTGGCGAGAAACTCGTCCCATCAGGCGGTACCACAGAAGATAGTGCCCAGGACGGACTTCGCGCATGTCCTAGTCGACATCAATGTCAGCCAGCTAGCTCCAGGATAAACGAGCAGATACACTACCCACCAACGGTATGATTGTAGGGCGAGGGTCCGAGCTCTTCAGGCCTGGTTGGCTTCGTCGAGTATCCCACTCCGTCGATCGCGTCTGCATCCTGTGGGGCGTCCGGGTGTGAACTAGCTATGATGTGTCCCAATCTCGCCTTATGACGGCGAGTGCGGCGGGCATGTAGAGCGTAAAGCATGCACGCAGCAGCTACCACAACAACAGCACCGCCCACAGCGCCCCCTGCGACGATCCCTACAGTGGGGGCATGAGTGCCAGTCTGAGGGTTTCCAAGTCCTGTAGGCGATGTCTCGACTGGTTGTGACGATTGTGATAGAGACGATGGCGATACTTGGGCGTCATCTTCATAGGTGCTGTAGACAACGTAGTCGAACAGAGTGAGCGCCCTCGTTTGGTTTGCTGTTTTGATCTGGAGTATATGCTCCCCTTGCTCCAAAGAGGCGTTGCTGTACACGAGCTTGTTGTACGACACTGCGGGGGCAGTGGTATTGTCGATTGGTGTTCTGGTGTAGTACGCCACGTAATGATCGTCGACGTAGAATGTGAGGTCTGTGGTAGTGGCGACGTTCTGACCCATGACGATGTTCACGATTATATTGTAGACGTATACCGCGTGCCCGGTGAAGTTGACCTGGATGATAGGCTCGGTGTGATCGGTACTCGTGGTGTCATGCCAAGTACCGTCGAAGACCTGCGTAGGATCAATAGGATCTCCAGGGCGAATAGAGCAGATGTTGCACATCTGGCCAATGTTCCAAGCCCCGTCGGGAAGGTAGAGAGGGACGACACCCGTAACGTTATCGCCCCTCTGATCATCGATAGTGCGATTCACAGACATTCTAGCTATACACGGAGCCGCCAGGGAGAGGAAGAGCACGCAGAGCACGGTAGCTGACAGGGATTCCATTCTGGTTTCAGGGTAGTTTGAAGTCAGAGGGCTAGCTCGCAGGTATGCTGTAAGAGGGAGAGTACGCACATGCGTTGAAGGCAAAGACGCCTCTTGAAGAACTTGCACATGCACAACATAGCAACGACGGGAGTGCCGCGGCGTTAGCCAAACGCAGGGCCTGAGAATGTGGTTTTAGGTCAATATGACAGATAGCTGAAGTAACGCATGTACTCACATTGCTCCAGTACAATGTATCATGGGCTATACCACAACTGATCCTCTCACCTAAACAACTTATGACAGGTCGAATGCGACGTAGGACCGGCCGACCGCAGTTGATGCTATCTGACCACAGCTCCGTATGAGCGTTCTAGCGTACCTCAGGCATCGGAATCTAGAGACAGAGCCACCAGCACACTTCCTACACGGTAGGCAGTTCAACTCGGAGACCGTCTGATACTGATTATTGCATACTACAGCGGTGGCGGTGTCGGCTGTCGCACGCTCGTACGGCAGCATAGGCGGATCTTTGCGGAGAAAGAGTGAGTGTATCACGATCCACAAGGCAACTGACTGTAGTACGACACGACGATTCTTCCCAGACGATACAAAGTCGTCTCAGATGCGGATGACGCTCAGGAAATCTGGAGGCTGCAGTCAGCGCGCAGCACACGAATCAAAACCATTACATTACCTACCGAACAACTCGTCAGTTCGCAACATCAGGCAGCATGATATATGGTCAGTAGATCAGTACGAAGGAGGCCGGCCATGCGAGCCATACGTCACAGAGTGCTGCTCCCCGATCGCCTCGCGCAAGGCCGACATCTCGTCTCGCAGTGCCATGAGCATTGCTGATAGGCTCTCTTCTTCCGTTGATGGGAGAGACGAGCCAAACTCGCTCTTCGCCATCTCCGTACGTGCGTAACGGAGGTCGTCGAGCTCGGCCTGGAACGCCCGCATCTGTCGAGTCAAGAGCATCGAGCGCTCCGTGTACGTCATGTTCAGCCGCGAGGAGAGCGGGTCGATGGATGATTCTGCATATGAATGTTGCGCACGTTCTATCGGAGCTTCGATTAGTACAAATCATTGAGTCGTGGAGCATAGGGTCAATACTCACCGGGAACGCTATGTGGCAGGGCCACCTTACCGGACGTAGTCGGTCCAGGATATTCAACACGTCCGGTGAACGGAGTTGGACTCAAGACAGCAGCGTGGCCACCTTTGCGTACGTCTTCGTCCTTGATGAGTTTGGAGCGTGGCTGGGATGCGGTGCACGCCCATCCGATGGGACGATAGTCGGTGCGCCGTAAGCAGAAGGCCCAAAGGAGACAGGCAATTATCATAACACTGACGATCCCGGCTGTCGCGCCACCTATGGCCCCTGCAGCAGTATGGACACTTGCTGGAGGTAACGTAGGTGATACACTTGCTGAGACGGACGAGCTCGGTAGAGACGTTGATGCGATATATGGCTGCATGGGGGTGGTAGAGTCGTCGGCCTCGGTGGTCGTGTAGATGATGTAGTCAAATAGTATTAGCGTTGTAGTATTGCCAGACGCAACGATCTGAAGAGTGTGATCCCCTTGCTCCAGCGCATCGTTGCTATAGACGAGCATCTGGTAGAGCACCGCGGGCGTGTTGTCGCTGCTAGTCGGGCTATGCAAGTAATTACCCACGTACTCGCTGTCGACGAGGAAAGTGAGATTTGTCCTCGTCGACGCCCTAGAGACGAGAGTGTTGATGATTGTATGGTAGACGTATACCGCGTGCCCAGTGAAGCTGACCTGAATGATACGATCGGGATCGTCGTCACCGTAGTGTGTCGCATCGTGCCACGTTCCGTCGAATACCTGACCAGGGTCAATTGGGCTTCCCGCGCGAATGACACAGGAGGTGCATGTCTGGCCAATGTTCCAGAGGTCGGTGGGTAGGAAGAGGGGTGCGACACCTGTAGTGCTGTCTCCCTTCTGGTCGTCGACGGTCCGGTTCACGTTCACAGCGGCAACGTGGGCTGCGATACAGGCAAGGAAAAATAGACAGCGCGCGGCGGTCGCAATTGTGCCCATAACAACTCGGACGTCGAACCAATATGAACGGGCAAGGGATGGAGAGAGCGATGCTGGACAGAAGGGATAGAGAAGGATAGAGCAACGTTGTCGTCGTCAAGCTCGACTAGTAAATATGAGACTCAATAGCGCCTCGGGTTTGGGGGGAAGGTCACATCCCGCATCAATGAGATTTGGCATAGCCTACGGACCTAAGAACTTCACAAAGACTGGTAAGTTCCGGTCTGCGTGAGATGAGAACGTACCTCAGGTTTGTGATAGATGCCACAGATTCGACTAACTCCGCGATACGGCACGATCACAGAGCGACGTCGTGCCGCAGATAGAGCATACCAGTAGAGTCATTATAAACATCGAGAGTTAAACACAAGATGATGATTCTGGCGAGAGTACCAATAGGTGGTGTGTCAAGTACGAGCAAATGGCCATCGAGCGGCAAGTGTTGAAAGCAATTAAGCTTAAGCGCCATGCGAGTATACGAAGCGCTGCTCATGATCATGACACTTGTACGGCGGACTCTGCGCTGCATTATTATACAGATAGCTCTAATTTGCATAAGCTACACAACAACTTTTCCTACCGTCCCAGCGCCATACGCCCATCAAAGCGTAACTACTCAAGAATCGTACGAAGGAGGGATACCGTGCGAGGGGTAATTGTATTGCTGCTCCCTGAGCTCCGCGCGCAAGTTCGCCATTTCTTCCCGCAGCGCCATAAGCATAGCTGAAAGACCCGTTTCCGTTGTTGACGCTTGCGACGAATCACGCCCGCTTTTCCTCTCCTCCATGCGCAGAGAACGCATCTCGTCAACTTGTGCCTGTAGTGTCTGGATATGCTGAGCCAGCAGTGCGAGCCGCTCTGCTTGTGGTACGCCCGGCGATGTTGCTCTAGGCTCGGGCTCAGAGTGGGTTCCTACGAAGGATGTCCTCCATGATACCTGCGCACGTTCTTGAGATTGTGTGAGTTCAGATGCTTCTTGGTTTGTATTTGCACTACTCACCGGCAGCACCAAGAGGCAGGGGCTCTTTTCTAGGCAAGCTCACCGGCGCATCTATCACATAGAAGTAAGTGAAACGGATGTAAGAGTGAGTCGCTTTTCGAACGCACCTTCGCCCATGATCTGCTGTGGTACAGGCTGTGACTCAGCGCCGACCTAGCCGGTCTGCCGGCGGCGAACATGAAAACGATAGACAACGTAGAGGAGGCAAGCGACGAACGCCACCCCACCGATCGTGCTGCCCACAATGCTCCCAATAGGGATATCCCGGTGGTGTTGTGATGTCGAGGACACACCTAACGGTTGCGACGGTTGCGATTGCGACTGTGAAGTCCGTGCAAGCGGAGTGTTCGTCGACGCTATTGACCCCACTGGCAGGAAAGGAGACACGTCGGACGATCCGGGCTGAGAGGACAGGAAAGAGGACAGTACTCCGCTAGAGGAATGTGCCAAAGCAGTCGTGGCCAGCGTCGTAGAAGGTGGTTCAGAGTCGGAGTGGGTGGGAGGCTGGGAAGAAGAGCTCGGAGGAGACTGGGATGGTGTCCGTGAGGGTGGATTGTTCGGTGATGACGCATGCGGAGGTGACTGAGACGAGAAAGGTGGTTCTGGCTCATCCTCGACTGTTGTGTACATGACGTAGTCGAACAGAATCAGCACTGCTGAATCGCCAGACGCGACAACTTGGAGGGTGTGTTCTCCCTGTTCCAACGCATCGTTGCTGTAGACGAGCATCTGGTAAAACACTGCGGGCGTGCTGTCGTTGCTGGTCGGGTTATGCAAGTAATTACCCACGAAGTTGCTGTCAATGAGGAATGTGAGATTCGTTCTCGTCGAGGCTCCAGGGACGAGAATATTCATGATCGTATGGTAGACGTATATCGCGTGCCCAGTAAAACTGACTTGGACGATACGATCGGGATCGTCGTCACCGTAGTGTGTCGCATCGTGCCACGTTCCGTCGAATACCTGACCAGGGTCAATTGGGCTTCCCGCGCGAATGACACAGGAGGTGCATGTCTGGCCAATGTTCCAGAGATCGGTGGGTAGGAAGAGGGGTGCGACACCTGTGATGCTGTCTCCCTTCTGGTCGTCGATGGTGCGGTTGACGTCCACGCCGGCGACTGCAACGCATGCTATGAACAAGGCGAGAAAGGGCGTACTGGGGCTGAGAAGGACGGTGGAGGTGGTCGGGCCCATGACCGTTCCGATTCAGGGTCGCTCATCAGCCAGAGCTTGACACATGAGCACAAGGAGTCGAGTGGGAACCACCTATATTAGCTCCGTTTCAGCGATACAGTTACGCCGCGAACTTTGCGATAGAAGCAGTTCCGTATGCATCCATCAACAGATTTATGTCTTCGGTGACAGATGGCGATTTCAATACGTCGATGGTGAATGGATTCTGGGATGCCTGGATGCCACATCTCACCAGCATATCGAGAATAAGTACCTTGTGCTTTTCTAAGATCCGGTGCACCAGACTCGCCGTACGGGATAGCTTCGCCTGCCGCCCGAGTCGAGCGGACAATTTCGCTTCACATCTCTGTTAGCCTCATCTCATGATAGCCCGCGAGTCACGCAAAGAGTGCGCGTACCTTTGGAGATATTCATTGCTGGTTCTACAAGGCAAGATACTTAGAATTCACTCACTTCTAGGTTCAACGTATCGCTGAGCTACAAAACAAGTAAGTGAGTGCTTCCGCCAAAGCATGACATCTCCTGACTCTCGAGCAACATGTCGCAGCCGTCCCAGGCGCGTGGTCTATACGACGGGATCAGATGCCCATCTCTGCACGCAGTACTCTTGCGCATATGGGGTCCGGTTGTCTCCTACGCGCAGCGTCCTGGCTGTTTCGGGCCATGAGCTCGGGGTCCTGTTGAACTCTCGCACGATGCAGTCGCAGCACGTCCCAGGCCCGATTTGAACTCTTGAGGAGCCGTCTCGGGTCGTGGGGATATGCAAAAAGACGCAGGAAGTCACCAGGAGAAGCGGCCGCAGGCGGCAGGACAGCTGGACTCGTTGTGCACCGCTGATAACTCACTGTTCACCTCATGCAGCAGGTACAAACCTTGCGACCTTGAGTGAGAGAGACGTGGCCATGGGCCCGTGACAACTTGCGCGGTCAGGAAAGGAGTTGGACTCGGAACATAGGATTGCGGCCGCGATTGTGCATGCCAGTGTGCGTGTCTTCGTCCTGAGTTGTACTCCAGCGTGGCTCTTAATCGTGGTTGAGATATGATGGAGGGATTCGAGTTCAATGGAGAAATCGGGCGCTCAGCGCTAAAGCGCTAGAGGCACGGTAATCAAGCGCTCAATGCTCTAACGCTCTCTACGATCATCTTGTACGATGGCCACTCGCATACAAACACCTCTGACCGGGACCCCATGTATATCAATTCGCTTGCCATCCCGACACCATACATCCATCAATATGCAGCTCTTCAAGCATCGTACGAAGGAGGAATCCCGTGCGGGAGGTTGCTGTAGTGCTGCTCCCTGAGCTCCGCGCGCAAGTCCGCCATTTCTTCCCGCAGCGCCACAAGCATAGCTGACGGACTCGTTTCGGTCGCTGATGCTCCTCCACACTGTATAGAATCGCATCCGCTTCTCCTCGCATCCGCTTCTCCTCGCATCCGCTTCTCCTCTCCTCCGTACGCAAAGAATGTATCTTGCTAACCTGCGCCTGCAAGGTCGTGATGTGTTGAGCCAGCAGGGCTAATCGCTCCGGTTGTGGTGCGACCCGCGCTGTTCCTCCAGGCTGAGACCCGGGAAGTGGCTCTGTAGGAGGCGACGCCCATAACGCATCTTCACGGTCTTGTTTATTCGTAAATTCATATGATTCCTGGTAGACGGACACTACTCACCTGTAATACTAAGGAGCGAGGGCTCTTTATCGGGCATAAGAGGCGTCCCAGTCGGATCTATCACAAGGAAGACAATCAGCGGACATAAGTTTGGTCTGCCTTGGAGCCCACCTCTGGCTTGGTAACTCAGATCATGAGGCTCCGGTTGCGGTTCAGCGCAGACTCGTTCGCCTTGGTGGCGGCGAATGCGGCACCGGTGCAAGAGGTAGAGCAAACAAGCTACAGATGCCACGCCAGCGGCAATGCCCCCCACAATGGCCCCGATCTCGGCAGTGTGTGTATCTGGCTGGTGCGATGCCGAGGATTCATCTGAGGATTGTGGAGGCTGCAATTGCGAGCCTGAATGTGGGGGTATATCCGTCAGAGCCTGTCATCTTGGCGAAGGAGACACAGACGAACCGAATGGCCGACTTGGAATTGCTTGAGACTCGTCGTCCTCGACTGTTGTGTACATGATGTAGTCGAACAAGATCAGCGATGTTGTATCGCCAGAAGCCATCATCTGCAGGGTGTGTTCTCCCTGCTCAAGTGTATCGTTGCTGTATACGAGCGTCTGGTAGAACACTGCGGGCGTGCTGTCGTTGCTGGTGGGGCTGTGCACGTAGCTGCCCACGTAGTCGCTGTCGATGAGGAAAGTGAGATTTGTCGACGTGTAGGCCCCAGAGACGAGGACGTTCATGATCATATTGTAGACGTATACCGCGTGCCCGGTGAAGCTGACTTGAACCATGCCGGAATTGCCGTTACCGAAGTGCGTCAAATCGTGCCATGTCCCGTCGAAAACCTGTCCTGGGTCAATTGGGCGGCCCGACTGGATGTTACAGGAAGTGCACGTCTGGCCGATATTCCAGGTGCCGGCGGGGAGGAAGAGGGGGACAACGCCTGTGACGCTGTCTCCCTTCTGATCGTCGATGGTCCGGTTCACGCCCGCGTCGGCACCCGAGATACATGCTGCCAAGAGGGTAATCAGTAGCATGGTAGGAACTGCGTTTGAGGTAGGTGATCCCATGAGAGTGTCGGTCTCAGTTACGGTCGCCGGGTAAGGCTCGACTAGCAGCAAGAGAGGGGTAGGTTCGTCAAGTATGACCCATCTATTTGAATATGGCAGTGAGACAGGTAGGACATCGCAAACTTGACTGTGGAAGTAGATCCATGTGCATCGACAGACATATTCGTACTGAACACGACAGACAGCGACACCAATGGATTGATGGGTGATGTATCCCGGGATGCCTAGATATCACAGTTAGTCGATGTATCAATATGACTTTTGCAGGACTTTAAGTACTAGATTGCAGTTGGAGCGGTCGCACACGGCAAGTCCAAGTCGAGTAGGCAGTACTGTCTCGCACCTCTACGAGCTTTCATCTTGTGAATGACTACGAGTAACGTCATTGGTGCTCGCGTTCTTCGGGATATCAATCGTCAGCACTCCAAGCGAAGATCTCGATTCACTCACCGCAGAGCTCAAACGCGTCGCCCAATCGTGGAAGGCAAGTGAGTGCTTTGACCGCTGTGATGTCTGGGCGTCGGTCAGTGTGGGCTGCCTACGATGTCTTCGGTACGCAACTCAACGAGGTGTGGGATACCGTCGCTCCCCAGATCCTGCCATCCTAGAGTCAATGAAGGCCCACGGTCAGTACTCGGCGCTGAAGACGGCCCGCTTCTGAATCGTCGTGGAGGACGGCGAGGGAACGTTCTGGCCTGTGCTTGTGTGGATTGCCGTCCATCCCAACACCACCAACGCCAGGGCTGTTCGCGACGCCACCCCCGACATCCTTCACATCCTAAACGACGTCCAGGTCAACGATGTGACTGTCGAGTGGTACGAAAGGACTGTCGAAAGCCTGACCGTCTCTCCCCTGACGAGCGTCGCGGAAAATAACGATGACTGACGTTTGGACGGCACACTGTGATGCTTACTCGCCAAGTACTACTAGTAGCGCACTAGCGTCGATTCGTCGGATGTGGGAGGGTGTGAGTGTGCTTGCCATGCATACTGGCTCGTGCATTGCACCTATCGACGAACTTCAGCCCATCGCTCGCGATACGGCCTCGGACACGAAAGGCACATATGTACATGTTGTGATTGTGGAACTTGTGGCAACGCAGCGGCAGCGGAAGTAACGTTGGGCGGCTACGTTGAGCCTGCCCTAAACACTACATGACAAAATCAGCCAAGCTAGCAAACGCGTTCACTCCGTCTGTTCCACTCACTCAATGCTAGTCTTACTTGCCAAATGTACGCTCAGTCTCATTGGCATGGTCGTATCTCTGCGTCTCTCTGGGATTTGACTCTGCCTCTTTCACCCTTCTTATTCACTCCCGGCTCGACCTACTGTCTCTATCGGGCTGGGAGTTGCTAATAAAGGGAAGAACGACTTGTATACGATACGAGGCATTTATTTCGGTTGCCTCCGACTTGCCAAGGAGTGTCGACCTTACGAGGTGCCTTACAACCCTGTATGTATGGTAGCTTTGTTGGCAAT
Source organism: Cubamyces lactineus (assembly GCA_022376465.1). Classification (NCBI taxonomy): domain Eukaryota; kingdom Fungi; phylum Basidiomycota; class Agaricomycetes; order Polyporales; family Polyporaceae; genus Cubamyces; species Cubamyces lactineus. The sequence goes on along the minus strand of JACDTU010000022.1, from coordinate 323,152 downwards.
ACATATCGAACCAAAGTTCTCGTGTTGCCTGTATCGTCGCCGTCCGGGCCCTGGAAGATCTAGAAATTTATCAAGAGCTATGCCATCCTGACTGTATGGTAGAAGTAGGCGGCCAACAGACATCGACTTCGAGTGGAGAAGATGGCGGGGAAACTTACACTCATACTACCGCCTGCAGATGATGCGCTTTGGCAAGATGTCCGCCGATACTCCGCCGGAGAGTTCGCACCAATACTACTTGTCGAATTTGAGGTTGAATATCAATGTGTTGAGAGGGATACATCCGAATCCCCTTTAAGGTCTACAGTATCGAATATCGCACTCTCATGCAACAATGTATGGGGCTTCTCTACAGCTCAATGCTGACAAGTCACCAGTGTGAAACTGTGATCCAAATTAGTCGATGGGAATATCGACCATCGCGAGTATGGATGCAATGTGTTGCCGTAACGGATGCTTCTTGTTCAACGTTCATCATCCGCTGCTGTCTCATGCCCACCCTGACCATCTCGAAGATGGCCGTACGAGGCAAGCACCACGCGAAACTCCATTGACATGGCGAACAACCAGTGCAAGGTCCGGACGCGCGAGGGCGCTCCGATAGCAAACGGCGACCTGCTAGTTCCATCTCCAGGTCCCATGCTCTGGACGCCCGTCTCCGCCAAAGCGGCAGGTTACTCGATACCCCCTATTTGAAGTCTCTGTCTCGACTACGACCACGACCCTCTCCGTAGCCGACATCCCATAACAGCATCCTAGCAACATACCGAGATACGCTATGGTTATGGAGCTGATTGTCGACAATAAGCACGCGGAGGCCTCCAGCCCCGCCTTACACCACACACTGCCCGTGGAAGTAATTCGAACAGTAAGCTGAAATTTCTCATATTTGTTGACCCAATTTGATCGACCTCCTTTCTTCAGAGTAAGCCTATTCTCTACATACTTTCAACAGCCATCCTATGGCGCCGATGCGCTAGCTAGGTGTTTGGTACTGGCTCTCCCGGGGTAACTGGTGCTGGACATGGGGCCGGCGACACAGAGGCTGCATCGTTCACCTCTCTGAGGCACGGCATGTGCGCCAACTACGCACTGGGCTAGTGCCAGGGACAACGTGCCTGACGACTAGGACATATTCACGTCCTTCTAGACCTCGCTCAGGAACCTCCACATCTTGTTGACGCTCACCTTCACGATCATAGCTGACCAGTTGCCTATGGACAGTCCTGGAACTAGCAGCTGCGAGCGACAAAGCCGCCGGCGCGAAACTCTGTTGCCTTTGCAGCACCGTCCGTCTATGGCTCCTTCCGGTGTTATACGACACCGTCGTCCTCTCATCCGCCAAGACCATCGAACGCTTCGCATACGGACAAATGGAAAATCCCGACAGCACCGCCGTCTACCCCCCGCCCACATCCATCGTCCGCAAGCTCTGGATCGGACCGACGAGCAGCACCGTCCAGAACGACCTCGCCTACAGCTCCTCCGCATGGCCCATCACGCTCGTCCACCAGATCCTCGTCCGGTGCGCGTCCCTGCACGCGCTCGCGATCGTCAACCTCTACCAGGGCGACTGGTTCCGGCTCGCACACGTCCTCCCCGCGGGCCTGCGCGCGCTCACCCTCGGGCCCGTGCACGGCAAGGTCGACTGGCGGTACCTCCCGTGCTCCGCGAGCCTGCGCGAGTTCACGTCGATGGACACGTACATGATGGACCTCGAGCTCCAGCAGATCGTCGCCGCGCCGGGCATCCGCACCGTGCGCCGCGTGTACTCGCGCGTGGACCATATCAACCTCGCGTTCGACCAGCTCGACTGTGTAGAGAAGGCGACGTCGTTGGAGAAGCTCGAGATCGTCTGCTGCGCGGAGTCTGTAGAGAGGGCCGCGTCCGTCCTGGAAAAGATTGCGAGATGCTACAAGCTCAATCCGGAGCGCATCGCGCTGGTCCCCAAATCACATATCTCAGGATCGACGTTCGATCCTATCGCGGTGCTCTTCAACGATTGGCTATTGTCATGGAGGACGTAACTTCATCGTGTCTATATTTTCGTCTGGGAGTGTGAGTGATTCACGCCTTCCACGGTAGTCCCTTCCATTGACATCGTGTCCCAGAGAATACTTGTCAAGTTCCATTACATCAAGATGCGCAGAACCTTCATAACTATGCTCGCATCTCGTCAGACGTTTCTTGTGCTCTCATTTTTCTCGTCCACTTGCATGCTATTTATCATGTACGTTAGACGCTAGACATACCAACGCGACTCGTGGTTATGACAGCCGACCATGTCTATCATCAGTTCCGAGCCATCCATATAACACAACATAAGCGACCCTGACCCCGCCAGAGCCCTCTCACAGCCAGACAATACTCGTACAGCTATACAGCGCGTCGTCCAAATCCATACACAATCCATACACAGTCGCCATTCAACGCCGCCGTCACGCCCAGCTCAGGCCTCATCAGCGCTCAATAATGCGAGTCCCTCGAAGACACCTCCGAAAGCGCACGCGAAAGCTGCGAAAGACGCAGCTCCGCCTTCGTCGGCGTCGTCGCAGGCACGCTCGGCAGTGCGCGCGGCTGCTCTGGCGGCGGCGGCGGGACGGCAGGGAGTGGGACGTCGCTCCAATGCACGGCGTCCTCGAGCGACGTCGGCGTGCGCGGCACGCGTGCGCTTGGGACGCGCGGATGGCCTCCAGGCGTGCGCGGAGTGCGCGGGACGCGCGCGCTCGCTGGGGTTCGTGGTTGGGGCTGGGGCTCACGGGACGAGTACGGTGTGCGGGGCTCGCGGGCGGTCATAGGCGTGCGGGGTTCGCGGGCAACGGGGGTACGAGGCTCTCGCGCGCTGGGAGTTCGAGGTTCCCGTGAACTAGGAGTACGAGGCTCACGGGGCCCTGCGGTCCGCGGGGTGCGCGCGGTGGGTGTGCGAGGGACCGGCGCGTCCGGAATACGAGATTGACGAGCCATAGCAGCAGTGGGCGTCCGGGGAGTGCGCGGCAGGCCAATCGCCGCAGGAGGCATGTACTCAACAGGTGCAGTGAAGACGCTCTGTCGCGGGCTCGAGACGGAGCTCGCCGCCTGGGAACGGCGACGCGGCGCCACAGACGGCGCGATGCTCGCCGCGCGGGACTTGCGGCGGCCGCCTGGGGTAGTAGGGGGAGCGATGCTCTCCGCGCGCGATTTGCGCCGGGCACCAGGTCCAGCAGCGGGCGCGCCGTACGCGCGGTAGCGGGAAGAGGCGACGCTCTCAGCGCGGGACTTCCGGCGTGCGGACATCATGGTGGCAGAACTCTTGCGGAACGGGTCGATGCTGTCGGCGCGCGAGCGGCGCTTCTTCGCAAGGGCGGAGTTGAAGACGGCTTTGACAGAGTTGCGCTGGCCTGGGGCGTCGTCCTGGTCGAAGATCTGCGAGTTGCGCGAAGACGCCCTCGAGGACTGGCGCGAGAGCGAGATGATCGAGTCGCGTCGCGTAGGTGCCCGTATGTAGTCGACACGGCTCCCGCGCCAGCCTGGAGGAGGACCGATGGGCGTGACGAGCGGGAGCATAAACTCCGGGGACTGCGGCCCAACGATGTCGCCCTGCTCAAGCTCCACCATGCTGTTGAACCTGCTGTCGGGATTGATGCGCATGTTTGGTGCTCCGCTCTTTCTCTGGCGTTGGACAGCTACTGGTTGAGGAGCAACCTGGTCGAGCGAGGTGCGTTGCCCATCGGCAAGAGAAAGCCTGGGCTTCTCGAAGGGATCCTCAGGAACCATGGGCTGGAGGTCCGTCTTGATCTTGTCAATGGAAGGCCGTGGTGTATGAGATGGAGTGCTGAACGCGCCCGACTTTGCACGCGCCGCTACAACGTCTGCGAGTGTAGCCTCAGACTCGAAGCTCGCGTCGCTATTCCGGTTGCCAGCCTCTAAGTTGTCGTCTTCAAATGACTTCCCCGCAGCGGGCCCTATCCATGTCGCATCGCTTCCACGACGCTCCAATCCAGGAATCGCGTTCACGAACTTGGCGCCCCTGCGCCTAGTGTTGCGTCGGCGATAGACAATGAATATCACCACTAACACGAGAATAAGAGCGACACCGCCGCTCACAGAGGAAGCGATGATGATCGTCTTTGTGCTTTTGTCGCTGGAAACAAGGGAATAAGCGGTGTCTACGTCGGGGTTGCGATACACCTGTGCGCACCTCTTACTGCCCAAGCTAAGGGGAGCATTACTGCTGTTTGAACCATTTGTATCTGAAACGCTGTTTGGACTAGCTGTGGGCTGTTGGCCATTTCCTAGGGGGCCGGAAGAGCTATATCCTTGAAGTTAGGTCCCGTACCTTTGATTCAATAGTGAACGTACCCAGGAGCAAGTGGTGATTCTTGAGCTGTCGCAGGATTCTGGGTGACGCTATCAGGAATGCCCGAATTTGCGCCATTTTGGCCGAACCCCGAAGTTGGAGTGTCGGTGGTATCGGTACCTCCTCCAATAGGATTGTTCACGGTGCCAGTGACAGGATCCGGCGGAACTTCCGAGCTCGAATCCCCGGTGCCATTCGAGTTCGGATCGAAGTCAGAGGAATCTGAATCAGGAGGAGGTGTGGTGTTGGTACCGGGGTCCAAGGGAATGTCGTTGGGGACGTCAGACATCGGGAACAAAGAACGTCACGAGGAATGATTGGGAATATTGAAATCAGAAGGAAGAAGGAAAGAAGATGCTATACGAAGAGCCAAAGAGTCCACGCCGACTGAAACACGAAAGTCCAAGGAAAACGAAACGGGATCAAGAAAGGAGAAAACTTGCTTGCTCTCGAGAAGTTCAGACACTGGGCCTTCTTCCTACGAGCAAGACTCCGTCGTGACCTGGCCACCGAGCAGTACAAGAAAGCAGCAGTGGTGGGGAAGATGACCGCCGTACAGGAGCGTACCGGCGCGTCCAAGACCAGCCCAAGAAGCAAAGTAGGGCTCACCAGGAGCAGCGAAGGAACGAAGGAGAGGGAGCCAGCCTATAGATAGGGAAAGGGAACCCCGGTGCCAGACGTGGTGGACGACCTCGTACAAGGTGCGCGAAGGGAAAAACGCCCTATTCCGGAGAGCATCACCTCGCCTAACCCGAGCCTTCCGTTATGCCTCGCACCACACACCTCAGCCAGCGATGATGACCGTGCCAGTCGCATCAGCGAGCGGCAAGCTCGATGATGCACTGGCTCGAGCCTTGAATGCGGATCACGGCCGTATCCTTCCCGTCTCGGGAAGGCTGATAACAGAGCTACTGTTGCTCTGAGCTATTCCAACAATCGCAGGACGCACAGCACTTGCTAAGTCGGACATTTGCGCATCTCGACCTGATAACGTCGAGGCTTTGATTGAACAGTGATGGCGGCAGTGCCGGCGTTCTGGGCATCTCCAATGCAAGGTCTCCTTCATGGGAACGATGCGAAGGAGGAAATTGGCGTCGATGTAGCAGAGATGACAATTCTTCGCTATGAAAAATATGAGGACGGAATGACTGGACGAGGAGCGAAGGAGAGATGAAACAAGCGCCTATGTCACCAACGACGGCCCTATGGCAATGGGACCCACAACCGCAAACACGCGTATGGATTCTCCGAGAGCACGCGGCTATGGCCAGTGCGAAGGTCTACATCTCATTCGGGTTTGACCACACTTCGACCTTATCACCGGCATGCTCTTGTATTGTGCACTACACCAACTGGCAACTCGACACACTACCATCATGATCCTTCCCACATTCCACCGGCAGTACTGCTATCTCCTCCTACGACTACTAGTACCACTGGCTATCGAAACCGACGAGTCCCCGTATCCGTATCCAAAACGACCACGCTAGACTGATGAGCCCTACTACACGACACATGCTGCTACTTGCAAGGGAGGCGGTAAGAGAGAAAGGGGAAACTACTATACGTAACGTCCGGGACGCATGCGTTTTACAGACAACAGCGCCGTACCGCGCCGCGCGCAACACAGGCATGGATACATCGTGGAGGGCTACAATAAGTTATACAATTATGCTGAAAGCTACCTACCTTGACGTGCGGATGATCGTGAACAAATGCATGATAGAAATATGAGGCCTGGCGTGGCCTGCGCGGAAAACTTCGTCCCTGAGCGAAGCGGCGATATTAGCGGAGGCGGCGAACGATCATGACATCTGATCTCACCTGCAGGCAGCCGCCACGGAGAACGGGAGCCCCTGAGACTTCCCTACCGAATCGCGCAAGTCTCATACAGACTCGGTGGCTTGGGAGCTTTGAACTTGCCCCAGACCTCCCACACCTTCAGCTGCGACTCTTCCGGCACTGCGAAGACGATACGGTGTCCATTGGGGCTCAACACGCTGCCCGCGACGTTGGTCTTCGCGACAGACACCGTCGTGACATGGCGCATAGTTGGGAACTGGTGTACAACGACGGAGTTGCTAATACGCGAGGTGAAGGGATCGACGACGATGGATGCACTGGCGAATGGATCATCGAGCGGAGTAGAAGGTGTGGTGGGCGTCACAGGAGCGGGAGCAGTCTTTCCAGGACCATGCGTACTCAGCAGCTCCCGGATATGCGGCGAGAAGTGAAGCGAAGTGACTTGAGCGTCAAGCTCAATCTTGGTCGGCCATTCCGTCGAAGGACTGTCGTCCACTACGTCCCAAACACGGATCGTTCCGGTTCCTTCGGCTGTCGAATCGCCGGTGACGAGATACTTGGTCTGCCACGGGCACCACGCGAGGGCCTACGCTCCTGTTTGAGCGACTACAATCACCGGACAGATGCGAAGGAGAGCGCTCACCGTCACCGCGCCGACATGTTGCATCTTGCGACGCCTCTGGACCATCTCACCGACCTCGAGCGGAACTCTGGGGCGGCGCGCATCCCATACCAGGACCAGTCCGTTCTGGTCGCCGGTGGCGAGGTGTTTTCCATCTTCCTTCCACGCAGCCTTCAGGATACGGCCCTGGTGGCGGGTGACCTTCTTCAATTGTTCCTTCATCTTGGTGGGATCCAGGACGCGCGTGTCGTAGTGGCGGAGGGTCCCCTTCTCGTCACCGATCGTGAGCATGTTCTCACCGAAGCACATGGAGGTGACATTCTTCATTTTCCAGCTGCAGACCATCTTCTTAGCGACCAGGTCCCACAACTGGACACCTCCGCCCGAAGTCGCGAGCGCTACGATGTTCGACAGATCCTTCCCACCGCATTGGACGAGCCGCAAGCTACCAAGGCTTCCAGTGATTTTGCATAGCTGCTGCGCAACGTCCTCGGTGTCCGCCATGTTCTTGTAGTGGACACGATTGCCACGGCCGAACACCACCGCGTTCGACTGAGACCAACTCACGGGCGATGCCGGTGCGGAGTCGGCGGCGTCGCCGGCCGAAGCGACCGAGTAGTCGATGGTGTTCACGGAGCGGAGGACATGGTATGCAGAGTGGGGAGCGTACGTGGGTTCCGCAGGAGTCATGGACTCTCTCTTCCTGCGCAGGTCGGCAATCGAGGAACTTCTCATCAACGCCGAGCCAGCCATCGCCGTGTCGCCTGCAATCGATGACGCCCGCGAAGGGGAGTTGGAGTAGACGAAAGAGGAGGAAGCACCGCTAAGACGAGGCCTGCGCGGGCTGGAATGTATGACTCTTGCAAGCTCTTCATGCGCCTCGTCGATCATTGAACGCGTCCTAGTGAGACTCGCCCTCGAGGGGCCCGGCGAGAGCTGTACGACGTGTCAACCACCGTAGCCACGTAACCGTATATCTCGACATCGCTTACACTGCTCACCGGGGTGTCAAAAGGCAGCGTAGGTTGTCGACGAAGCCTCTTGTTCGAGCCAGAGTCTTCATCATCAAGGGAGCTGAGAGTGCGTTTTCTGAACCCGGTCTCAGGTTGACTGTCGTGGTTGGCGAACAAAAGTGGGCCACGTACCGCTGAAAAGGAGAATGCCCGTAGATCCACGACGTGGTAGACATCGTGCAGGTAGACTGAGGACGTCGTGGTGGGAGAGGAGAGGGAGATGGCTGAGAGAAACTCGGACACAGAACGTGTGGCAATGGTTTCGGATTGAGTGCCTCGTTAGACGCGCGAGTCTGGGGAAATGGCATCAGACCACGTGATCGTCGTGTCACATCCCAAAACGGAAGCTTTCGACACCAGTAGGGTTCGAACCTACGCTCCCAGAGGGAAACAGATCGTAGGCCAATTGGTTCTAATCTGTCGCCTTAACCACTTGGCTATAGTGTCATGTCGCTCGAGTGATAGGTAGGGCACAGGGCCATGCGTCCTATTTTCATACCGGAAATGATCTAAGCTGCCCTACATGACATAGGCGAAACGCAACAACACTACCGGGTATACTAGACAACGTAAAGCGAACCATGACGCCGCGGCATCAGAGAGAAAGCATACTTCAAAAGCAACTACAGCCTCTCCGATTTTAAAGCGACGCCGTCAACGCGAGGACAGCCGCAACCATGATAACCCCAGCGACGCCAGTGTTTGCCACGAGGCTCGACGCGCCGCTCGCAATCTGGCCGGTCACACCACCAGAGAGACCAGCGGCGGCAGCGACCGCACCGCTGAGGAAGTTGGCACCGCAAGTCTCCTGAACGCCCTCGTACAACTTGGTTTGGCCGGAAAGGAGCGCGGAGCTTGAGAGGCCGGGGCCGTAAGGGGTCGACGACTCGAAGCTGATGTACGACGTGAGGATGTTACGCGTGCACGAGGTGCAAAGCGAAGCGGAGGGAAGATCGGGTTGGAGCATCAAGAAGAGGAGGTTGTTGTTGGCGAAGGTCGTTGCGTTCGGCGCGGTGGCGACGATGGACTGAACGGTAGCACGACGGGACACCGCGGACTTGCTGTCAAGAGGAGTCGAGACATACGACGCGATGTTCGAGAGGGTGCTAGCGGCGGACGAAGACGCGTTCTGAGCGATCTTGGAGACGCAGTAGTCGCCGGAGTCATCCTTGGAGCAGACGGCGTTCTTCAGCGGAATGAGGGCGTATAGAACGTCGTAGATCTTGACCACGTCCTGATTGGGGGACGATGACAACTCGGCAGTGCAATTTTGGTAGAAGTCTGCGAGCTTTGAACGGATCGTGGTATCCGGGCAGGACGTGGAGCCACAGACGGTGCCAAGGGCGCTGCTGATGGCGGAGGCGTCGGGAGTGCTCTTAGTCGCAGAGGCGTTCAAACTAGGCGCAAACTCGGAAGTAGCATTTATGATTGCGGAGGTGCAGCTCGTGAGCGCGGCATCCTGATTGAAGTCGTTCAAGAAGGACGAGCATGTACTGCTGATTCCCGAAGGGACGAGGGACGCCTGAAGAGTTATAAAGTCAGTTCATGACCGCATTCATACAAACATGTAGACGGAAGATGATGCGGATAGGGTGGGCATGAATATGCCACGAGAACCGTCTGCCTGACGAGCGCATAGGGAGACGTTGCTGCCCGCCTGCTCCGCATTCTGACAACATGAAGATGTCGTTGACAGCCTCCCTCTGCCTTCAGATGTCGCGCCGAACAAGGCGTCGGCCAAATGCTTCCTTCTCGTTCCTCCGCACTGGATCCGCCCTAACCAGCAAGTCACCATACAAGTACTCACCGACTGGGCCAAGACGACCGACGCGAAGAGCGTGACTGCTGCAATAGACTTCATAGTTGAAGTGTGTAGGATATGCAAGGAGCGGACGAGTTCTTTAGGGTCGACGACGACGGCGGGCAGAGGGAAAAGAGTGGCGAACTGGGGTCAAGTTGCGAACGGACAGGGCTTGTTCAGTGTCGCTATGTCAACATGCGCAAACAATTCTTCACTTGGCGTGCGGTGGCTGCCAGCGGCTATCCGTTCACCCACAAGCGCTAACGTCCGGTTAGACGGGCCTAGACCTGCTCTGAGCCTGCAGCGAGCGATTGGTATAGATTCTACAGAAGACGCGATCGCGAGTGCATGTTGCTGCAGACTTCAGATGGTCCCAAGCTGTTCAACACCTCATAGGCAAATCCATCTCATGTTATACATGTTGAATTTGATCATACACAGCATTTCTTCTGCAGATCCACTATTTCGTGATGCTCAATCGAATGGCCTCATGACGTCGTTCCCGCGAACGTCCGTCGCAAAGTTGCTCTGCACGCCCGCCTTCCAGTTCGGTATCTCGAACGTCGAGGTGTGGCACCACGGCTTCAGCGTGAGCTCCTTCTCGATGACCTGAGCAAAGTGCTCAGACCAGCCCTTGCGCGGGAACTTGGCCGTTGTTGTCTCGATGAGCCGAGGGTGGATGAGGTTCGCGCGCCTGGGAGAGTGAAGGTTTCAGGATATGGAGGTGAGGAGGAGGGATAACGATTGACTTACAACCCGACGTTATCTGTGTATTTTAGGTCAAACATACCAACGTCAATAGGCTGTGCGCAAGTTTAGAGGCGTAGATCCCTACCGAGGATAGTGGCGAGCTGGAGAATCTGGCCCACCACGGTGATATTGCCGCTATAAGGAAACACTGTCAGCAATCTAGTCGTTCATCTGGCTTGAGTCGCTGTGAACCTCACCCCTTGACAAAGATATCCTGGTGCCGGATGATCGCATCGCATACGCTGTCGGCCTCGGGCTCTGGTCCGCCGAGCGACAGGATGAGGTCGCGCGCTACGATCGCACCCTTGAACTCAAACGACATGTACGTCGTCGCGAGGAACTTCTCCGCCGTGCCTATATCGTGCAGCAAGCACGAGAGCGCATACGTCTCGACCGCGCTGGGGGTCTCGTTGAACTTCCAGTCCGGGAAGTGCGTCTTCACCAGCGCCGAGCCTGCATGTATCCGTGATATGCGTTCAGCGCAGCCGTTTACATACATGGGGGATCGTACCATAGACGAAGACGCGATTGCTATGATTGAACGTCTGTTCATCCAGCTCTTTCTGTACGCCTTCCGGTCAGTCCTGAGCAAGATGGCGTAGATCACGATGATCATACCTGGGCGAACGCGCGGACTTCGCGTACGAGGGGCGTATCAGGCAAGGGAAAATCGTCCGCGACGAACAGGTCCTGCTTTGGGTTCGGCCCGGATGCCGTAGGGTGGTCCTTGAAGAGCACCTCAGGGTCGCGAGGCACAGGTGCGAAACCGTACAACTTCCACTCCTCGGTAGACATAGCAGATCTCAGGCGGTTGAACGACTGACCTTAGAGAGGGAAGGGTGGGTAGTTCAGGGGTCGAAGGTCAACTCGTAGAGCTTATATATACTATCCGCGCGGCACCCAGCTGCATCTCGCCTGGGTTTCCCAGTGGCGTCAGGTGCAGCCTGAGTCAATGAGCGCGTGCTCTCATAGTCACGTAGGTCTCACTGGAGATGAGTGGACAGTCAGAAGACGGTGTGTGCGCCTGACAAAGAACCGGGTACGGAACGCTAGCGTCGTCACACAGATGCCGTGAAGCGCCGATAATCCGAGTCTGACCTTGCCACCACTAGCTCAAAATCGATGTAAAAAGATCGAAAAGTACGCGCTAGATGCTGTGAACATTAACAGGAGAGTCTGCAACGTAACTGACGAGATTATCACCATACCCAACCTGACAGCTCGACGAAAGTCAGTAGACGATACACGTACGACCGCAGTGTAGTACAGGGTAACCTTAGCTAATTTGCGAGGTCGAGCACGCAAAGCAGCATCACAAAAATAGAACGGGGGAATCAACGCTACACTGCATTCTAGTAGTGGATTACAACATGGAGAGTTACTGCTTTCTGTCGTCGATACATCGCACCAATACATCCAACCGAACATCCCGAAGGAAACAAGGAAGTAACTATCTAGAGCTCTGCAAGAGTAAATGTAAGTGATACGTTGCAATTCAAACGAACCATGTGACATACTCTGCATGGCAGCAACGTCGGAGCTCTGGACGTACTCGTCAAACTCGGCGACCTTCTCCTGGAGCTCATCGAGAGAGACCAGTTCGTCCTCTGCACATAGACAAACCAATGGTGAGTATGGGCCCACTCATACCATCCACTATGTACTCACCGACGACGAGGGTGATCTGGAGCTTGCGGATACCGTAACCGATGGGGACGAGCTTGCTGGCACCCCAGACAAGACCGGGCATCTCGATCGAACGGACACACTCCTCGAGCTTGGCCATGTCGGTCTCGTCGTCCCAAGGCTTCACCTCGAAGGTGACAACAGACTATGTGTGTGATGTCAACATCGTGTTCACATTTCGTCGTATATACATGACAGAGTATTGCTAAGACATGCGAGAAGATAGACAACGGACTGACCTTGGCGACAGTCTTGGGCTTAGCGGCCTTCTTAGCGTTGTAGGCAGCAACACGCTCAGCCTTGATGCGCTCAGCCTCAGCGTCCTCCTCATCGTCGGAACCGAAGAGGTCGACATCGTCGTCATCCTCCTCCTCCTTCTTCTCGGCGGCGGGGGCAGCACCGCCGAGGAAGGCCTCACCAGCCTGGCTGGAGCCGGGGAGAGAGTCGAACTCAGCGGTGTAGGACTTGATGTGGTTGAACCAGCGAGAGACGTGGGGGTACGCCGACGCGTCGGGAGCGGAAGTGATCGCCTTGAAGACGACGACATCGGCCTGAGAGGGAGTGTACCTATACCACAAAGACGTCAGTCTCTGCTAAACGTATACATCGCGTAGAAGAAATGGATCAGAGAGCTAGGTAAAATGATTGTCGGCATGCTTGAGCAGCGGTGTCTAGTCGCTTCTTGGAAACACGGACCATAGCGTTGTGTTCATCACGGAAGTGCGTCTCCAGACGCGGGATAAAACATGGAAATAATACTCACCCCTCAACGTAGGAGCGGGTGGCGAGGTGAGACTCAAGGTTGGCGAGGTTGGCAGACATTGCGGACGAAAGAGAAATTTTGGTCGAGGACGAAGAGATCGATGGACGAAGGACGTGCAGAAAGGCGCCCAACGCGATCGGAATTTTATGCGATCCCGTGACTGACTTAGGGCAGGCAAGACGCGACTTCGATATTTCTCGACATCAACTCTCTTTCTCTCAGCCTTTAGCATACTCGATATCCGCGTCCCTTCTTCGCCGTCTGTCTGCACATCTCGTCGCCGTCGCGCGCGATCAGCAACAATTCCTGCCTCTCCCAGCCTGCATGTGAGCTACCTACGCGTCCAATAGTGATGTCAAGCTTATCGCGTGCACATCAGTCTCCTCAGCTCACGTACAATCCACCATGAACAAGACCCAGTTCTACCTCTCGCAGTGTGCGGAAGCCGCGTCCAAGAGCCCGATGTGCTTCACCTTGGGTGCAGTGATGGTCAAAGGTGGCAAGGTCATCTCGTCTGGATACAACCACCACCGGCCTCACTACGACGGCGCGGAGGTCAGAACGCACGGCCACAGGAAGGTTAGAAATCATCTTAATCCTTGGCCTTCCTGCTCCTGAAGCCTATTATGCATCAGCCCGTCTCGATGCATGCTGAGATGCACGCTATCTTCAGCTTGACGGGTATGTCCCCATCGTTCAAGACGCAGGTTCAAGGCATGGAGCGCCGGGTTCCACCGTCCACACCACCAGAAGCTCGAACAAAAGGGTCGAAAGGGCTTGCGGGTCCCGAGAGCCACCTCTCAGGGCCCACCGAGTCCTACGAGTTCGTCCCCGAGCACATCCACGGCTCCGACTCCTTCTCCTGGAAACTCTAAGCACTGGAAGAGGAAGAACAAGCACACGCCACGCAGTTCGAGTCGTACCTCTTCCAGCTCCGGTCTGAGTGGTACCGCAAGCGGTGGCAGCAGCAGCGGCGAAGAAGGCAGTAGCAGCGAAGGCTACCCGTTGACCTCGGACGGGCATTCGCATTCATCTGGATCCCCATGCGGTGCCCCCACCTCGGGGAAGACAGCGTCGCGTACCGCCCAGCGCAGGGAACCTGACAAGCTCTGGGACGCGCGTCGTCGGGACCCACGTGCGAACGGCGCTGACATCTATGTTGCTCGGTTCACCAAGAACGGGATGGGAAGTGCAAAACCCTGTTGGAGATGCTTGGAGTGGTGCCGCTGGGCGGGTGTAAAACGAATCTTCCATTGGAACGCAGACGAGGGCAAGTTTGACGTCGTGAAGGTGAACAGTGCGGAGAGTGGACAGTACGAGACGCACGCCGATATCCGTCTATTTGCAGGACTGGTATGTTCCTCACTTTGTCGTTCCCTTTCGACGTTACTGACATCGGTGCAGGGCTGGTAACCATAGACATATGTATTGTTAGCCATTTCCCTCAATTCCATCGTCGCAGAGGCATGCCGTGTTCGCTATGCCCTTGTTTGAGCTGGACCGCTACCCCCACACAACTGCTCCACATCCCTACCATGGATGATCGGAGTTACTATCGTGGGGAAGAGCAAGCAGCATCATGTAGAAAGGGGCATCGTTTCAGCCGAACGGCCGCTCGATTGTCTTTCGGTTTACTTCGTGCCTCACATTTTACGCCAATATATCGGCTTCTGTAGTATCGTAACACCCGCGTGTTTCTGGCCGAACAGTGTTCGTTCAACGATCAAAGCATTTGCTGATTGGCATTCCGATGATCAACCAGAGGAGGACTAGCATTTTGAAAGAACACGACTGTATACACGAACGTTACATCTGACTAGTTAGAGACGGCTTCGGCGCACGTTGGTTTCCCCACTACCGCTATGCGGTAGCGGGTACTTATCCCGAGGGCCACGGAAAGGCCTGCGCCAGGTGTCAAGCTCGCCTCCGAGCTCGACCCGTACCTCGGGAATCTTGAGGCACGCGTTCTTGAGGCACACGATATTAGCTTGATGCACACGATGACCTTGAGGCACACATGCTGCAGGCAGAGATAGTCAGCACCGTACATGTAGGCGAACAGGGCGCAGGAGGTGGAAACGCACTGGGAATAAACCCAGCCCGTTCGCGGGTTTGTTGGTTTGTTGTCGAGCCCATTCGTCTGCCCCTGATTGGGGCTTCGTGTTGGACCGACGACGCGCCGTCAGTCCCGGTCGTATACCGCCTGGATGAGCGATGTCGTATCGGGATATGACGAGGCGCGTCAAGAGCTCGAAGCTCATGCAGGAGGGGCCCGCAGCGGCAGTAAGGGCAGCCGGCGAGAGCACGACATGCACAAGGGGTAAGGCCGCTGCATGAGCCGGTGTGAGCGGCGTATCGCAGTGAAAAGCTGAAGTAGAGCTCACCTAGGTTTCTCGCTGCGATGCGGGTTGTGAGGAAAGAGAGGACGGTAACTGGGGGGTTTATATACGCGTAAGGGCGCCCATAATCGGCCCCCTCCGGAGGCGAGACGACGCCCACCCGCGTGCGTTCGAACAAACGAATGGCTGCTTCTGGACGAGCCCGGGCTGCGCGCAATTGTCCCCCTTGTGCTGACTTCGAATTGGGCGCATCGATGGTGCTGCGAGGCGACCCTGTATTCGCCTACTGCGCAGCCTCGTTTGTACCGCTCGCACGGACTAGGGGAGCATATTCCACGGTGATGCTACAGATAATCATGGACCCAAATATCACGCGGCGTGGGCGCTGGCACGGAGACTATTGGAAGAACGAAGGAGAGCTCCCGAGGATCATCCTCGTCACCTGAGTAGAACTAACGGTCGCATCACGTACGCTTCGTCAGCCTAGAGTGAGATACAGAACAACAAGACGCATTGCGCACTATATTGGCTCCATGTCGGGACGGTTTGCGCTAAATAGTGAAAACAAAGACAGTGCGCCCCTTTCTAGCCCATGTTTGGGTGTGTTTGTTGCTATGTGTGATCGACTCCTACGCCCAGTTACCCTGAACATTGAAAGAGTCAGCAAGCATAAGAGTGCTAACCCACCGCGATACGCTGGTAAGTGGCATGAAGGATTGATTTGGCTCACTCTGTCTCCCTCTGAGACTCTGTATAGACATGCGATGAGCTTCATGAGCTCAGTGTGCCCAGACTTGCTGGCATGGATGTGAGAGCTGGAGTTTGGAAGTCCTAGAGTAGCTTTATGCGCTCCTAGTAGCACACCCATAGGCTCCAAATGGCATTCGCAGAAAAGCCATAGCATGGTGGTTGGTGCCAGCGTAGGACGCGTGTCGCGTAGGTTTGCACGTGACCGTGATGTTCTCGCGTGTTCTCGCGTCTCCGAGCGCCTTTCCGTTTCGGGCGACTGAGTAAGTTCGGGGACGCTCTCGCGCATTCGACCACAAGCTGGAGGCTGCGCGTACAGTCGGGCCACGTCCTCCACCGCGACGAACATGACTCAGGGGGACGCGCGTCGGGCTAACGTGTCGCTCTGCGGCTGACCAAGAGTCAATGCGAATCTCTATAAGAACCAGAGGGACAATGCCTCACAAGGTATCTCTCTCTTCTTTAACCACCAACTACTCCTCGAACAGCTCTCTCATTCACCATGTTAGTTCTCACTCCAGTTCCCGCCCACATTGGTGCATATGCTTCCAGGCGTCCCACAACGACACTCTACTCGGAGATCGACTACTACGACACCGTGGCCGAGCAAGCGGCTCAAGACTACGCTGCGGCTCGTGCTCGCCTTCGAGCCATTGAGCAGCGTCGGGAACAATCCAGGCAGCAGCAATACTACCTCGAAGAAGCCTCTCGTCGTCAAGCCGCTCTCGACAGCTACTACCGCGAGCAGTCGCGGCTCATCGCGGCTTCCATCCGCACTTCGTCCTACGCTCCTGCTCGTCGTTCGTCCACCTGCGCCATCGAAGAGCTCGGATACAGCGTGAGAAGAGACGAGGAGCGACGCCGTGTCCTTCTCGCTCGTCAACGCGAGCTTGAGAGAGCTCAGGCCCTCGCTGACGCGAAGAGACGCCAAGAAGCTGAGCGTATTGAGCAAGCTCGCCTACAAGCCCAATGGGCCAAACAGGGTGAAGCGCTTCTCGCCTTGCTTGGGTTGTCCGCTGTGGCCTCGGAAGACGCGACTATCGCACAGGAGGTTCGTCCTTTCCAAATGCAATGCTTGGACTACGGCCTCATCCCTCTCCTGCAGCATCTTAGCCGTAGCGCCCAGCAATCTCCTACTTTCCCCTTTGCGCCGGCCACTACCTCCAAGCCTGTCGATAAGGGAAAGGGCAAGGCCATGGATATTCCGAGCCAGCCTCAGCCAACGGCTCCTAGTCGCTCCGCGCAGCCGCCAATCGAGACCCCCTCCTTCAAAGAAGAGCTCGAAGCCCGTCTCAGGGCCTCGGCTCCAGCTCCCTCTTCCAGTTCTCCCGCTCCTGAGGTTCCCAAAGACGAAGGCGCCCACCTGCATCGCGCTCACGCCTTGCCACCCGCCGTCGCCGAGAAGCTGCTCAAGTTCTATCGTGCCCGCCGCGCCCGGAAGCTCTCGCTTGCTCAAATCAAGGACGTCGAGGACGCGCTCCGCAAGCTTGAGTCGACGTTCGAGTTCCCCGAGCACCTCGACTTTGTCGACCCCGTCTCCGAAGACGCCGATGCCGACGCCGAGGAGCCCGGCGCGCTTGCGTACACCACGAACAACACACCCGTGCATGCGTACGAGCACGCGCTGAACGGACTGCTCACTAAGCTCGATGCGGTGGAGAGCAACGGTGATCTCGCGGTCCGTGGTCGACGCAAGGAGGTCGTGAGGGAAGTCGAGCGCGCACTGGAGGCGGTCGAGCGCCGCGTGGAGGAGAGTCGCGAGAGGGAGCGCGAGAGGAGTAGGGAGCGGCGCCGCAGCCGTTCGTCTTCACCAGTCGCGTCCGCCACCCCGTCCGATGTGGAGGAAGATACCACTCAGGCTGATCAAGACTCTGCAGTTGTTGTCGCGCCCTCGGCTGCGCCTGTGGCTGAGGCCCCTGAGGCCGACACCGTCTCCGTCGCTCTGGTCGATACTGCGCCCCCGGCAGATATCACCCCTGACACTTCTCTTACCCAATTGCCCGCGAGCTCTATTGGTCCGGAGCCTGACATGGTCCCTGTCGCCCTCGTCGAAGTCCCCGAGCTCGCAAACGACTCCTCCCTCGCTGCTTCTGCTGACCGTCCCCTCTTGATACCTACCGACGTGGTTTCCACCGACCTTGTCGATGCGCCCGAGCCCGACACTGTCAGTGTGTCTCTCGTAGATCTCTCTGCCACTGAAGTGCCCGAACCTCACTCTGAGGACAGCCCAAGTGACGAAGCCGTTGTAGCTGAAGACTCCTCCTCTCGGACTGAGCAGGAGCCACAAGCACAATCGCCAATTCAGTCTGCGGCAGCGGTCGACTCGGACGTTTCTTCTTTGACATCCCCGGTTGCGCCTTCTGAACCATCAGATGCAACGTTTGTCACCGCGCCATCCACCGCCCCTTCGACTTCTGTCCCCACGCCCGAAGCTATCACACGCGAAACGTCCACTACGACGGACGCGACCTTCGTCACAGCCGACCTCGTCGACTCTCCCATCGGGGTCTCATCGGATGCAGACGCCGCTCCGACACTGCAGCCTGTAACTCGCGTACCGTCCGAGGTGTCTTCTGCCGCGGAAGAGGCGTTCTTGCTCTCGTCGTCCCCGCTCGCGGACGAGCCGAAGAAGAGCAGGCCTGAAGGCCCGCGCGAGGAGGACGAGTTGGAGATCATCGACAAGGAGGAGGTTGCTGTGAAGAGCGACAGCGAGTGGTCTGATGTCGATGCAGCATAGACTTGGGTCTTCTGTATGACGAGTCTGGGTTTTTGGTAGACTTCGGACCTTCATATCGGGTTTCTTTCGCTGTAGAGCTTGTTACGCGTCTCAGCCTCAGCTTGTACATTGCTGTATCATATAATGCATAGACTCCCGTATACCCAGCTCTTTCTGTGTGTGCGAACAGAATAACATCGCAAACAGTGGAGTGCCACCAGATTTCGGCTGTCTCTAGTCCAGATCCTCGACTAGATTGAGCCGATTGCTCTCGATCGGTGGCTGTGTGAACTTGACTTCTGTGCACCATGAGCACGATCAACCTCGACGACTATCTCGTTCCCGGAACGACGAGTACGTATTACATACCAGAGTTCGTGACAGAAGAAGAGGAGGAATACCTCATACGAAAGGTTTGAAATGGGCAGCGTTTGCACGACGAGCTCAATACCTACCGTATTTCTGCTTAGATCCATGAAGCGCCTCAACCTTGGTGGAAGCGATTGCAGAATCGTAGGTCAGTACCTCAGTGCCTGTATACTAGTATACACCAGAAGCTAAAGCACTCTGCTCAGACTGCAGATATGGGGCAAGTCTTTGCTATACCAACTGCAGACTCACGCTAACTGATCACTCTCGCGAGATAGGAGGCGACTTGACTGCGAAGAAGGCTCTCATCCCTCAAGAAATGCCCTCATTCGTGGCACAATAGTATGCGTTCTGCCTGAGGGTTTGCACAGGATCGAGCTCAATGTAGTACAGCCCAGATATCATCGGCCGCATACGAAATACGGGCGCGTTCAAGGGGTCTGCCCACGGGCAGCCGAATCATATCATCATGAATGAGGTAACTAACACGCTCGGATTTTTTGTCCAAAATAGCCAGCTAAATATCCTGTTACTTGCGCCAGTATGCACCAGGCCAAGGGATCATGGTGCGTCTACATTGCGGTGGTCGCGCACCAACTTGATTCTCAAAGTCTGGATCGTTGTACAGCCGCACGAAGACGGACCAGCTTATCACCCAGTTGTAGCGACCTTGTCGCTCGGATCTCATACTGTCTTCAATTACTACAAGTACAAGACCGACGTTGATTCCGACGCGACCCAGGCAGAACAATCCGCAGGGACAACAACCGCCGAAGGACCAATGGCCGCCGCAGGCGCCGGAAAGCCAATCGACCCCAACCCTGTACTCTCGCTCCTGCTGGAGCCGCGTAGCCTCGTCATCACAACCTCCTCGCTCTATACCACGCACCTGCACGGGATCGACGAGGTCGCGGAGGACATCTTCATCATGGCCGACGGACGGGGCCCGCACGAGCGGATCGCGAACTTCGAGATGCTGAGGGAGAAAGAGGCCAAGGACGCTATTGCGAATGGTGGAAAGCTGGAGAGGGGCATGCGGTTTAGTTTGACGTGCAGAGATGTGGAAAAGGTCGCTGCTGCGGGTGGGGCGCTGTTCAAGAAGCTCAGAGGATCGACTTGAGAGTAGTAGTACCAATATGAGTGTAAAAGTATGAAGTATGAGTGTTGTATGTAGCCCACATTGTTGTCAAGCCCGAATACCTGCGAGAACATGCAGAAGTCCAGGTGGATCCTTGGATCAGCACGGATCGAGGTCGCTGCATTGGGAGTCGCTGCAATTGTAGTAGAGTGGTATAGTACATGAGTTTGTGCTGCAAGACACGCCAAGGTCGCCCTAGATTACATCACACCCAAGCCCGCCTTCAACTCGGCTTCCAAGTCGGCCTTTTCTTCAACGTTCGCCTCGCCATCACCACCCTCGGCCTTGCGCTCGCGCTCCTCCTTCACGCAGCGCTCACACATGCACTTGCCGAAACCCCACTCCATAAGCTGTCGTCGCCGCTGTTCGAGCGGGAGCTCGGGGTTCACGTAAGTGATCGTGAGCTCCTCTCCAGGCGCAATATCACGACGCGCGAGGACCGTGATGCGCGAAAGCGCGGTGCGCTGGTCTAGGTGTCGTACGGATACTTTCGGTACGCACGAATGGTTCAAGTGCGAGTGCAAGACGTAGAGTCCTCCATGGGCCTCGAGATCTAATGCGGCTATAGTCAGCGATGAATTAGGAACTATATGCGAGTATGGGACTTACTCAGACTCATCCGACCGAGTCCGCGCAGGAACGCGTCGTAGTCAAAGAGCGCTTCCGAAACGTTCTGGGGTAGGGGCTTCTTGAGCAGCTTCGCGAGTCTCTTTTTCTCCGTTTCTGTGGCGGGTTCGTGGAATGCCTGGACATAGAGCTTGTGTGCTTTCTTCCACATCGCTCTGTCCGGTTCTGCATTCAACCTGATGGTGTAAAGTCGGCATGGGCGTCAGTGGTAGGGTAGGAGAGAAGCTTGAGCTTACCATCCTCCTTTCGCGCGCTCCTCCATGCCCAGCTGAGCTAGTGAACGCACGATCTCCCAGTCCTCTTCGAACGCCTTCTCGTCCTGGTTGTACGTGAGCAGCACGCGCGCGGTGACCTGAGAGAGCGCATGCAACGCCATCCACTGGTTCCTCCGCGCGAAGTAGAGCAAGGGCGCAGCAGCAGGGTTACGCGCGGCACAGAGCAGAGGGTGCGTCCGTCCCGATCGCGAGAGACACAACCGGCTGCAGAAGCGAACCGGACAAGGCATGGACGAAGTCGACGCCGTGCACGGCACAATGAGCGGGGACGTCGTGAGAGGCGTTGAGCAGTATCCGCATGCGTGCGAGGACATCTGCAGGTCATACAGGTTCCTCGCCGGTCGTCAGATATTGATAGGCTATCACACGTCTAGTCTAGTGCGACTCACCACTCGGGCGCAAGCGCAAACGGGTCCTCTTTCCAGATCGTCTCGCCCTCTTTGATCTCTTCCTTTGCGACAAGGCCCTTACCCTTGATCTTGCTGAAGTGCTTGACCTCGACCTTCGTCGTGTACTTTGCGATGTCGAAGCCCTTGATGATCTGCGATGTCGGGTAGAGCTGCCCTGGCACCGCGACATTCGCGTTATTCACCAGGCCCTCACTCTGCATGATCTTGCGTGTCCGCTTTTCGCTGACGGTCCATTCAGGATGAGCAGAGAGCAGCAGTGCATGGATCTTGGGTACACCCAGCGTCGGATTGGCAGACTTGAGTTCCAGCAGCGCGGCCTTTAGCTCGTCTTCCGCAGGAGTAACGTTCACAGACATATCGTAGAGGCAGTATATGCGGTGGTAAGCAGTGACGAGGGCCGGGCGGAGAGCATGCGCAAAGGCGGACGCGACGAGATGCAAGTAAAATCAAGCGCTCATTTCGATCATGCTACCGATCACTTCCTAAAAGAGAGGGCGGGCGGCCCAAAATGGACATGTCCGGGATTGAACCGGACCCCTCTCGCAAACACTTGCAGATGCTAAGCGAGCGTGATAACCAACTACACCACATGCCCATATAAAATAACTACGCGAGTGGGAGACGTGGGAGGTAGACACGGTGTCAATGACGCTGCATAGCAACAGCGGATGTTCTGCACATTCATAAGTCCACTGTGACTGGAATGAATGCACCGTGAGGTGCTTTTCACGTTGGTGATCGAGGTCATATACTCCTCTACATAGCGTTAAATTCTGAGCGAATCCTGAGGGATCTACGGAGTGGTAAATCAAACGAGTGGCAAAAGAGGACATAAAAACATTGGACATGTCCGGGATTGAACCGGACCCCTCTCGCATGCTAAGCGAGCGTGATAACCAACTACACCACATGCCCTTGCCGTAGCGCTCGCTTTGTACCTACAGTTAAGAACACGCATCATCACCACCCGCCAGTTGAGCGCATTGAAGGCAGAAGCATCACCAAACGAACTGTCCTCGGATACCTTGGTATGTCCCCTTCCGGGTGACATACGAAAAAATTGGAACGATACAGAGAAGATTAGCATGGCCCCTGCACAAGGATGACACGCTTTCCCGGAGTGGTAGACCTACGGGTCTCAAAATTTATTTTGTTCACTTCGGGACCACTTTGAGCACGGTATTCACGAGACAGCACGCGGTGGGCACGCTCTGGACTACAGCTCTATCACTGATAAATTCGCATATGGCTGGCTGGGAGCCTGACAAGTTCTGGTGGTTACTGTCGAAGTAAAGGTGTCCGCAGATGTTATCGTCCAAGTAACTGTCGTTCTAACGGTATACAATGACAGGACTACTAGTAACGGGCTCGAAAAACGTGCAATAGAAGTGTTCAATTGACAGTCCGTTGATCAAGAGGAACGGTGCAGTAGTACGCCCGTTCACACAGGCAAGCAAAATCAACATCTAAGGTAGTCACGACGCGATCAAAGGAACAACCAAGAAAACGCCGCGAGGGCCGTAGCACCTACGAGCGCGACGTACGCCCGTGCACCGGTCTGCGCAACCGACAAACCTCCGTTCGTACCTGACGTGCCGCTGCCCGAGCCCGTCGACCCGTTTCCGCTCCCACTGCTGCCAGCGGTAGGCGACGCAGTCTCGGACACAAGCACAGTGGTCGCACCCGACGCCGACGCAACGAGCGCGGAGCTGTTCGAGTACACCTTGATATACGAGATCTCGAAGTATGCGTCGGCGTAGTTCGCCCCGCTATTGATCACGTTCTCGAGGTAGCAGGAGGACGCGTTGGCGGTCTCGCCGTTGCCGCAGGTCGATTGGTATACCGACGGCACGCCGGCCCTAAGGTGTAAGATAATGAGCAAAGTTGGAAGCATTATCGTCAGGATTTGTGAAAAGCGCACCAGTTTCCGCAGAGGGTGATGTCGAGCACGAGTTGCTGAGGGGTGAAGAATTGGTTGATGTCGCAAGAGGAGGAGGGGTACGCTGCTGAGGGCGTGCCCCAGGACGAAGGATCAATCGAGTTCGTGGCCGAGGATACTGATGACGGTACGTTGTCCCTCTGAACATTCTGTCAGATACGATTCGAGAATGTGACAGAACTTGGATCTAAACTTACACTCCAGAACCAAATGCTAAGATGGGTAAGTCAGTGACTGTCATGACTCATTCTACATTCTGTGATGGCAAGAACTCACAAGATGCCCGAGCTATCAATCTGTGTTGCCCAGACGCCTCCGCCCGCACTCGCGAACGATGCGCCGAAGCTGTTGGGCTGCTTCTCCGCGACAGTGCAGCCAGCGTCGGTGGAGCAATTCGTGTTGCCTGTTGCACCACTCTGAGTGACTGATGCTGGTTGCGTGCAGCCGTCCTGTGTATGAAGCGCCATTTGGTTGTAGGTCATGAGGTTGACCGCCTCGATGATGTCGATCTCGCCACCAATGGGCCAGTTTTGACCTTTCGTCCAGAATGAAGGCCACACCTGATTGACAATAGATGAATACCATGTGCCA
Organism: Cubamyces lactineus; assembly: GCA_022376465.1. Classification (NCBI taxonomy): domain Eukaryota; kingdom Fungi; phylum Basidiomycota; class Agaricomycetes; order Polyporales; family Polyporaceae; genus Cubamyces; species Cubamyces lactineus. The sequence goes on along the minus strand of JACDTU010000022.1, from coordinate 299,227 downwards.
GCTAGCGAGAATAGCAGTAGCGGAACCCACCGAACAGCCATACGGCAAGTGCGTCGCATCGAACACAAGCACTGTCCCCACAGGGAAATAGTCTTCAGAAGTGATCCTAACCTGTCGTGCAACGGATATGTCAAACTCCGTAGCGAACACGTTTTCTTGCTATGCTCACTGAATTCCGCTTGTAATTCCAAGGCACATTGCTCGTGTTGTCGACTTTGATGATGGCATGCCCCGCATCATTGACGTATGCTAGATGATCCTGTGTCGCATTCGCTTGGTCGACCCAGTTGACGTCGCCTACAACAGCATCAACACTCATCTACTTCAGCTCGTATAGAATGGCACATACCGCTGGTCAAGTTGTCGTAGTTCCCATAGAAGTCCCAACCATTGAAGAAATTTTGGCCAGAATACTCCTTGACGAGATTATAGGCAGCATAGGCAGGCGTCGAAACCAGGAAAACAGTAGTCACTGCATTGGCGACGCGCATGATTGCGAACAGGAAGGATTCGGTAAATCAAGGGAAGCCGGACGGTGAGCACGATGTCTGGAGCGAAGCGTTCAGTTGTGCGGTCACAGATGAGGTCCTAGCGCGTTCAGGATTCAGGAACCAAGAGAGAAGAATGTTGGTACAGTGCTTGTTCGTCAGATATCGTGACGTTTCGTTCTTCAGGCGTAAGGATCGGAGACACTCCAGCTGATAGGCAGTTGAAGGGGGAGGTTAAGGGTAAGATTGGATTGCTTTGCGTTATATACATAGCTCCATAAGCGCAGCACCGGAGGCGTCCGACGGTCGTCTCGCGATCGCTGCCGCGCGGGTAGAAGATTATGGAAAACAGCCTGGATGGAGCGGCGTGCTGATTGAGGGGAAAAACTCCGAGCCTGCTCTATTCTTACGGGGGGGCAGTACAGGACTTGGAGAGACACGAGGCTTGGTCGAGGTTTCGCTGCTGACCGATGATGTAACTGCATGCTTCATGGCGCCCGCCATTTCCAGTAACCTCGCAGTGTCTTCTTGACCTTTTGCAACACTTCGCTGCATAGGGCAGGGGGAAACAGGTCAGGGCGCCTGATTGACCGAGCTAATTAACAGCAAGCAAGCCAGGATGTGCCCACCGCGTAATTTACAGGCGTAATTGACCGTCATTTACTTGGGCGTCAATTTACCGCCATTTACAAGTATATTAGCATTTTTGGCGTGAATTACCCATTTGGATTCGAGTGAATCTCCTTCGCTGACTCGGAAACGCACTGCATTTTGCTGTACAAGCGAAGTCCGTTAGCCATTAAATTTGATATTGCCTATGAACCAAGTACGACTTGCGGACTGAGATTGGCAGTGACGTCTCCTTCATGAGATAGGCCCGGGTATTGTGACATCAATACTAAAATTTTGGTATAAATATGCAGGTGGCTGATGGCGCACTGAGCCGCATAGTAGGAGCAATCAGCGCTAACGTAAGAACTTACCTTGCAGACGGTTGAATAGTGTTGTGCCTAGCAGCTTTGGCCTCTATAGCCACCATCAGCCTTTCCAAAGTCGCATCTCACATCCATCGGGGGCCCACCTGATTTACTCTAATTAACACCCAGTTGGAGCCCATGGTGAGATTGACATTGTATTTGACGGTAAATGACCTAAGCTAATTAGCGCCAAGCTAATTTGCCTGACCTGCTTCCCCCTGCCCTATCGCTGCAGCTGGTGCAGGTAAGTGAACACGGCAGTGAATATCGCGCTCACCAACACCTCGCTTCCCTGCGTCCAGCAATGTGTAAATGCCCCCAGTGTCGACTGCGGAAGTGGCTCATCGAAAGAGGGTGCCTGCCACCAGAATCTGCAAACTTGCTGCGCACCTTGCGAAGCTCATCTACCGCACAACTGTGCACCCACACACACGGACTGCATCCTCTCGCAAGCTACGTCTAGGACTTGCGCGGAGGCTGGTATGTATTGGAGGACGTTGTGGCAGAGGGCAAGGGACGCAGGTGGCCCGTGCACGTGTTGTGGTCGTGTTTGCGCGCTATTTTGACGTGTTTTTCCCATGTTCTCACGTGCAGAGTATATATACGTCCTCGTGACCGGGACGTGACCTCGTTTCTGCCCCCCGTGATCGCTTCGCCTCCCCCCGCAATTGTCCCCTCGAGCTCGCCGTGCAGCGCAGCGAGCAACCACCTCTGGTCGCTGTCGGGCGCAACGAATAGGACAGAATACCTGACCTGTGGTGGTCTCCCGATATTGACTTTGAACTGCAAGGCACCAACCGTACCGCCGATATCGCCCAAGACCCTGAGTACGACCTGACCGGACCATGGCCTCCGCACAGCCCGCTCACGACCCCGCCCTCGCCCATGCCCCGCCTGCGTCGGCCGCCAACCAGCAGCCGACTGCACCTCAACCTCCCCCAAATGCCTCGCAGCCGACCATCCCCGCGGGCCTCATCCCCGGCATGCCCCACGACCAGATCATGAACCTCCTGAAGCACATTCCCGAGTTCCTCAACAGGGTGAGTGTGCAGCGTTGACGATGTCCCATCGCGCCCTCGCGCGGAGCGCATTGCAATGAAACCTATCGCGCTCGGTTGCGTCGCGCGCGCCCCACACGTGATCGCACGCATCAGTCACGTTCGGGGTGGTGACCGCGACATGCGCGTGCTCGTATGCATTCGTCGAGAATGATAGCCCAGGGAAGCGGCAGCACGATGCGCTTCTATGTCTACCTTTGCATCATCCTGCCTTTCTGCAGCAAAAACTATAACCAGGGATCGCCCACCGATCGGGTACCCATGTGCCTTCTGCGCTAAACTTGGCGTCGGCGTCCCCCACATCTCCTGCGAGGTTGATGTAGCGTGATGTGTGCAGCGCGATCGGGATCGTTGGCGTTGAGGATGTTCAGCAGCACAATGCTTATCGTATACTCCTATTACACAGGGCGACTTGAAGGACTCGGCTGCCGCTGAGGCCCTGTCTAATCTATCGCAGACTGCGATGATGCAACAACACCTGCCGCAAACCCATCCAAATCAGTTCGCCGCACATGGCGTCCACCCTCACCAGCCACCCATGCAACACAACGGCATGACGAGCGAACCTGGTCCATCATCACATCCCCGCGGACCGCCCAACCTCGGCCAACTATCCGCCGTCGCATCTGCCCTCCAGGCCAATGCTCCTCAAGCACCACCACCAGCAGACGTACGGCCACCATCCGACTCGCAAGACGGTGCTGGGGGCCCGCAAACAAGCCCATCGCCTGCAGAGGGTAGCTCAGGCGATGCCGACAGGTCCGCGCCTACTTCGAAGTCCTCGGGCCGGCGTGGAGGGCGCAGCGCTACGATGACAAACGATGAATGGGCGCGGATCCGGAAAGATAACCACGTACGTCGATCCCCTCCCACCCCATGCAATAGACTCCAAACTCACGCTCGCCAAACCCTGTCCCACAGAAAGAGGTCGAGCGCCGGCGGCGCGGGAACATCAACGAGGGGATTAACGAGCTCGGGCGTATCGTCCCGAACGGATCCGGCGAGAAGGCCAAGGGTGCGATCCTCAGCCGCGCGGTGCAGTACATCCACCACCTCAAGGAGAACGAGGCGCGCAACATTGAGAAGTGGACGCTAGAGAAGCTGCTCATGGACCAGGCCATGGGCGACCTCCAGGCGCAGCTCGAGGAGATGCGTCGCCTTTGGGACGAGGAGCGCGCCGCCCGCGCTCGCGCTGAACAGGAGCTTGAGCTCCTGAGAGGACATGGAGCAGGTGCCGCCGCGAAGGGTGGTGCTAACCCCGCGCCGTCTGCCCCAGCGCCAGGACCAGGAGCGAAGGAGAACGGAAAGCGCGAGCGCGAGGAGGGAGACTCCGAACAGCCAGCAGACGGACAGGCAGCAGCGGGCGAGGGTCCTGAAGCGGCAGCCAAGCGCCCTCGAGTCGAATAGGCAGCCCGGGACTGCGTTATAGGATGACCTGACGCAATCACCTCCCGCCCGTCTTCTTCCCGTTAACATCATCACTTATGCACTTCCTTTCCCCGTTCCCTCCTTCTAGCTGCCTTAATTTCCGCCTCCCGCGACCCCGTCAGCTCCCGCCCTCGCGGGAATGGCGATGTAGTATACCTTCCTCCTCCTCCTCTTCCCTCCTCCCTCCGTGCCAACTTCCCTATTCGCTCTTCTCCCTCTCGTCGTGTCGTAAGTAGGTTCTTGTGTGTGTGGACAGGGGTTCGCTCGCGATTGTACGAATATCTATATGTATTTGTACGCCTCTCCGCCCTCTGGCCAGCGATGTCCGCTTCTATTGTTATCACCACCGCCCTGGAGCTTGAGCTTGTCGGAAGTTTGGATCATGATGGGACGGGTGTGTCTCCCATCGCCCGCCAGCTGCTCGAATCCGAAGCTGATCGACTTGCATTTCGAATCCGGTCCACTTCCACGCTCACCCCATAGCACCCGGGCCCCGTAGACGTCGGGGCCGCAGCAGCGTTCTACCCCGCTATAAAACCTACATTAACTCCAGAACGACCTGCAATTTACACGCGTTACGTTTCAGCTGTAGCATCGCGGCCAGAATTCGAAAAGAGGGCTGTCTGCGAAGACGATGTCTGAGAAACCATGCGGCCGATCATGATGTCGATGCACATGTACATGCCCACATCTGCAGCGGAGAGGGGAGGTTATGGACGCTGGTTTACTCTGGCGATGGTGAAATATTAATACAACATCTAGCATAAAGACTAAATAGTCGCGACACACGAGTCCGGAAGTCGGTCAGCCATGGCCTCCAAGACGAGCCTTAAGTACAACATACGTTTACAGCGGCGAACGAAGGTCGAAGGGGAATAACGCGGCAGGGTCAAACGGGAAGCGCAAGGGGGTCTGCAGTCGGGGGGATATACGGGCGCACGGGAGGCGTTGGAGAGAGAGAAAGCGCGAGAAGTGAATAAGGGATCTACGACTACACGGCCGCACGCAGCGGGTAGATGGGAATAGATCTACGTGTGCGTGTACGTTAGAGGCATGGCTCCGAAGACGAAATGACGTTCCCGTACTCACCGCGAAGTTAATATGTTACATGAGCGGTCGCGATCCGAGATATCAGCAGATGGAACAGGGCAGGGGGGAGATTACGTTAAGTCGGAACTCTTCAGGTTCCTAACGAAGATGCCATCCTGGACTGGAGCCAAGGGAAGAAAAGTGGCAATGGTCAACAAAAGCACGTTCAAGGGACATCAGGAGGTGGGGAAGGAAGCCGTGAGACCGCTACGACAGGCTAGCAACCGCTATTCGACGAGACACACGTGGCGGCGACGGAAATGGCACTTGGACGGCGGGGGACGTAGCAAGAAGGGGAGATGGGTGGTGGTATGGGCGTAGTTGACCACGGTGTCTAGAGCAAGTCTGCACGCTGGAGATGGTCCCGGAGGATGCCTTCTTCGACTGTGAGGACGCGGCGTGTCAACGAATGTCATGTCGCACGCGACAGCGGACGGCACGTGTCGAAATGGCAGGGCATGGACAATGGCCGAAAACCGGAAGCAAACAGGTACTCACCAACTGAAAGAGTCACAGCAGTAGCTTTTGTGTCCTGCAGATGATTGGTGACATCAGCGGAAAGCTAAGAGAGAGCAGTAGGGGATCTTGGGCTTACCACGACGGACGTAATGTGTGCTCTGAACGGCCGCTGTTCAGGCGAGTTCTTCCGCAGGATGTCCTTGAAGTGTTGCTGGAAGTCTGGAGTAATCAAGCGCATGTCAGAACCAGCCCGCGCACCACCCAAGGCCGCTATCCAACTTACACTTGATTGCATGCTCGACTTCATTCGGCCGGTCGCCATAACTGTGCACGTAATCTCGAATGAGCACCCCACTGCGGAGTTTCTGTTCGAGCAGATCGCGCTTGTTCAAGAACAGGATGATGGACGTCTTCGCGAGAAGCTTCGAAGATACGACCGCCTTCCAGAGCATGTAGCTGTCTTCGAGACGATTCACCCTCCTGTCCTCTGCCAGCCGCTCGTCAAAGCAGCTCACTGGAGCAAGAAAGATGATCGCATCGCAGTCGTCAAAGTACGGGTACCAGGCAATGCGCTACAATTCATGGTCAGAGTGTACCCGAGTAACCATGATAAATGGTGTATACCTGTGTCCGCGATCCTCCGACATCGTAGATGCACCACTCCGACCCGGCCGCAGGACCTGCCAAGCGGCGTTAACTCGCATACAGTCTGCAAAAGGCTCGCACCCACCCTTGTTGAACCTGATCCGATGTTCTTGCACTCCGAGCGTCCGCAGCCGCGCACGTACGACATCGTCATCAGTTGGTTCATAATCCCGCACTGCGATCCTGTCGATGTCGTTCAAGAAGCTGTTCCGCAACCGGTACGGTCAGCTTCCGGGCACTCGCAGCAAGAAAGGAATACAAGCGGACACGCACAATCCAGGCGTCGTCTCCATACGAATGCCTTTGCGGATCAACATATCGCGCACCGTAGGGTCCTCCCAAATGGCCTTCATGTCTTCCGCACATCCGGCGATGATGTCCGCCGTCTCGCGCACCTGAGCATCTTGATACCGCGTCCCATTGCCCGTCCCATCGCTCGGCATCCTCGAATGGAGCGTCTGCTTCCAGCTCGTTGCGGAACGGACAAAGAATTCCTGTGGTCGTCGCTCACGGGCCCCGAGCACAGGTGAACCAGGCGGCGACGAGATCACGTCGGTCACATCTCCGCCAGCCTGGATACCAATACGCATCTCGAGGTCGCGCTGGACCGTCCGCAGCGGTGCCAGCCGCAGCTTCAGCAGCCGGTGTTTCCCTGTAAAGTGGAGCATGCTGCCGGAGCGCGGGGCATACCCGCCTTCGTCGTCACTGACATCGGAGTCGCCGCCTACAGCAGGGGCCGGCCCGCCAGCCATCTCCTCGGCGAGGAGGTCGAGGATGGTGTTGATGCCCCGGACGAGGTTGAGCTGGATGACCATTCGCCATGACGCACGCTCGGCTTCCCATTGATCTTGGCAGTACGTTAACTGGAAATCTGCAGAAACGTAACATGTCAGTTTGCATCGAACGTTTTAGCACAATCGCCTGGATCTGGGGCCGGGGAACTCGGGCGTGGATGCGGCCGAACAACCATGGGGACGGCGAAGCGTATTCATCTATCATGGCAAGAAGAGCAGTCATGCATCGTGCCTTCCATAGAAGAGAACCTGGAGATGCCGCATAGGGGATGTCGACGAGGCTCGTCGCTGACAGTCCGCGAAACACATTGGAATGATGGGCGGGCTTGTACCACCCTCAAAGGTCTGGAGCAGGAACGGATGATCTGCTTGGTGTCTGCCCGGCCGTCGGCAGTAGTATACGATCAGGGGATTGAGAGCCAGAGCAGAGTCGTCCCGTTGCAATAGAGGGAGTCATGGGCAACCCCCACTTCACACAATAGCGAGGAAACAGGATGGCTTGGGATCGATTCATGCGGCTCGAGCGATAGCTCCAGAGGGGGCCTGAGCAGAATTCCGTGCACACGACAAGGACTCACTTTTCAAAGTGGTGGATTTCCCTGTGGGTATGCAAGGCGGTTGAATGTGTGGAATACATCCGCGACAGAGGACTGGGACGCACCGCTCTCACTCTGGCCGAGGAGCAGAACTTTAACGGGTCTGTTCTTCTTGAGCGCGGCCTTCTCTGCTCTGAGCTGGTCGTCGATCCGCTCGCTTCGCATGCGGGCCTCTGCCTCGAGCCTGAGACGTATCTCCCTTTCCTCTGCGGTCTCGTTCGGCGGGGGAGCAAGTAGGCGCGAGAGGGGGTCCTCGTCGACGGGGCGTCCGACTCCCATGGCAGCGACAAGCTCAGAGATTGGACAGCAGGGAGCGAAGACGGAAGACGAGAGCCTGAGATTGGGTGGGTATGGGCGGGCTTATAGAAGATCTGCGACCGGGAAACGGCCGAGCAAAGTTGATGAGGAACGTTGTCCGTCGCTCTCACGCCCTAATCGCGGCGGCCCCTCTACCGCATTCGACTAGGCTGCGTATGGAAATAATAGTCGCCGACAAATTGGACGCAGCAGCGCGCTCTGTGCGCCCGTCGCAGCCTGAGCAGCACAGGACCAGGACGGTGTGGGCGGCCGAGTGGACGGAGAGAGCATAAAGCGACGCCACCGACGCGCATGTCGCGGGACCGTCGCTTGTTTCGCCAAACACACCATCAGGCACCAGCGTCTACGCGCACGCCCGTATGTCCCGGACTCATAAACAAGACTGTTCGGAACATCACACGCGGCTTGCAAAAATCCTGCCCCGACAAGCCCCTCAGTGTCGTTTTGAACCCCAGCAACCCGCGCAGCCTGGCGGAGCGGCCAACGCAGCGGAGGACTTTCAAGTTTCAACCGTCGGTAACTCCAAACGCGGAACGGCGACCATCATCAGGCCGCGGATGCAATTTGTAGTTGCATGCGCGGCGACGCTGAGCGCATTGTGGCCTCGAGAGGCTCCTTTTTTATTTCTGAGGGTGTTAGCTACAGCGTTCTATCCACTTCTATGATCAAAATCGTCTACAAGACCCTAGGAAAACAGCACGAAGACGTAAAACCCGAGACTGAAATGTGAAAGCGTAGACCAAAGCAGACCTTGGTTGACAGGTAGGAGGTTCTAGCTCAATGACGCCATGAGCATTTTTGAGGCCGAAGCAACGAGGGAGGTGAGTCTGTCGGTTAAGCTCGTCGTCAAGGCTCAATAGGCGGCGAAAACCCTAGGCTCCCGTTTCAACCGGGCTGTAGCAAGCCGCATCGTGATTCATGAGCCATACTCATAACGCGCTTGGCAGATGAGCCACCAAGGACACGTACCGTAGACGAGACACAGTGCTCCAACGATCTGTACCGCGCCGCCATAGCCTGCGACAACTCGCCAGTTGTTGCCTGTCGCGCCGAGGATCGCACCCGCCAACGGAGCACCTGCGGCGTACCCAGGCGTGTTGAACAACAGGAGCAGGCCGGACAGACCGGCGAGCCTGTCGGCCCCGTATATACGGACTACAACGGCCGAGACGAGTGAGACGAAACACCCGCAGAAGAAGCCATACAAAGCGGCAAAGACCATCTAGGAGTGAATGTCAGTGGACACTCGCGCACGTAGGACCCAACGCACGATGCCACCATACGTCGAGACGAACATCCACACGACAAGCTGCGTGAGCCCGGACAGGGTGATCGCGACCAGAAGCGAATTGACAGGTCCAAACAAGTCCGCGGCGAACCCAACGAGCGTCCGCCCGAGCGCTGCGGACAAGTTCAGCACGACCAACGGGAGCGCGGCGAGCTACGGCGGCGGAAGACAAGTCAGAAACGACGGTGCATCGCGCGCGCCCCCAAGCACGCTCCATTGAGCGGACGTACTAGCTCGCGCAAGTTTGGCACCTTCTCAGCCGTGAAGGTCGGGATGAGAAACACGGGGCCGAGGTAGCCACTGCACACGGCGCGCGGCCGTGGCAATATGCCGTAACGCGAGGAGAAAGCATGCACCTGGCATCAGCACCCGGCCCTGCACGTCGAGGGACACAGCCTGACGTGCGACACTCACAAGACGACAAAGAAGAAGCAGCCCGCGACGCTCCAGAAAACCGGGTCTCTGAAGCACTCCGCGTCGAACCACACGATGTCGGCCTTCCGCCGCTCGTCATTTCCGGGAGAGGGTCGCTCTTCGATCATGAGATAGGCCGCGGCGAGCGAGACGACGTCGATGGCGGTGAAGATGGCGAGGGATTTCCGCAGCCCAACCGCGGACAGCATCTCGCGGTAGATGAGGGAAGCAATCGCGCCGCCTGCGCACACAACAATCTGTAATGAGCAGCCGTCCTCTACTGTGTGGAATGACCTGGGAGAGAAAAGAGGTTTGGGATTAGGGCGCCCACCTATGGAACTCCCGGCTACTACGATACCGGTGGCGAACCCTTGATAACGTTTGAACCACTGCGCTGGCAAGGCGACCTGCCAGCGGCCATCCAACTCAAAACGCAGGAACACACAACGCCAAGATGATTGACATACAATAACAGGGAAAATGAGCGCGTCGGCGATTCCCTGCATCAGCCCCTGCATGTGCCGACGTCAGCGAACGTTGCGACGCACGGTGACAGTCAAAACGGCCTGGGCTGATGATGACTGACCATCGTGATGAAGAACTGCCATATCGTGGTGCAAAATGCGGATGCGAGCATGCTGGCTATCCACAGGAGCGCGCCTGCTGCCAAGAATGGCTATTCTCGTCGTATATGATGGATCAATACTGTATGATCCAACGCCCGATGGCGTCGCACACTGTACTCACCTTGTAGCCGCTAACCAATGTATTTAGATCACACAAACCACACACTGTAGAGTTATGGGGCCGTTACTCACTAGCGGTCCGCGAGCTTCCCTGCTACGATACCGATGAGCGTCATAATCTGCAGAGTAGAATCAGACAACCGAACACAACAGCCACAAGAAGCGGCGGAGCGCACCACACTTGAGAGGCTACCCAGTGCTGTCAAGACCGAGTCTGCGGTACCAGGGAACATATGTGTCCTAAAGTATTCTTCTGTGACGCCCCATGCCTAGTACACCAAATAGAGATCGTGAGTGAGTGACGTTCCGAGATTGCAGCAGACTGGTGCTGGAGAATATCACTCACCAGACTAAGCACGGATGAAGTTGAAAACGCTTGATGTTAGGTGCTGCTGGAAATTTCACGTATAGACAGGAACGCACGGCCATCCCACCGTTGCAGTGGAGAAGATGAAGCACCCGAGGATGACTATCCAACCCCTGCCACCGTCCGGGACGTCCTCGTCTGTCATCACATTCTTGTTATGCGCTTCGTCCACGCAGGGGATGGAAGATAACGATGGTGGCTCGACAGGCGAATCCGGGATTGTGAGCTTCTCGGAGCTGTCGGCTTGCACTTTTTCTGGAGTATCCATGCTAGATCGAACAACAGGTGCTCTAGGGGAAACGATACGAGAGCAGATCGCCAGTGCAGAGAATGGAGGGGAGCGGGCGCACGCCAATGTGGATGCATCGGTTAGCTTGCCTAGGCCTAAATACGCCTACTTCATGACATTGGGATAAGATATGCGGGGCACCGTGAATGCACCACCAGGCGGCGCTCCAAAGCCGGAGAGAGAACTCCGTTGATGTTGCTTCTCGCAGACGTGTTCTTGCCCCAAGCACGATGTTCAGGTGCCCACCGGGTAGCTTCAAGCACCCTATCGATGGTCCAAGCGGGGTGCGCAATATGGCGTGCGTCGAATAGTCGCAGAATCTAGACTCGTTCGCACTTTGTTGTTGACGGGCGCTTGCGACTGCTTAATGTCAAAAGCGTCAGGTCCGATCACAAGGACGTAAGGGACAACGCCTCGCATTGGGTAGACCTGCCTCGGTTTCCGTTTTCCAGAGAGGAAATCTGCTCAGCTTGAGTCACCATGTCGTGAATTTTACGAGAATCCTGCTCGATCAACGAATGTGAACCTAGACGGTCATCGAAGGTGTAGATAATGATCATATGCCGCTCACCTCGGACATATTTCCATTCTACTGTTTCGTCCAACGTGATACACAACCGAATTTCATGTACTCACCTGGAACCAACAGTGGTCCAGCTACAGGTTCCGCCGAGCCTGGGCAGCAGAACAGAAGCGGGAGAATTCGCACGTTATAGAAGGAATCAAATATACAAGATGCGGGCAAACGTGATGATGACCTACTTCCCGGCCACCTATCCTAGGACTCGGTCACCGAGCCACCGAACTACCCCAGTCGCTGCAGCGGCCAAGAGGAACGACCCGTCGAACAGCGGGCCGAAGAATTGGTACTCGGGTAGAGTCGAGAACAAGTTGACAGTCCCTTCGTCGGTTTCTACGTCCGGACGAGCGGGGGGTGGAGGGAACGATGTACGTAGTTGAATCAATGTAGCCATCAGATAGATGCCCTGCAATAGAAAGTCGGAGTCAAATTCGAGTTATCAGCTCATTCAGTCCGGAACGCATACCATAACTTGTGCAAGCGTAAGGAGCATCAATGATGCGCCGAGCGACCTGCTGGTTACTCGCAAGAGCTGCCCAGGCGCATCAGAAGCGGAAATGACGTGAATAGTACGACAGATACGTACCCTCGCTACCCCACGGAGCACTCTTCGGATGCTGCTGAGGATGATGACTCCCACAAAGCCGAGGCTTATTTGTCGGGATATGACGGCAATCCTATCCGCCGGCAGCTGTACGAAGGGTAGATGTGACAGCAAGTACGCAAGTACGAAGCTAATGACATCTGCGTTGGTCGGCGCAGACTCTCCGGGTGTCGCTGGAGGCGATCGTGGGAGGACCAGATTCACTAGTGACTGTGTGCTGGCGGTTAGATAATGACTACTGGTTTTGTAAATGCAACACATACCGTGACAATCCGATAGACACAGTATAGGGAGAACAGCCGTCCACCCCAGTTGAATACACGTCCGGCTAATGTATTTGAGAATTTCGCATGGGCTTGGCGCTGCTTGAGTGCTTCCAAGTTGCGCGACATCTCGTACTCGAGAGCCTCCAAGCCGCTGATTTCTTGAGCCAAAGCCGATGATTCTGTAGAAGACGTTGAATTGTAGGCGACCCTGTGAACACGTAGATTATAAAGCCGTGTCGCTTACCGCTACCCTGCGGCCAGTTAAGGACCGTTCTAGAGAGCCAGTTGGACTGAGCGTCCGGCTGCTGAAGAACATAGATTCATAACACGCCCAAGTTAATGAGCCTCAATGTCCCACCTTAGAGGCCTCGAGTGTTCGCAGATCCCTTCGTCTCTGCACAAGGTCTTCTCGCACTCGCTCCAAACCAGACTCGGCGGTGCGAACCTCTTCGTCTGTCGGATCTGGTCTGTAACGAAGATCTGGTCGATCGTTCAGTCTGAGAACTCGTTCGATGCGCACCTGGATGTTCGGGACAGCACAGGGAAGAAATCCCAAGCCGTATCAATGGCACCAAAACCAGACAAAAGGCCAAGAAATACAGTCCCGACGACAGTCAAGCGAGACAGCGTGGAGGCCAAAAGGGTATGCGTTTGCATGCCTGCAGGAATTGGGATGTAGGATAAGGCGAGGAGGAACAGTACATTGGGAATCAAGTACAGCCCCAATCGAGGGGAGATGACCCTTAGGCCTACAGGAGAAACTGGCAGACATGACATTGCGAACGGCAAGAACGACATAATACACGTTGGCTTACCTCCTGGTGGGTTTGAACCATTGCTTAGGACTATACTGTATGAAAGCGGGATAACCAGAACGATGGCCACGAGCAAAATCGCCAAAGATATACGCCAGTGAATCAGCCGCACGCTGGAGCAGTACTCGATGGTGAGACCAATGTGCACGAGTGTACAAAGGACAGGACTGACATCGGACTAGACAAGTCTAGCGCTTGCAAGATGAGTAGCAGGAATAGCATACACGTCTCAGAGAAACATAGCGCGAATAGAGCACGAGACAGCGCGGAGTGAAACGGCCGTTTACGCGTCGAGGATGATGTGCTAGTGGCACTTGTTGCCGACGTCGGTAGGGTTTCTAGTTCAGTGTCTCCCGCATCGAAGACGACAGTAACAAGTGTACCGGAGTCCGAAGCAGCCTTGGCTGAGAGGTCTTGGAGGTCATGATACAGGTTGCGAATGAGATATCGTCTGCAAGCGTAGAAAAGCGCTGCTCTAATCGATAAACCTGGCGTCGGTTCGGTCTACGAGCACACGAAAAACACTGGGGACAGACCTGGCTGCTAGAAGCCCCGCGGACTGCAACTTGTAGACCTGCGCCGACATTCCCGGCAGACACGCAGTGTATGCACAAAGTCTTGCACAACAAGAGGAGACTCTATGCGCAAGATTTCACGGAGAGCAGTTTGAATCACAGTACGAGGGGAGGAAGTACTAGGGCAGACAGTCAGGACCCAATGAGCATGAAGGTGGCTTGACGGCAAGCGCGAGGGCATTGCTGCGCGAACGGCGGTGACGAAGCGCCCATAGCAGGAGCCCGCACTCGGGCCGAACATGGCATCACCTACTGACGCGCGCACTGCAATGTGCATGTAGACTTTCCTCCGCTCTGTGTAAAGCGATCTGACTGTGGTAACATTGCGAGCCTCGGACAGGTACTCAGGAAACTCCAACAGTCCGTGAATTCGGACACATTTGATCCAGCGTACTACAAGCTTAAGGAGTAGTACTACCAATCAAACCACTGGCAGTGTGCACGATGACCAACCCGAGGTGAGATATGCACGCTGAAGTCCATTACTACAAGGACGAAATTCATTGTCAATGGAACCATGGCGTTCGCCGTAACTTGTCCAGTTTATACACCTAGTTCCTCCCGGTTCTCCTCTGCGAAAGGGTAGTCGGTGTACCCATGAGGGTCCTCGATCGTGTGGTAGTGTGCACGGTCCCAGCGGAGCAATGGCAAATTCTTGCGCAGGCGTAGTGGTAAATCGGGCTACCAACACCGCGTCAGCTCAGATGCGACCCCGTTAACGACCATAGGAATGCATACATTCGATATGAAGAGTCGTCCAAATGCTATCAGTTCTCCCGTTTTCTCGGCACGGTCGATGGCGGTCTCTCGCGTATATCTTCCTGCAGACACCAAAGGTCGCGGTAGCCAAATCTCTCGAATGAAATCGTTGGACTTCCGAGAATGTTACCACTTGGTGTATCATCAAGCGACGCGCAGGACGAGCTCACCTCTCCGTCCTTTGCCTGAATATCCCGTCCTCCAGCCAAACCTGGCTCTACTACGTGGATGTAAGCGAGCCCGGGAAAGTCCTTTGCGACCTTCGACACCAGGTATGTGAAGGTAGGGACAGGGTCCTCCATTCTCATGTCTGTAGTAGCGACAGAGCGTATCAGTGATGTCCCTTAGGCGGTCGACGAGAAAACGAAGCTCGAGACCTTGGAAGGTGCTCCAGGGGCTGATACGGAATGCCGTCTTCTGCTCTCCAACAGCCTGTGCCACGGCCTCTATAGCCTCCAGGGCGAACCTACAACGGTTCTCGATCGATCCTCCATACTCGTCGGTCCGTTTGTTGGAGACGTCTTGAATGAACTGATCCGGGAGGTAGCCGTGGGCGCAATGGACCTCCACACCGTCAAAACCAGCGCCGAACACGGCGTGACGAGCCGCCTGTGCATAAGCCTCTATGTACTGCTTGATCTCTAGACCACGATCAACGAGCTAGACCGGTGAACAGAAGCATATCTCTTACCGGGGATTGTCAGCGGGCGGGGCACCTCGCCCTTTGGTCGGTCAGACAGCGGGATATCCGACGCGGACACGTAGGGATACCCTGCTGCCTTCAGAGGCTCAATCTCCGCAGCACGTCCGAGAGCCCAGAGCTGCAGGAATATGTAAGAGCCCTTAGCGTGTACCGCATCTACAACCTAAGAGGGACACACAGCGTGTTAGTTGCAGCTCAACAACAGTGGATAATCCTTCGATCACCTTCCGCCAAGCTGCAATTTGCTCTTGGTTCCATACGCCGGGGACGTGGTACTCCAGGCCCGCATACGGTGCAATGAATGTGGCCTCGGAGATCATGAGCGTCCCTGGGACGGCAGCGCGCTGGGCGTAGTATGTCACGGCGAGATCGGTGTGCACATGCTTCACATTGGCCCGGCAGCGCGTCAAGGGCGCGAGTACGACCCGGTGGGCAACGGTGATATCTCCCACTCGAACGGGCTGGAACAACTTTGGTACGGGCTCATTGATGCCGGCCATATTCTGTACGTGGGGTTGCCATTAGCATGTCGCTCAATGAACCAGGTCGTATGTGGTGCGAAGGCTATCACTCACCTTTGTGTACGCTTATCCGGGCACAGCGTATTCTAGTGCGTGTGTGGCTGAAGCTGTCTTATATATGGGTGATATGGATGAGTCAGTGAACCGCGAGTGACTGACTAAACCCTCCATGTATTGGCCTTCTATCTCCCACACCTGGCAGTTCGTCCCGCCCTCGCACCGAACCAGTGCCCCAGGGCCCACATCATGTCGGCACAGATACCATAGCATGTCAACTCCGTGGTTCGAGATCTGAAGGAAAGGAGTTCACAGGTCTTAGCTTAGTCAAGGGCCAGTTCACAAGAAATTGGTCATGCAGGTCGAACGTGGACGGTTCATGCACAGTACATAGTGCAGAATGCAGACATGGAGGACGTCACAGACGCGGACCCACAGTATCAGACCTACGGTAGCTGAGCTCCTCTTGACCAGCCTCGGGATAGTCGATGTAACCATGCGGGTCTTCGGGTGTATAGAAGAGCTCGCGATCCCATTCCGCTAGTGGGATGTTCTCCAACAGCCTGCGAGGTAAGTCCGGCTGCACACATTTCAGAGTCGGTCTCAGCAAGATGATACAAGGAGTCCGATCGCGGTCGCATACGTTGCTTACGAATGCCCGTCCAAAAGCAATCAGCTGCCCGGTCTCTTCTGCCACTTGCAGAGCCTTATCGCGCGAATAGCCTCCAACGCTCACGAGTGTCCGTGGGAGCCAGATCTTGCGTATGAAGTCGTTCGACTGATGTCATCCTACCCGTCAGTCATATGGGCACCGAAAGTTCACAGGGACCCACCTCGCCTGGCCTCGCTACGCCATCTGTGCCGCCGGATACGCCAGGTTCCACAACATGGAGGTATGCGAGATTGGGATGGTCTGAGGCAAGGCGGGACACCAAGTACGTGAAAGTCGGTACCGGGTCCGTCATTTTCATATCTCGGCGAGCGGAAACTCGTCAGCATACCCTCGGAGGCTACGGTAGAGTACTTGAATGCCAGGCATACCTTGAAAGTCGCTCCAGGGGCTAATCCGTAATGCTGTCTTCTGTTGACCAACCGCGTTGCTGACCGCGTCGACTATCTCCAAAGCAAACCGACAGCGGTTCTCGATCGACCCGCCGTACTCGTCTGTACGCCTGTTCGACATCTCTTGCGTGAACTGGTCGATCATGTATCCGTGAGCGGCGTGGATCTCCACCCCGTCGAAGCCTGCGCCATAGACGGCGTTGCGTGCTGCTTGAGCGAAAGCCGCGACATATTCTTTGATTTCTAACAGGACGTCATAAGTCAGTCGGTCTCGCTGTACGGTACTAGGTGCGACGAACCAGGTATGGTGAGCGCACGGGGATGGCCCACGTCGTCCCTGCCCTCGAGCGGTATATTGGACGCAGAAACACAGCTAAAATCAGGATACTCCTTGCGCAACTCTTCTATCGCAGCTGTCCTGGCAGCGCGCCCCAGCGCCCAGATCTGCATGAATATGTATGATCCCTTCGCGTGTACCGCGTCTGCGACCTATAACCATGCATGATGAATGACACATTTCCAATGATGTTCTCCTGTACACCTACCCTTTTCCACGACGCGATCTGTTCCACGCTGAAGATGCCAGGCGCGTGCGGCGACCGTCCCTGGGCGAAAGACGCGACGTAAGTAGCTTCGGAAATGAGCAGTGTCCCCGGAAACGATGCCCGCTGCGCGTAGTATTCCACCCCAATATCGGTTTGCATCCCACGTTTGTTGGCTCGGCATCGCGTAAGTGGAGCGAAGACTATACGATGAGCCAGAGGAGTGTCTCCAACCAGTGTCGGTTGAAAGAGCTTGGGGAGACTGGTGGGATCGGTCATGTCGACGTATTGGGACGAGGCACGCAACTCCAACGGGGTCGTTGTTTCGAACTACTCGGACACCTATTTGAGGAACTGAGCCGAACCTTGTGACGAAGCATACCAGGCTGTGAGCGAGTAAGAGACAGCATCCATGAGTAAGATGACAGGCAACTCACCCATGCAAGAAAGGGGCCGATAGCGTTAGGTCCCAAGTACTGTCAGAACCTTGCAACGTCTCGATAACAACCAAAGATAGACCGACCCGACCTGAGCTACCTTCCCAGGGACCAGCTATGCATGCCTATTCCCCACTTCTGATCCTATACGCTGGGTGTCAGCCGGAAGGAACGGAGTACGCACCAAGGAATATATCCGGACAGAGACGACCACAATGCTAGCAGCAAGACGAAAAAATACAATGTGCGGTACCATCTAATACAAGCACAGCGACAGCGACAATGCGAGACAACACGACGAGAGCAGACAGAAGCCAGGCGACGCACCACTCTCCATCACTAGTCACGTCTGCTGCAGGCCCGGCATCTCATAGTCCATTGGCAAATCCTTTCGTTCTATCCACGCCGCGTCCTCGCAGCCCAGGTCCACGCCCTTGGCGCAATCCAGTCGTCTCCGCGACGGGAGCTCCTTCAGCTCGACCTTCTCGCCGTCCGGACCGCCCGAGCCGCCACCTCGCACGACGACGTAGTGCTCGCCATGCCAACCCAGGAAGTCGATTGAGGGCAGCGTGCGCACGATGCTTCGCGCGCTCGACGCCCACAGCTCCGTCTGCACCTGGTATTCCTTGTCGGAGAGCAGATTTGGTTGTGGTCGGCGAAGATTCCCATTGAGGTGAAGCATTGCGAGTGACCTAAATATAGAGAAGGATGGGGCATACTCATGCTACATGATGCAGTCAGTATCAGACTAGATGCAAGCAGGGAAGACAGCGTACTATGGGCTTGGCGGACACTGCGGTCTCTAGATGGATTGCTGTGATCGCCCTAGGGATGACATCCAGCAGCGCACATAGCGATGTGTCAGTGAGATTCGCGATCCGCACCCGCAGAGCACGCAGATTCGCCAAGTCCGGAAGGACGGTCTGCACAAGATCCCACGGACAACAGCCCAGATCGAGGCGCCGCAACTTCGGCCGCTGGCGGAGGAACTGCGTGACGGACTGGAACAGATTCTGATCATCGTCGTGGCCGACCATGATGAACCGGAACTCCTCCAGGTGCGGAAGCAGCGTGTGTATGCCGTCGATGACATGGTCGCTCCCAAACACCACGCTCGCCGAACACGGTTCCTCGAACGTGCCATGCAGCGTCAGACTCTGCAGCCGGTGCGCGTGCGCGATTCGCGCGAGAACGACGTGCGATATTCGTGTGTCGACCAGCTCGAGATGCGTCAGGTTACGGATGGTTGCGGACTGGAAGGCGTGGTCCCACGAGTGGTTCCGCTGCAAGTACGCGCCCAGCGTGAGATGCTTGAGCGTCCCTTGATTCTGGTCGAGGACCGTGCGGACTTCGCCCATATCAGCGAAGCCGTCGTCGTCTTCGGCACGCAATATGAATTTGCGCAGGCCGCCGAATGCAGACTGCCAGCCAACAATTCAGCTTGTACACATGCTGCGCGAGGTCGCAGAGATCACAAACATACCACGCCAACGGCATCAAAGTGCCATCCTATGAGACCGAGAGTGTGCAAATTTGGATGGGTCTGCAAAACTGCCTGCACCATCTCGGCGCGCAGTTCTGGATACCCTATCCATTCAAATTCACGCAACGCGATGAATGCGGGCAGCGCGGACTTGAACATCCCTAGCATGCGAACAGTGGCTCAGGCATGGACAAATCATGGAGTGGGAACGTGAACGGCTCACGAGTCATGAGATCAAACATGTCGTTCTCCTCATATGCCCAATGCAGGCGCAGGGCTTTTACGCGGCTGGCGAACACGGGGTCCGCCTTCACCCTGTCGAAGATGTCCAGGCCGCGGTTGAGGTCCTGGTCTTCGCCAAAATAGAGGTCGATCGTGTGGAAGATGAGCCGTACTGCGATGTCTCGATGGAATGCGGATACGAACAGCCAGGAGCGAAGATGATAGCGCGGGATGAAGCGGGCGATTAGCTCCCAAACTTCGGGAGGCGCACGTTGCGAGGCCGGCTCGTCGACAAAGTGAATCTGTACTCGCGTGAGCCTACTGTCAGAGCATGCAGCGAGAGAGCATCGAGGAAAGCATATATGCGGATTGTTCGTCGCCTTGCATGCCGTCGACATATGCGCCGCATACAGCGTATCGCACGGGCAGTCGGGAAGAGACGAACGATCAGGCGGAGAGGGTTCCCTTCCCGCCCACGTCTGGCGACTGCTCGACGTGCCCCTCGCCTATTCTCGTCGGCGTCCCAATGAAAGCCAGGCACACTCACCATGTTGCTTCGCCTGAGATACCCCTGCAGCTCGCGGTTCGACGGGTCCAGCTTCGCGACCGCCTGGAAGTCCTGCTGGGCCCGCGCGAGCAGCTTCTCCCCCGCCGTCTTGCGTGCGTTGCCCCGCGCGAGCAGCGCCCTCGCCACGTCCTTCTTCTCCAGCCCGGGAGTCCGCAGGTAGACGTCCAAGTAGTTTTCGACCTCATCCCCATACCTATCGCATCACGCATCGTGCATCAGCGCCCTCACACTCTTCCAAACGGCCGAACGGCAGAGACAGGGGTTCCAACCACAAGCCAGAACGAGTAGTACGCACCTGCCACCCTCTATCAGCGCGAGCGACGTCTCGAGCAGGAAGTTGGCCTTGCGGACCTGGCTGAGGGACTCCACCGCGCCGAACACGGTCGCGGTGAGCTCGTCCTGGGCGTGGCTGGGGCCGGCCATGGCGTTGGCGGTAGCGGATCGTGGGGGCATAGTGCGAAGGCGCGAACATTGAAAAGCTGCAGCCCTGCCCCTGCCGTCGCCGCTGGCGTTCCCGTGGCCAAGGATTCGGGTTTGGAGAAGAGCGTGGTACCGCCCGAGCGGGAGTGTGAACTGTGGCTTGGTCCAAAGCGCGTTCGCGGGAACCTCGCTCTCGGTGATGGAACGTACCCGGAGTAACGGTAGTGCCTTGAAGCTGTCCGTCCAATGAAAGCCCCAAGCTTACGGCTACTGCACTTTGGAGAGTATGGAGAGTTCACGTTGAGATGGGAGTAGAGGTATGCCTTTCGGCGCAACACGCGAGCAGTAGAGGAAAAGGCAGTCAATTGATCATCAGTACATTGTGCGAACGTAGCGCGCGAAGCTAAAGACGGACAAGCTACATACACTACACTCGTACGCAGAGATGGGAGCTTAACACGGGCCCATTAAGTGGGATGTACACCTACAAAGAGGTATCATGGAGACAACCCAGTGGTAGAAGAAAACAACATCATCAAGACAACACTAAACCGAGTCCGAAAGGAGTGGACGAATCAACGAATGTGGTCACGCTAGATACTGCGAGTACCAATGTTCATTGTTCACAGTGGGATGTGGGAGGCGGAGGATGGGTGCTGCACAAGGGAGAAGAGGCGAAAAGAGCCGGCGGTGGGCTCAACGAGGGGCGACCGGTGCTCTTGACGGAAGGTCGACGTCGAAATCGCTCTTAGAGGAGAAGAGCAGAAAGCGAGGCAATACCGCACGCAGCGATGACACCGAACACTCCCTCGCTGGTCGAAAGGGAGAGTGCGCTATTGTGAGCGGCACCAGTAGCAGTGGGGCTCGACGAGTTGGCGGAGCTACTGGCAGAGGTTCCAGAAGCACTCGCGCCAGAGCTGGTCGCACTTGCGGAGGCGCTAACGGGAGGAGCGGGAGCGGCTGGACAGAAATAAATCCCCGTTAGCATGTTAGAGCGAGCGCGGTAGGCATCTACTACTTACTGCCAGCAGGCTTGACCGAGAAAGTCGAGCTGTTCGCGAAAATCTGGGTAGTGTTGGACGCGTTGACGAACTGAACCTGGTAGCCATCACCAGCGCGGAGAGTGACATTGGTCCTGCATGGCTAGTGTCAGCTGGCTGTACAGTCGTCGAACGGGGTATGCGGAAGTAGTAAGACGCAAGACGGCTTTCATGGGAGTGACGGGTACGGCATCCTAGCAACCATTAGGCATGCTTGGTCAAATTTGCAGTAACCGTTATCTTAGATACCGCAGCGGGTTTGCCATAGGTCCCCAGCGGGTCTGCTGGCCTCACCACTGGCTCAAGGCTAGCTGGACGCGTGTAGCTCCCAGGTCAGGCGCGACAAAGTAACTCATAGCACTTCTGAAGAGACTGCAGAAGAGAATTCGCGTACTCACACAGTGAAAGTCTGTCATGATTCGTGAGTACTCGAGTACATTGCATGAAAGGCGGGTGCGACGAACCTGCTGGGATACATTGACAAACGGCGCGATCGCAAAAACGCCATTGAGAGTCGCGTTGTTGGCGTTCACAACGTTGATGGAAATCGGGTTGGGATCACCCTGGCTGAACTGCCAAGTAATGGTGTTGCTGGTGTTCTGAACCCTGCAGCAAATCTGCGTTCAGCCCGCCTACTAGCCTGGGGCCGACTAGAGCAGAGACGCACCAGTAGTTGGTTTCCGAGGGCCCAATTATTTGCAGCGCATCTGTCAAATTCACGCTCAATATCCTCGTCTGACCGAAATCTTGTCGTATATGACGTACTGGCAGCCGCGAGAGGGAGGGCGAGAGCAGCAGCGAGCGAGAGACGCATTTTGGAACAGCGAACGGCGCGCCTGAACGGCTTGTAGCAGCGAGGGGAGGAGGGCGGGGGGAAAAGGCAAGGAACCTTGTGGACGTGAACCGTGCGCGCGAGTTTTTGAACATGCCCTGCTTGTCTCAGAGAACTTCCTTTCTCACGGCACCTGTATTTCGATCAACCGAACGGATGTCATCAACGCTGCACGTCCGCCGCCCGGCGTTTCTGTCACGTTCGAGATTCTCCTGCATGCTCATCGCTGCCGGCACCCTTGCCCACTGCACACTGCCCAATGCCCAGACAACGCTGCCACGCACCGCGGCGATGTCATGCATGACGTCGTCGGCACAACATATGCTCGGCGGAGAGTCACTCAAGCCACTCGTTTAGCTGAACATACGAGACATACAATCTGTGGCGGAAAATCTATCGCGAGAAGTTCAGAAGCAGCGCCGCGGGATTTGTTCCGAAAAAGGACAGGAGAATTTTGTCGGGCTTTCCCGATCTTGGTTTTGCCACAAGCAAAAAGACATGGACATGTCCGGGATTGAACCGGACCCCTCTCGCATGCTAAGCGAGCGTGATAACCAACTACACCACATGCCCTTGAGACAGAAAGCTAGGTGGGCTCCCTGGCCGCGAGCGTGGGTAAACGACCTTCTTCGTTGCACGTCTTCTTTGCGAAAGCAGCTGTAACATATGGAAAAACTGCACATGGGTGACACTCATGACCGAGGACCAGAAGTTGACGCGCATGAAAGGAGCTCCTCACAAAAACAACTGGACATGTCCGGGATTGAACCGGACCCCTCTCGCAGGCGCTGACAAGTGCTAAGCGAGCGTGATAACCAACTACACCACATGCCCTTGCTGAGGCGCTCGCCCCGCACACCCACAGAGGGGCGCGCAATATGACCACCCGCCAGTTGAGCGCAAGGCAGAAGCATCATCAAACGACTTGTCTTTCGACGCCTCGGTATGTCCCCTTCGGGGTGACATACGAAAAAATTGGAACGATACAGAGAAGATTAGCATGGCCCCTGCACAAGGATGACACGCTTTCCCGGAGTGGTAGACCTACGGGTCTCAATATTTATTTTGCCGCCACCTCTGGCATACCTATACGTTTTGTTTTTCTGCGAATGTGTTACACACAAATGTTGTGCATACGTGGGGAAGGGACCCGACCATGCTATGATTGCCATGGAACGTTGAGGTTGAGAAGTACTCGCGACGGCATGCTACGAGCTAACTCAGTGCTCTGCAACCCCTACTGATGTGAAGAGTATTCATTCTAATCGTCAAGACATAACCCAAGAAGTAGACTATCAAACGCATACATGTCGTACAACAGCTCTATAGTCTATGCTATCAAGCACCACAACGACACAAGCACGAACGCGCCGCGCTCGCACCCACTCAGTTCTTCTCTTCCTTGACGTCCACGATCTCTGACGCAGGCGTCGCAGGTCCCCCAGCAGTCTTGCCCTCGATGCGCGCGCGCTCCGCCTCCTCCTTCATGCGCCGGAAGTTCTCCTCCTCGTCCCACACGAACGGGCTCTTGCTCATGAACAGGTAGTCCATCTCCTCGAGCGTCCGGTTCGCGGTCTCGGGGTAGAACGCCCAGATGAGCGGGATGCTCAGGAAGTTGATCGCGCCGAAGATGTGCAGCGTGTTCTCCCCGATGCGGTTGAACATGACAGGGTTTAGGAGCGTGAGCCAGCCGTTGCCTGTGTACACGAGTGGTTTCGTTAGCGATTTCGAGAGGGAACTGGCCACTGAACGATGACGTACCGATCGACCAGCCGAAGACACCGAACGCGTTACCCTTCGCACGAACTTCCAACGGGAAGGTCTCGGTCGGGTACACCCAGGGTATCGTGAGCCACGTCGCGCCGAAGACGAAGGTGTACAGGAACACGAAGAACGCAGCGGCGCCACCGTACTGTGCCGCCTTCTCCGGGTGGTCCTTGAGCAGACGCGAAAACGCGCCGGCGAGGATGAGTGAGATGCCCTGGCCAACGGCGCCCCACCAGAGGCCGACGCGGCGGCCAAGGCGGTCGATGGTGACGACGGCGAGCAGCGTACTCAACATATACGTAATCTATAGGCAAAGAATAGAATGAGAATAGTGAGAAGGCTACCCCGAGCACGTGAGGAAGTTCATTTTGACACATACATCGTTAAGACCGGACAGCCATTGAGCCTTGCGAGCACCGTAGCCAGCTTCCGCAAAGATAGTCGGCGCGTACACCGTGATGGCCGCAATACCCACCCACCTGGAAAGTTTATCTTTGTCAGCTATGGGTGTCATTGACGTGAGCATGATGTACCCACTCCTGGACGATCTGCAGCCAGATGGAGAGTTGTACGCGACGGGCGACGTGGAGACCACCGTCATTGCGGCCGAAGAACATAGAGAGGTACGAGTTGCGGCTCGCGTGCTCCTTCTCAAGCGCAACGGTCTCGACGATCTCATCGTATTCCCGAACGGCGCGATCGGCCTCGACACTGCCATCTTCAGAGCGCAGGCGGCCTAGGATTTCACGCGCCTCGGCATTCCGACCCATCTTGATCAGCCACCGAGGGGACTCCGGCATCATAGGGAGGCAGGCCTGCGTAAAACGGTAACATGAGCATAGACGTACAACATACCTACTACGGGTACTCACCATGAACGCCAGAACCGGTAGAATTTGGAAGGCAATCGGGAACTGGAGGGGTAGCGACGTCAGTGCTTCGCGTTCGGCCAGGGCAGGAACGGCAGCTGTTACGTACTCTCCACCTCACTTGGGACGTGCCATCTCCAATGAAGCCGAGACCGAACTCAAGCCAATAGGCTACGACGACACCAAAGATGTTGAGGGTGAATTCGCTAGCAATGAAGGCACCGCGCGACGTGTGGGTAGCCACTTCGGCACTCCATACGGGCACAATAGCGTTCAAATGACCAGTGCCGATGCCGTTAATCACACGAGCGCAGCACATCCTGTATGGTGCTATCAGCAAGCGTGTCAGACCTGCGAAGATGGTACATACCATGCGATATTCTGAGCCGAGCACTGAAGAGCCGCGCCGAAGAGAACCCAAAGACTGCCCAAAATCATAGTCTTGATACGACCAAGCCTGAACAATGCAAGGTGAGCACATGCGCGTTGCAGAAAATCTTGTATAGCATACCTGTCGCCGAGAATGCCTCCCATGAGGCATCCAATAAGGGTACCGAAGTAGTAGATGCTGACAATGCCACCTTGACGGGTGGGCTCCGTGATTGTTGCTACATAGCCCTCTGAGGGGCCTTCATACCTGCAAGCCACAAGCCTTGAGCACAGTGCGACCCCCGGAGCGACATGATACGTACGTGGAATATCCGAGCTTCATGACCCGAACGTAGTCGGGGGAGGTGTTGACACCTGTGCATATAGTCAGTCGGCAAGCCAACATCGCGTAGGGGAGTAAGTCCACATACCTCCCATCATGCCTTGGTCATAACCGAAGCTGGAGTGCTAGGTTAGACATGCCAAGGGGAGGTATGGTGTAACGCGAACACTCACAAGAAGATGGCCAGCCCTGCGACGGCGTTGATGGTATAATACAGTCTCCTCCCAGCGAGCTTCGACGCCATCTTGTGCTGCTCTGTCTCGTATGTCGCCGCTGCGAGAGGCCTCAGGGAGAGAAAAGTGTCTGGACAAGAGCACGACGATAGCAGGGCGTGGAGCGCGAGACTTTATACCACGCCCTCGCGCAATCTCGAGATCGAGGCGGTCGGGTATTGCCAAAGGGCGAAGAGGGCGGGGACGATCCTGGAAGGAAGATACCTCTGCCGAGCTCGTCGCTGCCGCTCACAGGCAGCCGTTGGGCCTCGCGAGTGTCCTGTGACCACGGTTCTGTCCCTTCGTCTGCCGTCATCGAAGACAGATTGTGCCCCCGGACCGCTACGCCGGCTGGCAATTTAGACGAGGTGGGGGAGGGGCCCCAAATCAGCAGCGTCAACGACAGGCTGAAGCGGGGTACTTACGATCATAGTATGCGGAATAACATTCCGTAGGCGGGGGCGGGGGCGCGCCCCCTGTATCGCGACACCGACGTCGGGCCTGTTGAACAGAGACGAGTGCGGGACCGAGTCAAAACGTCGGCCAACAGGGGTGATAAGCTGTCTTATACATCTTGCTGGATTTCCACGGGAGGTCAGATGGCTCCGCTAGCCTGACCAGGCGAACAGCGTCAAAGAGATGGCGACTGTTAGCGAGCGAGTCAATCGTGGTGGCGCAGGGACGATGTGCATATGACGTTGCGCACCAAGCCGGAACATTTCACCCGTACACCCCGCTCGCTCATCATGCCGCTCGACGGCGCCCACGGCTTGCGTGAATCAGACTCAGTCTGGCGGATTGTCTGTCGGATGATTTACTCTTACCTGGTTCTTGAAAACTGAAGCTCCTTCGTGTGCCCTGCCGTTTCATGTGCCTAATCGCTGCTCACGGCAAGACAGGCGTAGATGAACGCGTGGATGGTGGGTTCCAGTGGAAGAGTTGAGTAGGTTGCCGGGACTCCGCCAAAAGTCTGCGCGTCAATTGAAGTGTGGGCGCCAAACTTAGTCCCCCAATCGGCGCTTACGTGCTTTCCCCTTGGCGCTGTGGCACCTAGAACTTAGCGCTCGCTCGTTCAGCCGTCCACTCTGCCCTCCTTGGGCGAAACGCGACATGTTCGGCGTCCTCGACTGCACCCATTAGATACAGTGCTCATCTTTGGGATGGAGGGCTACGCGGGGCACAGTGGTAAGTTCAGCGAAGTCTGCCAAATATGCTAATTGTCTCCTGAACTCTCACCTCATACTGTACATGTCACTCCATGCGCAGCATATGAGTTGGCCATGGGTCGAACGGCAAGTTATCACGGCGAGGATCCCTATATAACACCCGCCGAGCTTCTCATGATGTGCACCAGCCCTCGGGAGCGCATTCATGCTGTAAGTGATAGTGTTTGTCTGGATTGTATAGAACACAGCGCGTAATATGCGCGTACGCGCTCGTGCCACGCATATGCATCTAGGCAAGTGGTGAGTAGTCCCATGGTCACTTGCGTGGTCTTGTCGTGTATTCTGGCGACAGGTATGCAGCCTAACCGAGTATAACTTTGGGTCGTGTCTTGGGATGATTGAACCGTCCGGTCGTAGCACTCTGACTGACATGGCATGAGAGCTTTCAGAGAATAGGTAGACTGCTGAGATGCTGTATGCTCGCCCGCTCATCCATGCGGTCTCTTTCAGAAGAGGCCCCAGTGACTCCGCACGAATGGAACAGAACTCGCTCATCTGACATGTTCAGAGGCATATTACTCAACCCCTCGTCAGGATTTCTCGCACCCATTTACTCGTCAACATGTCAGCAGCCACTAGCTAAACGCATAAACAGGCAAGAGCTATTCTCTCTACGTCAACACTCACGGTATCTCCGGAATTTCCGCGCGTCACACGCTGCTGGACGATCCTCCGACCGAAGGGCCAGGCTTTCCTGCCGCGCCCGAGGCGGGGTTTTCGAGCGTTGACATCGACGCGTAGCGCACCGTGTCTACTATCTCAGGGTCGCGTCGGTCTCTGGGCTCGAGACCCCTGCGAACAGTGGGCGCCAGCCGCTCTACCCTCGAGCGTGCGAACGGCAGCTGCGAATGCCTTCTCTGCATCGAGCCCCCACCTTTCTCGCGGGAAGCTGCCCCCTTACGTCGTCTCCTCACCACATGCGATAGCTTCGGTGTGGCGGACGCGTCAGCCCTCTCTGCTTCGTGACCAATCCGGGTGCAGTGCCGCTGCGCGCGAAGGCCCAACCTCATTCAGTCTCTGCAATGCGATAACGCCCGGGAACCCAGCGCGAGCTCAGGCGGTGCCTTGGGTGCTCCTCGAGGCCGTGGCGTGCCACCTTTTATGAAACTATGAATCGCTCACCGGGGCGGGCTGCGGACGCACTACGACTCAGCTCGCCGGGCGCAGGCTGCAGAGGCCCCCGCTCGAGAGCATATGGTCTGTCCTTGCCATCTACGGCGCTGCTATGGCCTGTTCATAGTTGTCTGCTGATACATCCCTGGCCAGCGTGTTTCGCGTTCGCTCCTAGGACGCCCACAATTCGAAGAGGGCTACTGGCTACAAGCCCTAGGCAGTCCGTCTTCGTCCTAGCCATGGCGCCTCCGTGCTGCCTCGTTCCTCCATCGTGCACCGTCCAGTGTCTTCGAACGATGCTGATCTCCTTCCCCGGATCTCGTCAAGTTGTCCGCGGGCGCTGGCAATATTGAGATCCAACGATCCCACACCCACACGTGATATTCTCGCATAGATATGGGACACGCAAGGAGCGCGTCCTTCGGGCGGCCTCAAGGCGAGCCACACCAGGCGTCCTCGGGATCGCGCGTCGCAATCAAGGTTGCCCACGCCTGTGTGAACCGTCGGATCTCGCACTCGGGGGTTATGGCAGTGCCGCCCTGCACGCTACCGCCTCGCAGCGGTGTGGGGCCCAGCGCAAGCTAGCAGCTCTGGTGGCGCACCCCATGCGGGCCCGTCGCGGTGCGGTCAGCGCTGGGGAAGTGCGCGAGGTGCGATACAAGGCCGTCTGGTTGAATGCGTAGCCTCTCACAGTGCCGTTCTTAGATATCGCGCGGGGCTTCTGTTCTGATCACGCCGTCCGCGGCCTGCCTGGCGGACCGTCCGTTATGAATCGTATGTGGGATGGAAGTTGGCTGTTCCGCTTGGCGGCCGTGATCATGTGTCGGCGCCGTCGCATTCTCTTCCGTTCGCCCTCTGGAAATTCCAACCCCCGTCGACGCACTTGGTAGGTGCTATACTGCAGTCTGTCTCGGGTGGTGAGTGGTCCTCGTATTCCGTCTTCCGCGACTCCAGCTTAGCTCCAGGCAGACGT
Organism: Cubamyces lactineus; assembly: GCA_022376465.1. Taxonomy (NCBI): domain Eukaryota; kingdom Fungi; phylum Basidiomycota; class Agaricomycetes; order Polyporales; family Polyporaceae; genus Cubamyces; species Cubamyces lactineus. The sequence goes on along the minus strand of JACDTU010000022.1, from coordinate 269,973 downwards.
TCGGCTCGGACCTGCTGATGGACACCCATCCCACGGCCGTCCGGGGTCCTGGCACCGCGTGACGGGTTCTCTGCTACTTCCGCTATGGATGTGGTTCTGGTCCGTCTGAGGTGCTCACAGGGCCCGCTGCGGTCAAGAGCGAAACTTACTAGGATGACTGTGGGTGCAAATGTTGCGCGCACAAGGCATAGCAGCTGCTATGCAGAAGAGCTGCTCGAACGACTGTGAAGGGGGTGCGGAAATTTTGGAGAATCGTCTTACCCCGTTTCTATCAGGCGACGATGCTTCACGAAGTTGAATGTCATCGCTAATTTGACGACATGCCGTACCTCCCCCAAACTCGTCGGCGAGGTTGCTGTAACTCCTTCCACCCGAATTCGAAGTGAGCGTGGGCGTCAACGATCTGTCAGTCCTGTTTCATACTTTGACTGACCGTTATTTCAAGAACAGGCTACAACATAAATGGCTCCCCGGTTGCAGTATGCGAGACCTTCGTTCGTGCTTCCTGTGGCAAACCGCACACCATCGTATGACGAGCTGTCTCGTACGGTATGACAATCCTGATGCCCATTACCCATATATCAACGCTGATAGATTTCGGGCTACTATATCCAGCGCCACCGTACCTCGAACTGCTTAGAGCTCGACATCTCGAGTCACTCCGTGATGCGTATTGGGGAGTTGGATAGTTGCCCCAGGGACCCCGGAAGGGACGGTCAAGGGAACCGTCGAACAGGTGCAGACCTGTTCTCAACCTTCGGATTACGGCTTAGCGGGGACGCCTCCATGATTGGTCTCGGGAACAGCCAGAGATGAAGCCGTCGACTGATCAGAACGCACCCATCCGCGCTGCGTGTTGCTGTGGGCAGAGGGTACTGGTAGGAAAGACTGCCGTTTTTGGCAGGCGGCTTATGGCGCCATCGGCCTTGAGGCAGCCTGAGGCGCATCCCTCTGCAAGCCTCGGCATCTCGTGACGGCGTAATGAGCTGTGTAAGCGTTTGTTCTCTCGCCTACGCGTTCTCTGGCGAGCTTCCAGCGAGAGCCATAAAGAGTCGCAAGAAGGGGGATGATGACCGGGTCAACGGTGGTGGCGCGCGACACGCTGCTCTGTGGTACGAAGGCTGTGGGGCGGCTGAAATGCCAATGGTTTCAAGCGTTGGGGAGATGCCGAGGTGGACATTGTTTTTTTGTGGCCAAAGCTGCACTGGGTAACTGGACGGCTACCACTGCAATCAGGTACTCCTTGGTATTCCAGGAGATGGTTGGCATTCTGCGAACAATGCCGGCTGGTTCATCAATCAAAGCAAACGCCTCCTCTCAAGAGTGGCGAGCTCGGCATTGATGAGCGTCGTGGTGTATACACGTACAGTGCGTCCGTGCCGGGGCTTCTAGGACGTACGTGGAGTAGAGATGCAGGAGGTGCAGGCTGGTGCGACGCGTTGCCGGAAAGTGAATGGCGACCATCTGTGGATGAATCTGCATACGCGCGGGCGTATTCCGTGTAGCGGTAAGATGGGAGGGAGCCGTGGAACGAGAACGGAACTTCTGAAACCGGCATAGACCAAGCGCTGCGGTGTCCGGGGCGACGTCGGCGGAAAATGGTGCCTTTCATTGGGACCGCATGCTGCGAAGACCCAAAGAGTAATCATTGTCCAATACACGTGTGCTCGTCTTTACCTGGCTTTTTAAGGGGCAGTGGGGAATTGTTCACCAGCGCGGAGTTCTCGGAACGGAGTGCGGGGTAAGGAGTGTTGTTACCGAGCCCTTAGCCCTGTTTACCGGAAAATCAGACCCTTAGAGCCCCGTACAGGCGCATAATAACCTTGCGACGCCAATTAATGCCTCGTCTAGCAACGTGGCTATATTCCGCTTAATATTGCGTTTCGCGAAAGTACCTGCCCAAGCGTGACTCTATACGGCGGTGCGGCACAGACGCTCGCTCGGCCCTCTTCCCTTATACTTAACCGTTCCCCGATTCTAAGGCGTATCTCTGTTTCTCTCCTCCTTGCCCCTCGCTAACGCCCGGTCCATGCCCTCCATCCTCAACCTCAAGTTCAAGGTCGGTCTCTGCGCTGCGCAGGCCTCAGGCAGGTCGTACTGACCTGCGCTCGACAGGGGAACAAGTCCTTCGTGCCGTTCAGTAACCTCAGCGATGCTGATTCTCTGACGAAGACATGGAAGGTCCGAGCCCTCCTTTCCCCCTCGTCGAGCCTCGTTCAAGCGTGGAAAATTTTTTCTAGGTCTGTACCAAGGTCGCAAGCTTCTTGGAGCAGGGCCAGCGACTCGAGAACTTGAGCTGGAGGCTATGGCACCTCCAGAACCTCATGGTCGACAGCGACAACGCCAAGTCCAAACGCGACTTCAAGAAGCTGTCAAAGTGCATGAGTGATAAGTTGGACAAGGAGAAGGGCCGGTATGTGCAGCGACGCCTTGAATCAATTTTCCGCCCATTGACGTCCCTATCCCGTCGTTAGGAGCATCGAGGAGCTGCAAGCGCCCGACTTCAAGCGCAATCACTCCACCGACCTCCTGCAGCAGCGCGCTCTTGAGAAGGAGCGCGAGCGCGAAGCCAGTCAGAATGGGCGCACCATCCACCGAATGCAGTTCACTTTCAGCATCGACCAGCCCTCCACCATCTCCGCGACCATGGTCCCCGTAAAGAAGCCCGACATGAAGCCTTCTCCGGAGTTCAAAGACAACAAGCGCGGTCGCCCTGCCACCCGCTCGACCACCAACAACACTGACGACATCACCAACAAGGACGACAAGACCGAGAAGGACCAGCCCCTTACTCAACGCGGCCGGAAGGTCGCTACCAACGGCGATAGCAGCAAGGAAGACATGTACCGCAACGCCGCCCTTCGCTTCCCCTCCTTGTTCTCCAACGACTTCGGTCCCGCTGCCTTGCTCTACCCCACGCCCACTGTTACGAACGGCATGACTTACGGCGAGGGCGTCGGCCTCAGCTCGAGTGCCGCGTCCGACGGTTTCAGCATTCCCCGCCCTACGATAGAGCTCCCGCTCGACGAGCTTCTCAACGCTGACAGCCCTGGCGGCTGGTCCTCGGGCGGGTATAATCACAACGACTCGCGGTCTGCCGACCGTCTCGACTCTCAGGAAGACGTCGAGATGAAGGTTGCACCTGCTGATGCACCCTACCCGCCCCACGCCGCTCGGGCTGAGCCCATCGTCGAGGACGAGGGTCTACTCAAGTCATCTGGTGTCCTCCGCAACGTCGCCCTCAACAACGTTGAAGATGTCGTACCACGAACGATCACCCCTTCGCGTATTGGCCCCAGCTCAGGGCCTGGTGCAAACACGAACACGACTACAACGACGACTGGCAAGCGGCCGTCGTTGAGCGTGCGTACGCAGGTTAGCACCCGCTCGACTGGTCCGAGCGCGACACCTGTCAACTCCTCGCAGCAAAACAGCAACAGTAACTCTGCGCCTGGAGGCGTGAAGGCGGAATGCTCAAATTGTGGTGCCACCCACACGCCGCTCTGGCGTCGAGGCCTCAACGACGAGCTCAACTGCAACGCGTGTGGCCTTTACTGCAAGCTCGTAAGTTTTCACATCCTGCGCCGCGTAGAAGCGTCTTGACACATATCTTCACAGCACAAGCGCCCCCGCCCCAAAAGCATGCGGAACAACCATGGTGAGGGGCGCACTCAAACAGCGCCTCGCCAGGAGTCTCAAGAAGTTGTCGGTATGTGGCCTCGATCGCCTTCGACAGTACTTGGGTTCACACCGCACGCCGTTAGCGCAATGCTATAATTGCCACACGACTGCTACTCCGCTTTGGCGGAAGGACGATGAGGGCAAGACCGTATGTAATGCGTGAGTAAAGATCTCGGGAAGTCCTTGTTCAGCGCTCATAGAAGCCTCCGCATGTGTCTTCAGTTGCGGATTATAGTAAGTCATCCCACACGGTGAACCACAGGGTTCCGAGTACTAACGGTAATGTAGCTATAAGTTGCATGGCTCGGCGCGGCCGATCTCGATGAAGTCCGACGTCATCCGGAAACGCGCCCGCCATGACGCCCGGCGCGCAGGTAATAGCGTGTCAGAGACGCCCTCCGCAAGCCCTGGTGCAAGTCGTCGCGCTTCGCCTAACGCAGAGTCCACGCCTACACTCGCGCCCGACTCCAGCACCGCCACCCAAGCGTCGTACGGCACCAACGACAGCAACAACGCGGTCAACAACGCGACGAACGAATACCGCCAGTCGATGCAGTCCGAGCTCATGGGCGCTCTCGGCTCGAGCGACAACGGCATGCAGTACGGAAGTCAGATGTTCGGTTCCCACGTCACCTACTTCCCTGGACCGTATCACCCCGACTACCTTTCGCAGATGTACAGCATTCCCTCGGAGGCGCTCCCCTACTCGTCCGGCGACAACTCGGACGACTCGGGCTCGGAGTCGCGGTCAAGCAAGCGCCGAAGGATGAGCAACTCCTCTGCGTCGGAGCCGCCCTCCTCGGCGGTGTCGTTCAGCTCCTATAGCGACTCGTTCTCGAGTTCCTCGTCGACATCGCAGCGTTCGTCGGTCGACTTCCCCTTCACGCCGTATTCGTCCTTCTCGAGCATGCTCCGCGGTTCTGGCAACCCCTCATGGCATCCGCCTATGCTCCCGCCGGACAACTCTCCTCAGTTCATCCACCCGCCCATGCTCCCTCCTTCCTCTGACGACTCGCCTATGTTCTTCCACCCGCAGGGGATGCAGACTGACGAGACCGACGCCCTCTTCGCCGCTTACCTCCACCCAGCGACGATGCCGCAGGACGATTCACCCCCCATGAGCTCGTTGCAGCTACACCCGCCGATGCTGCCGACCGAGTGGAAGGTTCCGGGGCAAACCGACATGTATGATCACAACGCTATGGTCACTTTCTGACGACGCACACGAGCTTCAACGACATGCACGCCTTTCCTCTCCCCATCAAGCTCGATCCCTCATCCCTTTCCTGAACACGGACAGAACGGACGATCCGCGCTGTAGCATTCTACTATCTCCATCCTCCCCTTCCTTCCCCTTCTATGACTTCATTATGCGCGTTATGCATAATATGGCTGTGATCTCTTCTTCTCCCTGTTACTCGTCTTGGGTGTTCGCGTCGACGTCGTCATCATGATGCTTTCCTCCTCCCGCTTCCGCCGATATTTTCCCTGCGTAGATCGTCTTTCTGTCATGCTGCATTCCCGGTCCGTTGCATAGCTCGTGCTGCATCGTCATCATCATCAGCATTTTCCCTCTTCTCATCCTCTTCTCCCTGTCTATCTGCACGCTGTATAGCTCCTTTCTCGCCGCACCACTATATCCATAACCGTCCCCCGCTTCCCTCCTCTTATCCTCTTGTCACAATCTCCCTCTCCCATCTCCTAAAATTATTCGCAATCCGGTGTACGAGGCAGTAGTAGCAACGCGAAGGGCTTCGCGATTCAAGCCCCATCAATTGTCAAATAGATATTTATCCCCTCCGACTTCGCTCCTGCCCCCTTTTTTGCCATTCGACACCCAGCGTCTTATACCCTTCTTGCAATCGCTTCTTGCCACCTGTACGATCTCCCGCTGCTCCACCTATAGTGTGTCCATAGCTGTACGTTACCCTGCACCCGTGCGCGCGCCCGCGTTCTGGCGTCCGCGGTATGTTGTAGTGTTACGTATGTACATGCAGCCTCGTTCACAGGCAATTGAAACCGACGTTGTGCCACTCGATTGAACCCCCTGCGCCGTGCGGAGCTGCGATCTTCGTAGCCTGTCTCGGCAGTGTGGTTTCTGACATTGCGCGCTTTCGGTCGCTGGAGAATGGGATCGCAGAACCTTCGCGGGAGGCACGGGAGATACGCTCAGACGTAGTCAGACTCCTGGGTTGCGTAATATGCTACGGATGGCTATGGGGCAGAAGCACTTCCGCCCTTGATGCTTGTTGGCTTCGTTGAGGTAACTAGATAGTCGTTGCGACGTTTACAGGCGGAGAGACTCTGTGCAAACGGCGCCCATGTCGGCTACACGAAGAAGTGTGGTCGTGGTCAGCAATGCCCGGTCGCCACTTCTCCCAAGTCGCCGCCCATATCCTGCTCAAACTCCAAGCCTCGGAGAACGGGTTAGGTCGCCCAGTATGTCGTAGCTCCCATTGACCGTAGTCCTCCGCAAGCATAAAGCTGACGGCTCTCGAGAGCGGCGGGGAAATGTGGCTGCGCTGTGAGAATGTTCTGGCATACCACTGGACGTACCTCGACTCCCCGCGCCATGGCGCCGCCCAGCAGTTCAGTATAGGCACCGCGCCGGACGCGCTTCGTGCTTCTCTCACGTCATCAGCACAAAACGGGAGGATCGCCGGCCGTGGTGGCACTCCCCCATCAGGCAGGCTGCGTCCCGGCGGGAGTGGCGATAGCTGGCTGCACCCCGTGGGGATACCATATGCCTGGGTAGATCAGGAGTCTCAGCGCGCGAAGTGTCTATCATGAAGACTCATGAAGGAGCTGCGCACCGGTGGTTCAGAGGACAAGATTCAGCGGGGCTTTGAATGGGATCTCGTACGCCTGACGTGGAGATGAATACGCTATCTCTGCACGAAGTGAGCGGTCGGTCGCCTCCGCTGACCCGCACGACGATCTGCGAGCTGGGGAGCGGGCGTAAGGCGGGGTTGGCCTTGAGCGATTTGCACGTCTGTGGGATTGTAGCCGTGAATGTGTTCGAAACAGCTCGAGCGTCGCAGAACGAAGACTTGCGAATGTGTGCACCCGCTGCGACTTCCTACTGCCCGCGCCAGCCTCGAGGCTACCACTGGTGATTGATGAGCCTCAGAACGGCTGATAGGCCACCACACCGCAAGACAGAAGGGGCGGGGAGTAGTTCGGCACGCCATACAGTGAAGTCAGAGTACTGCAAACCGCTATTTGCCAGGTGGCAGGGCGAGCTTGAATACGGTCCCTGATTGTCGGTGCGTGGGGAATACGCCGATATTAAGTGTCGGGACGGTGGAAGTACGGTAGCTCGCAGCGGTCAGCGCGCCGCCGACATCCCCGTCGCGCCGGCATACGCTCCCGTATGTTGCTACAGGGAGAAGGAGCTTGGCCCGCTCCTGGGCATGCACGTTCAGCAGACTTCTCGGCGTGTGCGTTGTGGCCGCGTTGTGCGAGGCAATCGGACCGTCGGTCAGCTCGACCGTAGTACGCTGCCAGCGTAATTGTTCGGAAGAGTAGAGTCTCCTATCTTACACAACATGCAGAGTACGTTCAGATGGAACGGTGAAAAGATGTCAACTACGCACCTCCAACGGCGTTCTGACGACGGCTTGATTCGCCACACGGAGGACCGGTACGAGCTGAGCACCAAGCTCGGACGCTCGAACGCCGCCGCACAGCCCGCTGATGATTCATGCGCTATCCATGGCCCGAGCAGCGTTCACAGATGGCCGTCGGTGTCACGACGTGAGCCGCTGTCGTTCCGACGCAATCTTGTGACCAGCCGTCCGGAAAACCAAAGCAAGACGGCAGCCTGTCGGCGGCTGGATGTGAGGACTTCCCCTTCAGGTCCGCATTCATTTCGATCACTCTCCCCTCAAGGAGATCGCCGCGCACGTTCAAGGTACTGGACGCATCTGTGATAACAGCAAAATGTTGAGGGAGGTCAGTACATGGCTGATCGGGAGATCCCCGAGCGTCGAAAGCGGTCGAGAGCAACGTGACTCGTATCATGCATGGATGCTTTGCCATGAGGCATCGGCTGAGTGTACAGTTCGACGCTGTTCGTTCTGCCGGTCGCGCATCGAGGAGCTGCACAATGGGCCGCAGTGTCTTGTCAGGTCCTAGTCCATATGACTGTTGCTCGGGCGGCACTCCGCGTTGGAGCTTTGCACGCTGCAGGAGTACCGAGTACGCCTGTTCGAAGACTAGCGTACGCCACGCCTCGAGGCGGCATCAAGATCTGGCAATAAGTGCTGTGGTCACTGGCGGGGACGCAAGAGACAAATTAGAAATAACCTTCGCGGCCGCAAGGTCCGCAACATTCGTGACCGACCTTCCGTTTGCAGACGGAGGCCATGAAGATCAACGCTGCTCGTCCATATCAGTGCAGGATCAACGGTGCCGTGCCGCACGAGAAGGTCAGCCCGTGGATTGGCGGCGACGCTCACCTCGTTCGGGGACCGCTGCTCGTCGGATCTCGCGTAAAGCACGACAGTCGCGTGGCCGCAGAGAAGGGACCCACAGAACGAGTGCAAGGCTCGCGCAGCGCGTGTTGCGGCATATTTCGCACTCCATACCACGTACTCCTCGAGCTATACTACGTACGGTGCGAGAACACCGACTCCTTCGCGCTTAGCTTGACGAACATAGGCAGCGCGATTCACGAGTAGCGGCCATGCGTTGGCGTGCAATATAGTCAAGATTGCTCGCGTATTCTGTCATAGCGGTAATGCGGACTGTCATCGCACACGAAATCTGCAAGTGCTGTGACCTGAGCATATTCTGAATTCGTACTGTGCACACCCGTGCGATGTGCGTGACTATAGACCAAATGAATTACAAATGCATTCTGATGGGACTACATTACGACATGATACAACTGCCTACGTACACCTTTTGAACCAGTCCAATGCAAACGTTACCGATTCCTATGTTCTCCACGATGTCTGAAAAGAATATGCGTTAGCCTTTGTACGTGAAGGCTTCGGATAGCACAAATGGGATCAGAGGTGTAAAGAAGTCTCGACATGGGTGTTAAGACAGGGATAACTGATGAAATTGGTCTCATCACGTAGTGCAACTTGCCAAATTAGTACTCACCAGCTATCATATCCTCGCGAACGCCATACAGCACATTCGTAGACCAGCAGAAGACACGTAGGTTACCAGCAAGAGTTCACGAAAAGCATTTGGTTTGTGCCATGGATAGAGTGCGAGCCATTTAGGCGCTGTGGTTTTACTCGTTTTGATCGAGTCGTGTGTTTAGGGCAGGTACGGTTTGACTTCGACGTGTTGACTCCACCGTGTTCTCTATTCTCACCATGGAATGATTCCTTCTCAGACTTGTCTCTCTCAGCTCATTGAACATGTCTCAGCCACAGGGCGAGCGTGACCCCGTCGCGCCAGCCCCGTGCCGGGACACTGCAGCTGACGGGATATATATGAGTATGTACGTACTGGAATGATACGACCGCCCACCACATGACTGCTTTATCGCCGTTCCTCAAGCGGCCCATATGGTGCGCGACGGCTTCGAGAGTGCTTTGATCGTATATATAGCGGAATGGGTCGTCGTGAGACTGCAGACGACCGTGCTCTGCACCCAGAGGCCGTAGTCTGGGGAAATTCGCGTCGATGATACGCTTTGCTGCCGCAACGCTCACGCTCGCCGCCCTGGTGCAGGGTATCGCGGCGGACACATGGTCAGCCATGCGCTCGTTTTTTCTCGCCGTCATGAGAGTCGACTGACGTGCGGGGATATTAGGTGTGGCAAGAACTACATGGCGTCCGACCCAATTGTACCCCCGGGAGGGCAGTTCCCCATTCCGGCGACGTCCTCAAAGCCACTACTCGCGCTGCGCTGTGCACCGGTCATCAAACCGTATCTCCCAGAGGACGCCTCTACTCTTGCAGGCTTCCTCGTCGACACGCCCGTCACGTTCTCGGAGATACAGGGCGCCGCTCCCATCGACCTCCCCGAGCATGGGATACTAGGTGAACTCTCGGTGACCATCACAGTGGACGGACACACAATCGCAAAGGGGCCCGTTGCACTCAATGCAAGCAAGGTCGAGCTTCCCTTCTCTCTGGGCAGCCTAAAGCCCCAGTCGAAGCCGTTCGACGTTAAATGCGCGGCGACCTACCTCGCGCCTGGATCGAAGAAGGCCCAGACGTTCACGGCGAGCACGAGTCTGTCGTACTTGCCCGACCCGCCCGATGGGCGCTCTGTGACCAAGATGGACCTCCGTACGGGCGCACTGCTCGCGAAGCCTGCGACTGGGAAAGATGGTGCATACGAAACCGTGTTCCCCGTCGGATTCTACACGAATTTCGGCGGATATCTGGCTTCCAACCTATCTCTAATTGATGAGATTAAGGCGCAAGGGTGCGCTTCTCCACGGACACGAGCTTATATGAACGAACGCTAACGAAATCGTTCCTTAGGTTCACCGTCGTACGTATCCACCTCCAGCACGTGCTGTGTAAGAGTGTATCTGAGAAGCCGCCAGATCCATCCTATACCAACTTTCGACAACCTGACCGCGCTCGAACTGGTCATCGAGCGCATGGAACAGGTTGGGATATACCTGATGTACGACATGAGATGGACGTACATGAACAGCACTGCCGTCACGGAAGAGGTCAACCGCGTGAAGAACAGCCCCGCACTTCTGCTTTGGTACACCGGAGACGAGCCCGATGGCACATCCGATCCGCTCAACGCGACCTCTACGGCATACGACTTGATCTACTCCCTTGACGGGTACCATCCCGTCTCGCTCGTCCTGAATTGCGAGAATTACTTCTGGACGGACTATACTGCGGGTACGGACATCGTCATGCAAGACACATATATGGTCGGCATCAACGCGACATGGTCTACCGTTTGGGTACGCGTCCTGCTTCATATACCTGCATCGCGTAGTTTACTCACATACATCACTATAGGGGACGCCATGCACACCAGAGTATGGTGACTGCGGCTGTGATAACTGTAAGGGCGAGTTCGAGGATATCAGCACACGCATGGATGAATTCGCACAACGCCGTTTCATTGACGGGTGGGAACTCACCAAGGCGATGTGGACCGTCCCTCAAGGTTTCGGAGGGGACTCGTGAGTTGCTCGATTGCTACTACCTCAATGTGTGTTTTGCGTTGACTAACTGCAAGGATAGATACTGGGACCGTGAGCCTACCGGCAAGGAGTTCGTCGTACAAAGCGTTCTAGGCATAAACCACGGCGCACTCGGTACGACTTCACACAATGTACTGTACGAGTTCGGCTGCTGATGCATCGGATCTTGCAGGTGTCGTATCGTGGAACGCACCGACGACGGACGACATCACCGCATCCGCAGCCGCCCTTTCCAAGTCACTCACCGTCATGAAGGACTTCATCCTCAACCCTCAAGCGACATTCGAGCACGTCGTTTCTGACCGCGTCGACGTCGGGCTTTGGACTGTCGGCGGGCGCACGCTTGTGCTGGCGACGAACCTAAACTACGCCACAGCGCACTTCGACTTGCGCTCTGTGAATGGATTAGCACTGAAGGCGCTGCTTTCCAAGCAGGTGTTGGATAGCGGCGCGAAGCTGAGCGGGCATGTCATCACTCTGGATAGCGTAGGTACAGGAGGCTTCATTCTCGGGCTTTGAGGATAGCTGTAGGTGGTGTCATACCAATCCTGTGGCTTAATCCGACATACATGACGGTGTTGCATCAGATTCAATGGCTTCCCAGGGACAACAGATGTTAGAGGAATCACTGATTGAGGGTAATTCCGGGGGAACTGTACTGAACGCCTTCAGGCGGGCGCTGGGCGTCGGGCGTCGGGCGTCGGGGGACTGCCTGAACAGGAAGGTGGCGCGCACCGCTCGGCAGATTGGTAGTCACGGTCACCCATGCTGCGGACCCTGCCATGACGCAGCGAACATAGTTGTCGTGCATTTCTGCTCAGTTCCAAGCTGCGGTCATGTTTTCGTGCAAGCCAAGGTGGTGTTGTGCTCACCAAGAACGCAGGAGGGGCTCTTGGAATGCTGCCAAGCAGCTGGGCGGGGCGAGCGTGACGCAGCGTTCTTGGTAAGGATTCAAGCGCCGACGAAACGTTTAGCGAGGAGAGCAGTCCCCCGAATTGGCGGAGATGGAAGCGCGCTAGGCCAAACGCACCCTAAGATCGCGCTCCGCCATGGTAGCGTCCGCCAAGAAGACAGTGTTCTTAGGCGAGCTCCATGGCCAACTTGGCTATTCGCACAAGCCAGATGGCAGAATATATGCGCTTGCTCTCTCTCACAGGCCACCACCATGGTTCTCCCCACCCTCCTTTGCGTCCTCCTCGCCGCCTTCAGCGGTGCGCGAGCGGTCACCGTCTACGGCCAGCAGCCGATCGCGCCTACTTCCACTTCGTACGCCCCGGGGGCGACTTATACCGGCTTAGCAGCATATGATCCAAGGATTCTTGACCCGCCACCTCTGCCAGATCCCTTGCCGCCCAACCAGTTCGGGATTCAACTGTCGGCGAGCTCAAGCGATGTCCAGGGTCTCTCGATACCCCTCAGCGGAGCGTTCTTTGGGTTCTCGGTGGAAATGTCCGTGGTAACCCAAGTCAGTGAGTATCGGTCAAGATGTCCCCGATGCGCCGAGTGTAACTATGCTGAACAAATCTCACCCGATTCACAGTTGGTCTCAATGGGTCAGTAAGGGACCGGTACAGCGAGAGACTACGAGTAGTACTGACCCAGTTACCTTAGGTCTTTCATTCGTCCCGAGTTCCTCAACTTGATGTCCCTCGTGGCGCAGCGTGCGGGCAGGGTCCACGTTCGTGTTGGAGGTAATACCCAAGAAACGGCCCGAATGGTACAAAGCCTCGACGACGGCAAAGCCATAGAGAAACAGCAAGTGGATTCCAATAACCCGGTATGATTCCCACGTCTCTAATTGCAGGTCTGATCTGATATATATGCGGGGTAGACACAAACGCCAGCCTTGCTGTATACACCGGAGATCTTGTACCTCCTCTCGAACATATCCTCATTGGTGAACGTCAAGTGGTATCTGGGTGTGCCACTCAATGACACATCGGATCTTCGCCTGGATATCGCTGAATGGGGAGAACGCATCCTCGGTGACAACCTGATTGGCCTGCAAGTCGGCAACGAACCAGACTTGTACCAGAGGCATGCACCGAACCTTCCGAGGGCGCATACAGTCGACTGACCCGATTGTAGGCACGGCCACCGACCTGAGGGATATGGGCCATTCGACTACTTCGGCGAGTTCGGACAAGTCGTCGATGCGATGAAGGGATTGAACCTGCCTGTCACGAACAACCTGATTGGCCCGAGCTTGGCCACCGGTGACTGGATCCCTGAAGGCAGGTCGCGTAGAGTATTCCTCATATCATTGCATACTGACCAGCTGTTCGATAGACGTGTGGAACACGGGTTTCATTCCCGCGTACACTGACTCCCTGACTGCACTGAGCGTTGAACAGTGAGTCGAACAACATTCGCTCTAGCCTGCATGTCCGCTCATCACCATACAGCTACCCCGATGACAACTGTGCCGCCATTTACGAAGGCTTCGGCACTCCCGCGGACCCTCAAGTCGAGTTTTCGAAGTACCTGAACCACACCGCCGGGGTCAGCACCATCCAGCTCTACATGAACTCGACGATGGTCGCGCAGCAGGCCGGGAAGCCCTTCATTATGTTCGAAACGAACTCGGCGTCATGTGGTGGTTTCCCTGGGATCAGTACGAGTTTCGGCGCGGCGCTTTGGGCGTTGGATTACGGCCTGCAGATGGCGTATAGCAACTTCTCGCATGCTCTGCTGCACGTCGGTGGTCAGAACGTCTACTACAATGTGAGTAGGCTCATACCTATCTTCATAGCTACTTGATGCTTACGCGAATCTATGGCCCAGCCCTTCACAGGTATGCCGGAACAAGGCTTGTTAGAATTTTGACCGCTTACATTCTCTTATCACAGCTCCCCCCACGAACGAGTCCTCCTACCACCAATGGACCGTCGGACCGATCTTCTATTCCGTACTCGCCGTCGCCGAGACGCTCGGCTCGTCGAACAACTCGCAGATCGTCGACCTCAACGCCAACGGGGGCAACATCTTCACGCCCGGCTACGCCGTGTACGAGAACGGCAACCTCGCGCGCCTCGCCCTGATCAATTTCATGACGGACCCGTCGGGCGCAAACGACTACACCGCCACGATCTCTGTCGGCGGCGGCGAGTCTGGACAGCCGAATGGCACGCCCGCACAGGTGAAAGTCAAGTACCTCGTCGCGCCCTCTGTAGGAGACAAGTGGAACGTCACCTGGGGCGGCCAGACCCTCGGCGGGCAGTTCGAAGCGGACGGCCGGCTTCAAGGCGAGCTGAAGATTGAGACGGTCCAGTGCGACCAGACCGCGAACACTTGCCAGGTCAAGGTTCCCGCGCCCGGCTTCGCGCTCGTGTTTATGAGCGACGACGCGATGAAGGAGTCCGAACCGGCGAGCACTGCGACCTTCGCGACGACCGCGGTGACGAAGGCTAAGAACACCGTCACTGTCGACCCGCAAGTGCTTGCGACGTCGAACGGGCACAGGGGGATGAAGGGGCGGTATGGCAGCACGAGTTCTGGCAGTAACGCCGCTCCTCGGGCGATGGGTGCGTACCCCAGTGTTGCTGCGCTGTTTACGGCGGTGGTAGGTGTGGGTATGCTCAGATGGGCAGTCGCACGGCATCTTTGAGATGTTGGAGAGGGAAGATTGTAAGCTCTAAGTTGGGGTGCATGGACGCATGTTTCGTAGTACGCACCAGATTGTCGTATGTCGCTCTCTACAGAACGCTTTGGATAGCTACCATATACTAGTACGAACTTTACATACATAGCACTTCAGTACTTCTCTCGCCATATGTATACCGTCAGCTTTTCGATTCGGTGAACCCGTGAATGCTGCACGTCCTGGCAAAGGAGATTATTGATGCAGACCAGTACGTACTGAGTGAGCGCCTGCGAAGTGAAGGCGCAATGCGTATTACAAAGATAGATAGCGTGGAGTGTAGCGATGTATCATGTGGTGTTGCGAAGTAAGAATACAAATGCATCTACCTATACGAAGTCCCAAGTCCAAAGATTACCGTCCGAAGTGAAGTATGCGTAGCTTTTACCGTCCAGTACGTATCCAAATCGAGCGTCCGTGAAACATCACGATACCATAGCTCAAGTATCCGCGAGTCCGAATGTCATAGGGATCATCGAACGAGCAATAACGCACCCATCAATACCGAAGCAATCGTCAGAGACAGCGGGACCCCGAGCGCAGCGGCGCCTCCACTCGAGCCTTTACTAGTGCCGGACAGAGGGACCTTGCCACTGTGCCCGTTACTCGTCGCGAGCGCGCTCGAGGGGATGGCGAGTGTCTCGATCGCCTTGGTCACCGCTGTGGTGGAGAACGTCATCGTTGCCGGGTCGGTGGACGACTGCGCGTCGTTGGAGAGGAAGACGAGCGCAGCGCCGGGGGCGGGGACGGGGATCTGGCATGTGTTCGCGCCTTGGTTGCAGGTGATGGTCTGAACCAACTCGGTACCAGAGAGGCGGCCGTCTGCTTGGAAGCGTCCGCCGAATGTCTATAGAGGATGAGTTGACAAGGACTTTGGTACGCGAGATGATGCTTACCTGATTCGCCCAGGTTATCTGGTCCTTCTCGCTCACCGAAGGTGCGAGCAAGTACCTGCGAGACAGCGTCAGAGGGGACGGTTCATGAATGGACGATTAGGTACACTTACTTGACTTTCACCTGCGCCGGCGTGTCGTTCGGTTCGCCCGTCTGCACGCCCCCAATAGAAAGCGAAACAGTGTACGAGCCCAAGCCGTCCTGGGCATTCATGTAGTTTATCAACGCGATACGGGCGAGTGCATGCTCCTCGTAGATAGCGTAGGCCGGGGTGAATTCGTTACCGTCATTAGCGAAGAGGTCGACCACGCGGGATGAGTTAGTGGTGCCCAGGGCCTCTGCCATGAACAGCGTGGAGTAGAAGACGGGTCCGACCGTCCATTGATCGAAAAGGGAGAGATTCGTGGGAGGAGCTGTACAGAGGCACGTCAGTCTGGCGAGAGCTACTACATTGACTGGTCACTCACGCGTGAAAGGCTTTGAACATTGAACCGTCAGTTCCAGCAAATGCCGATTCATTGCGAATATGCACTCACGTTATAAGAGACATTCTGACCACCAACGTGCAGGAGAGCACCCGTAAAGTTGCTGTATGCCATCTGGAGCCCATAATCGACCGCCCACAGCGCGGATCCAAAGCTGTCGCTCACTCCAGGGAAACCACCACAGGAGGCGGTGTTCGTCTCGAACATCATGAACTCCTTGCCCAGCTGCTGAGCGATGGACGCAGTGTTCAAATAGGGCTTGACGATGGTCTGACCGGACGTGTGGGTGAGATATTGGGGGAAGACTGTTTGCGGGTCCTGGATGGGCCCGAATCCACCGTTAGGGAACTCGGCAGCACAGTTCTGCTCTGGGTAGCTGTTCGAGAGGACCGTGTAAACGTGACAGCCAGTTTCCGAGACGATAGGGACACGTACTGCTCCATAGCGATAACGTCCAGAGAAGATCCATACGAGTCGAGGAACCCAGTATCCCAGACATCCTCCGGTGTCCATTGACCTTGCACACTGGGGGCGATGAGCTTGTTCTTGTTCTTGATCTTCGAGTCCTGCTGCACAGCATTCACGACGACGCCAAACTCATTGAAGTAGTCCGTCTCGTCATACGTCGGCGGTCTATGCCCGTGGCTGCACAGCGCGATGATCCATGAGTGCCAAGACGCAGCAGTAACAAGACAGATCGGATTGCCCACTCACTTGGCGTAGAGATCGGGCTCGTTGCCGACCTGGTACCCAAGCACGTTGTCGCCCAGGATGGCATCCGCAGCCTCTGCGATCTGCAGCCGGAGATGGGAGGTGTCGTTCATCGGGATGCCTGCCAGATGCCGGCGGTAAGTCTGCGGTCAGACGGAGATGTCGCTTGGACGCACCGAGATACCACTTGGCGTTCACCAGCGCCGAGACGTTGGAGAGGAGGTACAGCAATTCCGGCGTATAAAGTAGCGTGGGTGTCTGGGCCTGTACACATTCCCGTTAGCGACTGATGCCGGATGTGTACTTGAATTGTAGCTGACTGTGTTGGTCACTGCGGTATCCACCGTCTTGTCCTTTTCGATGATTGCATCGTTGGGCAGATTGTCCACGAGTGTTGCCGTCTCTTGAGTATTGCCTCCGACACGGATACGCACGCTTCCCGCGCGCTCCGCTACAGCAGCGAGCAGGTTCAGGAAAGACACCTGGATGAACGAGCTATACGCAGACAGCCGTCAGTTGACAGCGCCACAGAAGCTAGGGCAGTATGCGCACCCATTCTTGCCCACTGAGGTGGAGGGATTAGAACGTGGTCGGCACGGATAAGTCAGGCATCGGCTACTCACTGACTTGCTCCACGACGGACATCTCGATCGAGAAGCCCCAGAAGTCGCCTCGCTGAGGTATCGACAACCCAGGCATGTTCTGTGCTTGGCTCGGGACCGTTATCGGGAAAGTCGTTGCAGGCATCGGCGACGGCAGCGGCGGGGGCTGCAACTGCACGTCATTGTACGCGTTGTACGCGTTGAGCCAGCTGGTGCCCGGGTCGCTTCCCGTCTGCGAGGGCTCCGCCCCCGAGGACGCACCGGACGGCCTCTCTGCGCCAGTAGGCCCATACACCGTGACGGACGGCAAAGCATATGACAGCGATGTTAACGACGAAACAGGAAGCAGACAAACGGCTAGAAAGCGAAACATGGCGTCAGCCAGCCCCGGAAGAAAGCGAAAGAGAAAAGAAGAGGAGGGCGAGGGACGGGACGCACGCGAGGCCCGGCATAGGAGGGGGCTTTAAGGAGAACCTCTGGCAGCCCTGAGCTCCCGAGCAGTGCACCCCTCCGCCGGGAGGGAACCCGGGCGTGCGCGTCGAGATCATCGTATAGTGCTGGACTTCCCGAGACCCGCGAGCGCTGCGGCTTGCAGTGACCGCGCCCGGCTTTGGAACGTATCTGCATCAATGTGCCGGTCTATCGCGATTGGGCCTCAATGTGCTCCCACCCGACATATTCGGTATTACGATAGCACACGACGGTAGCGCGGCGGCTGTATAGACGGAGACACCGGGGGTCGAGTTCGGGCGCTGGGTCTCACACCGCCAAAAGCAGGATCGGACCCTGAAGACACCTGGAGTGAGCGCTTCGTGGACTGCACTGCTCCGACCGTAGTACCGTGACGCTTGCCGTTTGATATCCGCGTGTCCGAAACGGCGATGCTTGGCCTCAGCAGAATATGTGTGCGTATGTACGACTCGCAGATGAATTTGCCGGTGCTCCACTTGCAGTACTTTCAGCGTCGAGATTTTTGGGTAGCTCCGCGGAAGGAGGCAGCTTGGCGTCCCTTTGGATCAATTTCAGGTCTGATCGCGCTAAAAGCGATCAGATCCATGAGCGGACGAGCAGGCACGCCGAAGTCGCGAAAGCCTACGCGTACAAAAAGCACAAGGTCAATCGTCCTATCGCCCTGAGCCTCTTCAACCTCGCTAGACCCCAAATGCACATACAGGACGAGTTATCGCTAGGCCCTGGCTGACTTTCCCACATCTGGATGGTTCACGAAGGACGAGGATGTTCGGTCGTGTGAGTATCGCGCTCGTATCATCCCCGGACCCCGGAAGTTGTATGTTTGCTGAATTCTTGCTTGAGCAGCGTCCGCTCAGTGAGGATACTAACAACCTACCGATATCTATAGGGAACCCAGCCTCCGCCTAACGATATCAGACCGCGGTGCGCCCCCGCGCGATCCTGCTGATATCTGCCAACGACGGTCAGCAAACGGTGACCCGCAGTGGGCATGAGTATCCAACTGCTGGGGGCTGCGACGCCGGTGCGTGATACAGAGCGAAAATCAGTATCATTAAGACCACATATTACCTCTACACTCATCGTAACCGTAAGTCCGACAGCGCCAGCAGGACCGCCCGCCAGCGTCCGAGATATATACAAGAGAGAGAAAGCAGTCCGAAACAAAGGATCCGTAAACGAGTCGCGCCCGCGCGTGTCAGCGAGCAGACCCAAGTCCAAGGCGACAGACAGTCACCACGAGGGCTCATCGCCTCGTCGCCGCCGCGATCACAGACGCGCCCGCAAGGATCATAGCAAGGAGCGTCAAGCCTGGCGCGGCAGCCGTGCGCCCCGCGGAGCTGCTGCCCTTGCTCGTGCTCGAGAGCTGGCGGTCCGCGCCGCTCTGGCCGTTGCTCGTCGCGAGCACGCTCGGGTCGATTGTCACCGTGTTCGCCGTCTTCGTGACCGCGGTCGTTGCGAACGTCTGCGACTGGCTGGGGTCGACCGCAGCTTGCGCGTCTGAGGAGAGGTAGACGAGCGCGACGCCGGGTGCAGGGACGGTGATTTGGCACGTGTTGGCGTTGGTGTCGCAGTTGACGGTTTGGACGACCTCAGTGCCGTGTAGTCGACCGTCGCACTGGAACCGTCCGCCAAAGGTCTGTCACAATACAGGTGAGCAATGTACATACCTCAACGCGAGGTGGGTGCCTACCTGGTTGCCCCACGTGATGGCGTCCTTCTCTGCTACCGAAGGGGCCTGCAGGTACCTTGCGCAGAAGGTAAGCTGCTGTCTCCATGTATCATCCATGCAAGGCATACGTACTTGACCTTGACCTGCGAAGGTGTGCCGTTGGCTTCACCAGTCTGGCCGCCTCCTACAGAGATCGTCGCAGTGTATGCCGCTGCCTGGCCGTTCTGCTCGGTCATGAAGTTGATCAGTACCAGGCGAGCGAGCGCGTCGTTCTCATAGATGGCGTAGGCCGGGGTGAACATGCTGCCGCCGTTAGCCTGGAGGTCGAGAACACGGGAGGTGTTGGTCTTGCCAAGAGCCTCGGCAACGACAAGCGTCGAGTAAAAGATGGGGCCGACAGTCCACTGGTCGATCGACGACAAGTTCGTCGGCGGAGCTGAATCACTTGTGAGTACGAACAAGCAAACGATGCGATCGTGACATACGGTTGAAGGGCTGCAAAGGAAGTTAGCGCACTGTTATGATATCCTTCCAACCGTCCTCAGACTTACGTTGTAAGAATCGTCTTGACCACCAACGTGCAGGAGCGCACCCGTGAAGTTGCTGTACGCCATCTGGAGACCATAATCGACACCCCACAGTGCAGAGCCGAAACTGTCGCTGACGCCCGAGAAACCACCGCAAGACGCGGTGTTGGTTTCGAACATCATGTACTGCTTGCCGGCGGACTGCGCAATCGACGCCCCGTTGATGTAAGGGGCAACGATGCTTTGGCCGCTCGTGTGGTTGAGGTAATTCTGGAAAACGTCCTGCGGGTTGATGACAGGGCCGAAGTTCCCTCCAGGGAATGCGGCGGCACAGTTCTGGTCAGGGTAACTTTGCAAGAAAGTCAACATGTGAGGTGGAGGAAGAGGCTTCATGAGGTACGCACTGCTCAACGGAGAGAATGCTGACGTCGTCCGTGTAGTTAGTGAGGAAGCCAGTGTCCAGAACGGACTCGAGCGACCATGTGCCTTGCACACTAGGAGCAATCAGGTTCCCGCGTGTAGGGATACTGGGGTCGTTCTGAATAGCCTGGACCATGATGCCGAAGTCGTTGAAGTAGTCTTGCTGGTCGTACCCTTGAGGGCGGTGGCCGTGACTGCAAGTAGCATCATTAGCGCCACGTTGTTAACAAAGAGCTGAAGAGTAAAGCATACTCGGCGTAAAGATCGGGTTCGTTGCCAACCTGGAAACCGATGACATTATCGCCAAGGATGGACTCGGCTGCCTCGGCGATCTGTAGACGGAGGTTCGATGTGTCGTTAAATGGAATACCTGAGGAGCGGATTAGTCGTAGACCGGATGTGTAGCTATGAAGGGAGACCTACCAAGGTACCACCGAGCGTTGACCAAAGACGACACGTTCGCCAAGAGGTAGAGCATTTCCGCGGTGAAATCCAGAACCGGAGTCTCGGTCTGTAATCGATAGGATCGGTCAGCTCCCGTCAATCGCTGCAAGGCACCAGAGAGCAGGGCAAGCATGCGCTAGGATGGGCTGCATCGCCACGGCATTGTGATCCAATATAATCAAAATCAGGACAAGGCCTTCGTTCACCGTCCGCCAAGGTCTCTGCGCTGTTGTCGGTGGATGTTTGGTCAATGTGTACGGCTTGTGGGCGTCTCATCTCGATACAGCAACGCCAAGGCGACGAGCCTGGGAGTGACGTCACTGTATCGCAGGTGGTCGCCAAGTCGTCCAAGACGCTCCACCCTCGACAAGCACAAGCGACCGCTGGTTGGGTTCGAGGAGAGCATTCCGCATTTGTACACGACATCCATTGTTCATTCAAGCGTTTTCAGGTCCAGATCCATTTCCGTGCTGGGTGCAGCTTTGCTTTGCCCGTACTAGAGCCTCACTAACTACGTAATAAGCGAGATGGGTACGCACCGGGTTACTGGAATCCTCCTTGTCCTTGGCAATCATGGCATTGTTGGGCAAGCTAGGGACCAAAGACGCAGTTTCTTGCGTGTTACCACCGACACGGATGGTCACAATGCCTGCTCTGTCTGCGAGAGCCGCAAGCAAATTGAGGAAGGGAACCTGGAGGAACGTCCTGCAAGGACCCATTGCCAAGTGAGCTCATCAAGCATGCCAAGAGGAGTGATTTCTGGGCGTACGCGTTCTTGCCGACTAGCGAGTGGGGAAATGATCGTTAGATCGAGTTCTGAGATTGAGTGAACGAGATATAGCACTCACTGACTTGGTCCACTACGGACATTTCGATAGAGAAGCCCATGAAGCTGCCCTTCTGAGGGACCGAAAGACCAGCCACGTCCTGAGCGTTGTTAAGCAGCTGTATCCCGAAGGCTAGAGACGGCATAGGATCAGGCAGTGGTGGAGCTTGGAGCGTAACATTGTTGTATGCAGCCAGGTTAGAAAGCCAGCTCGTGTCTGAAGCGGCACTCGTCGCAGAGGCCGCGTCGGTAGAGGCGATGCCCGAAGGCATGGTGATGCCCTGCTGGCCATAGATGGTCACAGACGCCAAGACATGAGTGCAGAGGCTAGCGAGAGACAGTAAAACGAACGAAGATTTTAGCATGGCGCCGCTTGGCGTAGCGGGTATAGGAACGAAGGGGAGGGGAACAAGAGCAGCAGAGGTCGTGGTCAAAAGCCTGGAGGATTGGTCTCGCCCATAAAGCGCAGCTGCGGCCTTGCCATAGCACGGCCGGCATAGGCACGGAGCATTGCTATATTTGGACCGCAGGAATGGAGATCATCCAATCAGACCCATCTTGCAGTAGCCGCCCGGGCGCGGAGTACTCCATTTGGCTGCTTACGTACGCCGAAGGCCGGCCGGTAGTATGCAGAGAGGCGAACTTTCTGGCGTATTCAACGCCCTCCTAAATCGCAAGTCCTTCAAGAACCAAGGTGGGGGTGTCCACCGGAGGCAGCCTTACCTTCTTGCCAACGTCGTCGTCAGACCCCTGCGGACGGACGTGTGGATGGCAACAGTCCGCTGTTCGCTCTATTTCCGTCCGTGGACAAGAATAGCACCGGTATAGCGCTCTGCTGCGCATTTATAGACAGGCCCATATTCGCAATCTGGCAATGGGTCACAAACAACCTGATTCTTTGAAGCTTCATCAACACACAACGGCGGCTGAGCCAGGAAAATCACCCATACCTGGAATCCCGATACACACGGCAAGCTAGGCAGATATACATTAAGCGCGATAGTATACAGTCATCCTGGCACACACCGGGGAACATCCGAGTCCACTGGATTCTCAACAACCGGTGAGAACCCGCGGCTCACCAAGATAACCTCAGCACTGTGCCCATACCAGCGAGCACCAACGCCAAGGTGGCAAGGCCGGGCACGACGCCCGCAGCATGCGCCCCACCGCTCGAGCCGCCCTGGCTCGTCCCGCCCATCTGCTGCAAGCGGGCCTTCCCGTTCTGCCCGTTCGACGTCGCGAGCACGGATGGGTCGATCGTGACCGTGTTCACCGTCTTTGTGAGGTACGTCGTCGGGAACGTCTGCGTCGTCGACGGGTCGATCGCCTGCTGCGCCGCGTCGGAGAAGAAGACGAGGGCTGCGCCCGGCGCGGGGACCGTCACCTGGCACATGTTCTGCGTCTGGTCGCACTGGACCGTCTTCACGTCCTCTGTGCCTTTCCAGAGCCCGTCGACCTCGAACCGGCCGCCGAGCGTCTGGCCGGCCCAGGTGACGTTGTCCTTCTCGGACGTGGACGGTGCGAGCAGGTATCTGCGCGGGAGTGGGCCGGTGAGAAGTGTAGCCAAGGGCTGGAGGCGTCTCGACTCACTTGACTTTCACCGATGCAGGGACGCCGTTTGGCTCGTTGAAGCCGCTGCCGCCGACGTAGATTGTGGCGGTGTAGTCGTTAGCCCCGGATGGGTCGGTCATGTAGTTGATGAGCGCCATCCGCGCCAGGTTGCCGTTCTCGTAGATCGCATAGGCGGGTGTTTGGTCGTTGCCGTTGTTGGGGAAAAGATCTTTCACTTGCGACGTGTTGGTCTTCCCAAGCGCCTCCGCAACGAAGATCGAAGAGTAGAAGAGCGGGCCGACGGTCCATTGGTGGAATGCGGACTCGTTCGTGGGGGCCGCTGTTTGCACATGAAGGGGTCAGCGGATCACGGTCATGTGTACTGCCTACCGAGAATACATACCGGTGAATGGCTGCACATGGCGAGAACGGTCAGTTGTACCGTCAACTTCAAGAAAGGGTTTAGCTCACGTTGTAAGACACGTTCTGCCCACCGAAATGGAACAGCGCGCCCGTAAAGTTGCTGTTCGCAAGTTGCAGGCCGTAGTCAACTCCCCATAGCGCGGAAGTGAACGTGTCGCTGATGCCAGGGAAACCACCGCACGAGGCCGTGTTCGTCTCGAACATGAGGAATGGCTTCCCCCACGTCTGCGCAAGCATCGTGGAATTTCTGTATTGTCCGGCGATGTTGATGCCCGCCTGGTGGGTGAGGTACTGCGTTTGCTCCTGGATCGGGTCGTGCGGGGGATTGTTCGGGTTAGGGTATATAACGGCGCAGTTGTCCGTGGGGTATCTATATGGATCGCCGGGTTTGTTCTTTCGCATCACAGTGACTAGGGATGAGACATTCGTACCTTTCGACGGCAAGAGATGTGAGATACTGCGAGTATGCCTCGACGAAACCGGTGTTCCAGATGAGCTCGGGTGGCCAGGTTCCAGACACACTCGGCGCGATGAGGTTGTTCTTGACGGGGACCTTGGGATCCGCCTCGTAGGCCTGCGTGAGAAGAGCGTACTCTCCGAAGAAGTCGTAAGGACTATAACTGGATGGGCGGTGACCGTGACTGAGAAGTTCGGCATTGTCAATCCCTGTGCTTCAACCGTAGCAAAGTGCGATGGGACACATACGGTCCGTAAAGATCGGGCTCGTTAGCGGCCTGGAATCCGAGTAGATTGTCTCCGAGGATGGCCTCTCCTTGTTCAGCGATCTGGAAACGCCAATTCGCCGTGTCGTTGAACGGGATACCTACAAGCTCCGCTTCAGCCACGACGGCCTTTACAAGCCGTGCCATGCGTGCGACTCACCCAGATACCACTTGATGTTCACGAGACTGGACACGTTTCCCAGCATGTACAGCAGCCCAGGCGTGATGGCAAGCACAGGCGTCGCTGTCTATCACGTCCCCTCCGTCAAAACCAGCGGACGAGACGGGTGAGCATGTACGCACGGGGTTAGATGCGTCCTCTTTGTCCTTGGCGAGGATCTTGCCGTCCGGGAGAGAATCAACCATGAATGCCGTCTCTTGGGTGTTACCACCGACACGGATGTGCACCGCGCCTGCCCTCTCCGCGACGATGCTCATCAGGTTGAGGAACGGTACATGTAGGTCAGACCTGATCGGAGCGACTGCGTCGTAAATATACGGCATGTGCACAAATGAAGCACAGGGCACTCACGCGTTAGTCCCGACTGTAGCGGAAGATTGAGGAGATGTGTTTGGTCAGTTCGGTCTTTGTGATGGGCGAATACTATCCGTAGTATCCAACAAGCACAATGGGACTTACTCAGCTGGTTCGCCACGGACATTTCGATAGAGAAACCGAAGAAAGAGCCTTTCTGAGGGATCGATAAGCCGTTCATGAGTTGCGCACTCGTGGGTACGCCGATTGCGAACTGGTTCGGCGGTGGCGGGTTCGGGATGGCGGGCGGCAACATATAAATCGGGTTGTATGCAGCGAGTTCTGTGTAATGCGGCGGGCCAGGAACCGTCACGAAGGACGTCGTGGGCTGAATGGAGGCCGTTCCAGATCGCAACGCGTCCGGATTCGCCGTGGTCTGCCCAAACATCCCATAGATCGTCACTTTGGCATTGACGATGGATACCAGGAGACAAGCCAGGGAGAAAAAGAGTGGAGCGTGCATGGCGGCCATGCACCGCACGATTACAGCGTAACGAGAGAACGCGAGAGTGCCTGTGGGGAAGAGAAGAAGGGAATCAACGCAGGACAGGAAGGCGAATTCATTTATACCGGACTGGGCGACGGGCGCGGTGTTCAGGAGCCGCTGATTCCCCCCGTCAGCATCTCAGCTGCGTTTCAGTGGGCGAGCTACCAGCTACTTACCCACGGGGCAGGTGCGGCACGTATGGAAGGCACCGTCCAGATCAGGGATGGGATGCAGCATAGCAACATACCATCAATGCGAAGCACTTCGGGTAATTCAGCCCATCTGTGGGCAGTATGGCCGCCGTACGTGCCTTGGATGCATGACCGCACTTGAGTTTGAGCCATACTCTGGTATGCCATTTCGTGCATCTAGTATGTATCGCACTCCACACCAAAGTATGGCATGCACTGACAGAAGATGGAATGCGCACTAAGAGTGCAGTCTACCGCCGGCGGCGATGATTCGCTGTGAACACTTGAGCTGTACATGAGATCAAGATCTTCATGCCGCGCCGGCACAGAAGGATTGTGTATTTGACGTACTATCGTCGCGCGCCGTACGCGATGAGGCTTGTTGCCGCATTCCGTTTGTTTCTGCTTCAAGCACTGCTTTGCGGTGTGCTGGGTATCACGAGAGCTTGTCATCGCGGAGGATTGCAAGGCTATCATATGGAAAGAACGCTCGGAGATGGGATTGGGACAAACGATATGGAGGAGCGGTGGAGGATGCAGCTGAGCTGGCTCAGGATCCCGGTCCGAGATCGTCGCCGTCTCCATCAAGGTCGTTGTGTCTGCATTAGGGCAAGGCTACTTTCGGCGTCTAACTTGAGAGAATGAACGACTCTTTCAGCTGCAGCAGATTTATCATTCGCCGCCCGAAGGCTTGATCCCGCACCGACCACACTCCTAGAATAATTTCAACTCGCACCTGACAGACACCGAGCAGCTTGAGCGAGGATTTTCACATATATGATATGAAGTAGGACGTGACGGTGCGAGTCGAAGAAACCGACCTCCTCTCGTCACGCGGCGTCTTTTGGCCAGGAATGACCGCAGTCATAACGCAGCGATCACGTCTAAAAGGCGACAGACACACCTTGGAACCGGGCCCGGTGACAATGATACTTACACGGCGCAACGAGTTGATGCGCGTTGTAGCAACCACGCCCTTGATGAAGCATAGAATCCATAGATGTGCTTCGCTTGAGACACTGCGTCTCGAGCAGTGACGTAGACCACGCATGTCAATCGCTGCACTTGGCTGCGGTCGATTAGTTAGCTACGTGCTCGCACTGGCAGTCATGAAGAGTTACGCCTACCCACGGCCTTGCTGCTGCCAGAGGTAAGGAAGGCCCTGACATTGAGTAAGTACTCATCCTGTTCCAGACGATACGGTTCGCGTCAAAGTGCACGTCGTATAATTCGCAGCATGTCCCATCGCATAGGGAGGTGATTTCGTGTGAACGATATACTACTGATGGGTCCCTTGGCTCTACGAGGTTGTAGTGTTATACACAAGTCCAGGGCCCAATCCGCCGACAAATCGTGCGGTACACAATACCGAAGTCATTGACATCAGTATGCCCTGAGCGCCTGAGCCTCAGCAATCACAACTAATTGGGAACGACGTGGGTTGAATTTATGCTACTGCCCGGTGTAATCAGCGCTGCATGCACGTTGACCTGGTTGAAGCAATGCTCTGCTGCTCGGACTCCACATATGCGTGAGGCTGTGTGAACGTGAGAGTCGACTGACCAAAACTCACCAAACAGATACCTCTGAGTTCTGAGGACACGAACGGGCGTTCAATTGATTGATAGTTTGTATTACTGCATAGCAATCTCAAGGACATGACTTGGTACTCGGAGGAGTGTAGCCCGGCTGCTCATCGTTGTCGAGTCTGGAGTTTGAGGCGCGACAAGATCTGTAAATGGAGCTCCACGTGACCTCACTGATTAGGGCATTGTGAAGACCACAGGACGACTCAGGCTTGTACATCGACCTCGACCACGGCTACTGCTTGCTTCTGTCTTTCGTGGCTGGTGATCCTATCCGACGAGTGCACACGACCGGAATGACTGCTGCGAAAGCCAAGAGGGCCGCTGCTCGACCTCTCCCCACTCGGGTGACCCCTCGGCCTGCGACTCCTGCATCTACTCCTGCGCCGCCTCCCGCTGCTCCTGTCCCCTCGTCGGTAGCGAAGAAGAAGAAGAAAAAGAAGGGAAAAGGCAAAGGTGTAGATCGCAACGCACCAGCCGCATACGGCGATGAAGACGACGAAGACGACGACGACGAGGCAGCACTCCCGCCGTTGGAACCCATGAGCGGCGTCTTGTACGAACACACTCGCACGGCGACCCGGACAGGTCTCTCCCCGGAACTCGCATCGGTCCATGTGTCGACCACGGCCTCTCTATCCGCATCGCTAGCGGCACAACTGAAGCCCACGACAGCAGCAGAAGCGGAGCTGCTCGCGACGGCGGACCATCTTGCGCGGAGCATGGAGGGGGAAGGAGGGCTCGTCACTGACGAGTATTGGGCATCCTTTCCGGAACACCTGCGCAACTTTGTACGGCACACTTACTCTCAATTGAGCTCGCCTGGTAACGTGGAACAAAAGACTCAGGCCATGTACGCTATCGCGCAACAGATGCACCCCGGTGCGACCAAGGACGGCAGCGCGCGGTACCCACCGGGCGCATTCCCTGGGATTCCCCTCGACCATCCCATCTTCGCCGACCCTCAAATCACGCTTGCGATGGAACAGGCGGTAGCGGCGAATGGGACGTTGCAGACCGCCGATGGTACGCTTGCGCCGGCGAACGTCGTGCTCTACCCGGAGGAGCAAGAATACGGCGAAGACGATTATTACAGCGATGAAGAGGAGTTCGGCGACGAAACCGGCGAGCGCCGGGCGCAGGCGCACTTTAGGCTCAGCTTTGAGGACCCTCTCGGCCGCGCGCCGGCAGGGAACAACCAGGTAAACGGAGGGTATCCGGCGCCGAAAAAGAAGAATAAGAAAAAGAAGAAGAAAGCCGGACAAGAGGCGCCCGCGACGCCGGAGCCCGGCGTTCGGCCGGATGAGGGCAAGGGCGGTACAGTGACAAATCTTGCGCCGCCCGTCTCTCCCTCCAACCGCATGCCCGCTGCACGCCCGCCGCCCGCTGCTGCCACCGCCAACCCGCCGCCGAGTTCTCGTGCGGCGGGTAAGAAGCCCATGTCGTACACTGCACCTGCTGCGGACCCCCCTCCGCCATCGCGCCGAGCCGGTTCCAAAGCACCCATCACCTCGCAAGCCTATGGTCATAATCACTCTCCTCATCATCATCCATCGCCTCCATCCTCCAACGCCTCCGCGCCGCACAAGCCCAGACCTCCAGCCGGAGGGCAGCAGCAGCAGAAAAATAACAAGATATGGAGCACGAGCACTACGGAGGAGCGAGAACGCATCAAAGAGTTCTGGCTTGGTCTGGGCGAGGAGGAGCGCCGGAATCTCGTCAAGATCGAGAAGGAGGCGGTCTTGAAGAAGATGAAGGAGCAGCAGAAGCACAGCTGTAGTTGCGCAGTATGCGGGCGCAAACGGTACGTCGTCCTTTATCCTGCACGTCGAAAATTTTTCTTGACATTCTCTTTCTCCTTCCTTCCGTTCATGCTCCCTGCTTGTGTTGTCAAATTGAAAAACTCGTCGGACACGCGTCAAAACGAAGGCATGCAATTGAGGAGGAGCTCGAGGTACTGTACGATGCTTATTACGAGGAGCTAGAACAGTACGCGAACTACCAGCAGCGATACATCTCATCCGGCGGGACGCTGCCTCCTCCTCAAGGGCCAGGACCGTTTCCAGGCAGCGTCGAGCTGGACAAGAACGGTACAGTCATCAGCCCACATCCTCCAAACGCCCGTGGCGCCAAGAATGCCGTTGTGGCGAACGGGCGCAAGCCCGTCAAGCACGCGGAAAGCGAATTCGAGGATGACGGAGAGGATGAGTATCCCGATGAGGATGGATACGAGGATGAGGAGGAGGAAGAGGAGGAGGAGGAAGAAGAGGAAGAGGAGGACGACGAAGGCGAGCCTGAGGACGAAGACGACCTCAAGGGCGCGGATCGCAGGGCCGCCGCTCCAAACCGTCGACGAGCAGCACCGAACGGAAAGGCCAACGGTCGGGACGGGTTGTCCAACTTCGGTAACAACCTGACTGTGACTGGCAAGTATAATGGGTCGTGTGCCACCCCGTGCATTGGGAACTAACGCCTCGAAAGTAGGGAACATCTTGACGGTCGCCGACGATCTCCTCAAGAACGACGGCCAGAAGTTCTTGGAGATGATGGAGCAGCTCGCTGAGCGCCGCATGCAGCGCGAAGACGAGGCTACCGCCGATGTCGAGGATGACAGTGAGGACGAGGATGATGAAGGGGATGAGGACGATGAAGATGACAAGGATGATGAGGACGACGACAAGGATGACGAAGAGGACGAGGAGGATGAGGAGGAGGTATGTGCCCTTCAATGCGCCATCTCCCGTTACCCAATAACATCGGCGGCCCGCCACAGACCATGACCGAAGAGCAGAAAATGGAGGAAGGCAAGCGCATGTTCTCGATCTTCGCGGCGCGTATGTTCGAGCAGCGCGTGCTCCAAGCGTACCGCGAGAAGGTCGCACAAGAGCGCCAACTCCAGCTGCTGCGGGAATTGGAGGACGAGGAGAAGCTGACCAAGGAGCGTGACGCGAAGAAGCAGTCGCAAAACCAGAAGAAAAAGGACAAGAAGCGGTGAGTAGCCCCATCTCCGGCCCGTGCGCTCCGTTACGACCCCGCATACAGGCAGCAGAAACTCGCGAAGGAGGAAGAGCGCGCCGCAAGGGCAGCTGAGCGTGCAGCTGAGGAGGCCGCGCAGAAGGCCAAGCAAGCAGCCCTTGAGGAGGAACAGCGCAAGAAGCGGGAGGAGGAGCGTGCCCGACGTGAAGCTCAGCGCAAGGCTCAGGAGGAGGAGAAGGCGCGGAAGGAAGAAGAACGCCGGAAGCGTCTTGCTGAAGAGAAGGAGCGTGAGGCTGAGCGTGAGCGCAAGCGTCGGGAACGCGAGGAGAAGCTCAAGCAAGAGCGTAGGGAGAAGGAGGAGCGTGAGCGCAAGGCTCGTGAGGAACGCGAAGCCAAACTCGCTGCTGAGCGCGCTGAGAAAGCGAAGCGCGAACAGCAGGAGAGGGAGGAGCGCGAGCGTCGCCTTGCCAAGGAGCGGGAGGAGAAGGAGAAGGCCGAGCGTGAGCGGGCTGAGAAGGAAAAGGCAGAGAAGGAAGCTCGTGAGCGTGCGCTCCGGGAGCAGCAGCAACAGCGTGCAGCTGCCGCTCGGAATAACGCACGACCTCCTACTTCTCCGCGCAACGCGGTTCCTTCAAGCTCGTCGCAGCAGCAGCAGTCACCCAGCCGCCCCGCTCCTGCCAACAAGAAGGCCATCAATAAGCCACAGGCAACGCCCGCTCCTCCTCCCCCGACCATCCAACCTCCACGCCCGCAGCCTCCCCAACAGCCTCAGCCCCGTGTGCCTATGGTCGGCGCGTCTCAGCCTACTACACCTGTTACGCCTCAGATACCCTCGCACATGCCTCCTCCCCCTCAAACACCCGTATTCCCGCCCGGAGTCGGAGTCATTCCTCCTGCGTTGTCTCCCAGAGTCGCTTTCAACCCCGGACCCTTCGTCGGTAATGTCAATGTCCCTCTTGTCGCCGGGCCATCGATACCCTCAGGACCCCCACCCCTTGCGCCTTCTGCTGTTCCCCGTGGCTTCGGTAATGCTGGTCCATTCGATGCTGGTTTCGGCCGTGGTTTGGCTGCTCCCGTCGTCACACCTATTGCTCCCCCGTCCCGTGCTCCTCAGAACCCACTCGCGTCTCCGACACAGCTCAACCTTGCTCCGGGTCCCAGCACACGCATTGCTGCGCCAGAGCCGGGCCCGATCACTCGTCCGATCGCACCCATCGCACGGCCGACGGGCGAAGCGTCGGGCTCAGGCTCGACGTCGCCTAGCCGCAGGTCGCCCAGTCCGAAGGGCGTCCTCGGCTCGGCGGCTCTGCTTGCCGACGACGACGAGGTCATCGCTGCGCCCTCGGGACGCCGCGTCGTCGCGCCCGGCACAAGCTGGGGCACGACGACGACGAGCCCGCGGGGATCTATATCTTCACCGTGGGGGCCGCCCGGTGCGCCCCCTGGGTTCCCGTCTCGACCGGCACCACCGACCGTGGCGCCCATCGGGACTGGTCTGTGGGGGTCGCCGCCGAACGTGAACCCGGACTGGCACCCGACTGCTAGCTTCTTCGGCGGACCTTTTTCTCCGCACAACCCTTCGCCCGCGCCGCATACCGGCAGCTGAGCTCTCCCCATCTGTGTCTCTAGTTATCCTGTCTTTATCAGCATCTTGACATTCGTTTTCACGACACCAACACGTTTGATACTGCAATGTCTATTATTCTGATCGTAGCATGTCACCCCACTGACAACCCAATGCAATAATTCGAAATCTCCAAATATCCAATGCGGACGGATGCATGTGCGAGTACTACTAGCGTGAATGAATAAAAAAGCTACAACAGCTTGCTAGACGCGGCGGGTGCTACTCTACTACGGATGAGCTTGATAACGTACAACGGGAACGCGCTGATGGCCACGATGACCGCCACCTTCCAGACAAACCGGGTAGATAGTACGAATGTCAGATCTGCGAAGAGCGCGTCAACGAGGATGCGTGTACCCAGCTGTAAAGCGTTAAGACGTACCGAAGAATTCTGGCAGGAATGTCATGCTGACTGCGTAAATGAAAAGCGTTACAACCTCCGACAAGACCATGTAGACATGCCTGTTGCCAAGGATCAGTATGACGTAGAGACAGGTGCGAGTCATGGTGCTACTCACCATGTCGTAATCTCCAATGCCACCATGATGAGTTCGTTGAGGATGAGGGCCGTGAAGGATATCGATACGATGTTCAAGAACTCCGTCTCGAACAGCACTAGCGACATGATCATGATAGCAGCACCTAACCAAGAGTCTGAGCATCGGGAAAATCCTCTAGTGTGCGGACCATTTACCTTGGTACACACTGATCATCAACCACATGAAAAACGTCTTGTACGACAGCACTCGTCCCTGGAAAGTAAGGTCAATGTTTAGTCCACCTGGGGCCATCTGGATCGAAGAGCAATCTAACCTTAGTTAGTTCCTTGTACAGTTCTGGATACAGCAACGCCAAGTCCTCGTTGACATCCCGGTCGAGCACGAGGGAGAAGACAGGAGCCATCGTGTAAGCGGTAGCGTATCCGGCCATGAGCCAGCCCTGGTAGAGGGCGATAGGCGCGAAGTAGAATATAGACGAGAAGACGGCCTGCATGACGGAGATGATGAGACCGCGGTGGATGACGAACTGAGCGAGCTTAGCCGAGCGCCGATACGAATTCCGCCCGTGCCAGAGGAGAAGCTTCGTGAGGTGGCTGAACTGCGTGACGGAGAAGTCTGCTGCCAGCGAGGCCTGTTTGCCTTCCTTCCCGACGATGCCGACACCTAGGAGCCGTCAGTACACGATATATCGAGAGGGGACATATGGAAAGCGACGTACCGACGTCTGCGGCCTGGATCATGCTCACGTCGTTGCCACCGTCTCCAATGCAGCAGACCCGTTTCTTGGTATGCTTGCGAATCAGGCGCGCTACGTCGGCTTTCTGGGTAGGCGAGCACCGGCAAGCGACCACAGCAGACAGCTTTGTCGCGATCTCGATGAATTCATTCTTGAACAGATTGAGGCACAGCTGGGCGTAACATGAGTGGTGTTGGATAACACAGGAAGGGCGATCCCCATACCTGTAAAGACCCCCCGTCAATGACAAGGCAGCAGTCGAGTTTATTCTGCAGGAACTCCAGCTGGTCGCGTGCCTCATCGGAGGTCTTGACTGTCAAGACGTCAAGAAACTACTCACAAGTGTCGAGACGAAACACTTACGCTTCGCAACCTGGTGAATGTACTGATTCCGCGCGACAAGTTTCGTAGAGATCGCAATACACGTCGCCGTCTCGATCTTGTCGCCTGTGAGCATCCAGATCTTGATACCGGCATTCCTGAGAAGCTCCAGTGTTGACTTAACCTCATCTTGCAGCTTGTCTTCAACACCAGTCAACCCTAGCAGTTCGAGATCGCGTTCGAGCATCTCAGCGACGACAGCCGCCATCGCTTCGTTGCGACCCTCGAGTTTGATGCTCGCCAAATGATACTGCTCCTTGAACTGCGCATACGCCTGCTCGCTCAGGCGGCGTCGGGCCATGACGAGCGTGCGCAGGCCCTCACGCGCCATGTTCGCACATTCCTCCTCGAGCCAGTCGTTCCGCTGGACGATCTTCGCCATGACCACGTCCGCGCCCTTCTGGAGGAACGTTACCTCGCCCGTCTGGGCGTCGCGCACGACGATGCCCATGCGCTTTGACTCGGACGTAAAGGGGAAGATGTCGAGCACTTCGAAGGAGGTGCGCGCGCCGGAGGGCGTTTGCAGCTCGATCCGGGTGCGGTCGCGGAAGGTGAGGCGGAGACCAACCGATTCGGTCCATTTGACGATGGCGACTTCGTCCGGGGATGATGCTTGGTACGTCACCGTTCCATCGTCGTTGTACACGGGAGTGACCTGCAGGCGAGTGAGCCTTCCATACTGACAGCCAGCGGTGATATACATACGTTGTGGCACAAAGCCAAACTGAGCACGACGTCATGCACGCGGGACGACATATCACGCCGTCCCCTGGTAGCCAACTGTATACCAGTTTGAATCGAGTTCTGACGGCCGTGACCTGGGACGCCGTCAACATCATGGCGTTCCGGCACTCTGACGCACAGGACCTACCATGTTCGGGGCTCGTGCCAAACGCCATAGCGAGTTGGTGCGCCACTTCGTCCATAGAGTCATAGCCGTAGGACACGGTGCCCATGTGCAGCTTCTTCATCTCCATCTCTGGTGACAACGATGTGAGTAAGCACTCGTACGCAAGCTATGCGTACCGCTTGCGTCTCACGCACCGTTTTGTGTCAGCGTGCCAGTCTTGTCGCTGAGCAAATATTCTATACGTCCGAGCTCTTCCGGAAGAGTGCTCGTGCGGACGATCGTGTCGGGTATCTCATTATCGTGCATGATTTGGTGCGCATATACGGTCTTTCCCATATCCAAGTTCACGCGCAGACTGTGCACGCGTATTGGCATGTCTAGTCCGGTGAAGGAGCTGTACGACGTACCTGATGGGTATAATAGACGAGAAAAGAATCAAGAACCGGAAGACGTAGATATACCAGAGCCCCCTAAAGCCGTTCAAGGCGACCAGTACGAATGACAGGGCGAATGTGACGGCGCAGAGAATCTACGCGCGATAAGGATATTGCAAAGGTCCGAAGTATTGGCATCCTACCTTGGCTAGCCTGTTGATTTCAAGATCTAGGAGACCGACCTTCGTTTCTGGGTGACTAGTGTTCATCACAGCACGCGTTTCCGAGCCAGTATAGACGACAAAGCCAACAGCAGAGCCCGCAGCCAACACAGTGTTCGCCCAGAGCATGTTCTCAGCCGTCAGAGGTTCGACAGTCGGTACAGGCACCATAGGGACGTCATCTTCAAGCAGAGCAGGCGGCGAGTTGATAGTGAAGGTACCAATGAAGGTGTGAATGTCCTTAGTGGGGGCATCCGCTATACCGCCGTTGAGGAGAATGCAAGGTGCATGAGTAACAGTTCACATACCGTATATCTCCGCGTCGAGGGTGAGTAACTCTCGGTCACTCCCGAGCTTCTGACATGCGGGAACCGCGACGCGCAACTTCCAGTCCGTCTCACCGTCCAGTTGGTCAGTGCGAATGAAGCAGGTACCAGAGCTATCTGAGGTCCGCAAGAGAACGAGGTCGGCAGGTACTCTCTGGTTCTTCTCCAGAAGCACGAGGTCGCCGACTCGAAGAGCAGATGATGGCACGGAGCGCGTGTGGGGCAAGCTTTCTGGCGTTGACTCTGAGTACTCTGTGGGATCCAAGACGAGGTATTTCTGTGAGTTGGCCTCGCGGTCCCGGAGGTTCCGCTTGTAGTCGTCGTAAGCCTCCTTTCCTATCGTCACGGTGAGGACAAATGCCAAAGGAGCAACATAAGTGACGATGAAGCCTAGAGTGTTATGAGATAAGACGTTCATTTGAGGCATTCAGACCGCCGCACGCACCGATCTTGAGCGCAGGGACAAACTGCGACAGCGCGACCAGGAGGAAATATAGGTTGAAGAAGAATTTGAACTGCTCATAGAACACCAGCGGGAGGAACGTGAACACGTTGTACTTCTGGTTGCGCACGACGTTCGGAGGGAACTTGCTCTGCAGCTTCTCTGGCGGACGAAACGGCACCGTTCTTGACTTGTCGCTCGACTTGCCCTTTCTCGAAAGGATGCTCCGCTAAACGCACATTCAGCACCACGCGGACGACCTTGAAGGCGCGCCGAGGGACATTACCTGTGACGATGGCTCTCGCCTCGACTGCGGCTGCTCGTCCTCGCGAAACGCCTCCTCCTCGTGCGACGCGTCCCCGAGCAGTGTCGCCTCCTCCTCTGGGTTGTCCGCATAGCGTTCTCTCCGCTTCCCCTTCCTGTTCGCAGACGCAGACGCGGCCGCGGCGCGCACGCCAGCACGCATGTTCTCGTCCTGTCCGTCGTCGCCGGGCTCGTCGCTGTGCAGTTGTGTGTAGCCTGCCCTTGCCTTCCTGGATCGTCCGAATGTGTGCAGAGGGATCTCGGACATGTACCAGGGTCTACACCAGATTCCAGCAGGGTAGATTCGCCAGGGGTTAATGTGAGAGGCAGCCGTCCAGCATGAACGCAGAGTCCAAGTGCCGGAAACCGTGACAGCCTTGCAGCGCGCGCGGCACAGTTCAACGCGCGCCAAGGCGACGTGTTCAGCCACAGATTAGAACTCAGATGACTAGAGTAGAGACTTCAGCTATCTACATCATTGCGGAGATGTAACTGAGTCATTAGGTACTGCTATAACACAAGCTCAAGACATAGATTGGTGAACCATCCTGACCAGCATCGAGTCTTCGCTTTCACTCTGACCATAGCCTGAGCCCCAATGAGTTATCCTTTACAGTTCTTTTTGAATTTCGTGGTACTGCAACAACACAACAGATCCGCCAAACTAACGACACAAGCAGGAGAGAGCAAATGATACATCTAAGAAGACCGGCGAATCAAGCGCGTTTACTTGAACTGCATGTCACAACCATCAGTATGTTTTCACGCAGACCAACCAAGGCGATACTTACGTTCTTGCCATCAACCCACTTCTTGCCGTTGACCTCGAGATCCCAGGCAAGGGCACCCTCGAAGAACGCCTTGTCCTCGGCGTTGTTGAGGTCGAGGCGCTTGTACTCGTACGACTCCCAGTCGGGGGCAACGTCGACGACGGGCTTGATGTCCTGGCCGCGGGCGATCAGGACACCAGTGATGATGGAGTTGTTCGTCTCGCCGAGGACGCCCATCGAGCCGAAGAGGTACTTGCGGGACGCCTCGAGGCGGTTGAAGAAGCCACCAATCTGGTTAGAGGACATGAAGGTCTGCGTGAGCTCTTCGTTGTACTTGAAGTCAACGCGCCACACGGAGAAGCCCTCAGGGTCGTAGCTGGGCTCAGCTGTCAGTCTTGTTTGTTTGTGTCCATTGAACTTACTAGACTCACTTCTTGTAGAACCACTCGAGGGCACCGTCAGGACCGCGAGTGTCCTTGTTAGAGTACGCACGCTTCCAGTCCTCGAGGTTGAAGGAAGACTTGGGGAGGGAATCAAGAGGGTTCTTGGGCTTAGGCTCCTCCTTGGGGATATTGTCCTCCTCCTCTTCCTCCTTCGCGGGCTTAGCGGCCTTGGGGACGGGCGCCGCAGCGGGCTTAGCCTCCTTCTTCTCCTTGGGGGGAGGAGTGTACGCGAGTGCCTTCTCGATGTACTCTGTCTGGCCGAAGATGTCCTTCAGTTGGGGCTGGTTGACAATGGTCTCGAAGTGACGGATGATGTTGGGGAATTGGGCACGGAGGGAGGCGTCGAGGGTGACGGTAAGTGCACGCTGGATGACAGAGGCCATGGTGATATCGGCGAGGGTGATGCGCTCAGTGACAAGGAAAGTGCGGGTAGAGAGGTGAGCCTCAAGGGTCTTGAAGGAACGGAGCTGGCGCTCAGCGGCGGCGGTGTGGATCTACATTGTCGTAAATACAACTAGACCTGGGAAAACCGCGACCGGAACTTACGGGCTTGGCATAGGGGGTGAGGATGCCCTTTACCAACTGGTAGATGAGGTAGGTGTGGGCGCCGATCTCGTTGTCAGCGAAGGAGACCCATTGGTCGACGAGCGCAGCCTCCTTGAGGTTGGAGCCGAGGAGTGTCGAGTTAGCGGGGAGGGCGGCGACTGAAGGGTGCTTTAATCAGCAAGTACATTCGAAACCAAGTCGAAACGAACAAGGGCGAGTCAGATAAACAGAATGCTGTCGACATAAGGATTAAGACAGGGATAACTGATTGTAATATTCTCGTCCTTCTGCCCTTGCGTGTGTCCAACGGAGTAAATTAACTTACTGTAACGCGCGATCGCAGTCGATTCGAAGAGCCTGAAGCCATCCGCGCCATCGAAAGCGGGGATCTTGCCATGGGGGAACTTGGCCAAGAACTCAGGCTTTTTGTTGTCCTCGAAGTGGACGTAGTTCTGAGGGAGGTCGAGCTTGACTCCGGCAAGAGCAGCAACCGCGCGAATCTACGTTTTGCCGTGTCAATAACACGTAATGGTTCGCGAACAAGCAGAGACTTACGCGCTTGCCGGTGGGCTGCTCGGGGATAGTGTAGAGGGTGCCAATGGACGCCATTTTAACGAGGAGGAGAGAAGGATGGACGTTGGTGAGGAAACTTGCGAGCTCGATGCGATGTGATAACAGAAAAAATCGGCTTCGAGCACGTGGCTGGATGGTACTTTAGGGCCGGACATCTGTTACTTTCGCTGTGCGTAAGCGCCCGTGTCCTCTACGCTCTCAATCTGATCGTCCTCTGTCGGACTGAGTCGCCCATCTTGGGCCCATCTTCATCCATCTTGTTATCCTCAACGATCTCATTTTCGGGGCCGCGAAGACGCTGGCATCTGTGTTATCGACCATCAGTTCAGGCTCTGCCCATAAACTCTATGACGTACCGGGTTGTTCGCGGATGAGCAGCCGTTGAGGCTCTCGCGTAAGTGCTGGAAAGTAGAGGGATGTGATAGCGGGGCCTCTGAAAAGTGCGGCAAGTACTGTGAAATGTCTTCACATCTACTGCACATGAAGTCTCCGATGCGACCCACCAGTCATGTGAGTCTCGACACCGCTCCGGTCTCTGATGTTGCTTCATCTTCAGCTTGCTCATCGGAACGCTGGTCACGTCCATACAGGTTGCGGTCAGTATAGACACCGAAAGTGCCCAAAAATAATTTTCATGCGACTCTTGGGGCCTGTCGAAGCTGTCGCCCTAGGCGGATGCATGACGCGGCTGCAATGTCTGATAACCACCCGCAAAAGGACTCCCATCGGGGTTGAGTCGGATCTTTGCCCGTTTTGGGTAGGAAGCCGCCTCCATTCCACTATGCACAGGGGCCTCGTCGACCATCGCATCCTCATGAATT
The DNA here is from genome assembly GCA_022376465.1 of Cubamyces lactineus. Taxonomy (NCBI): domain Eukaryota; kingdom Fungi; phylum Basidiomycota; class Agaricomycetes; order Polyporales; family Polyporaceae; genus Cubamyces; species Cubamyces lactineus. The sequence continues at coordinate 231,065 of JACDTU010000022.1, read as the reverse complement.
GCGCTTCTCTTGTGTCTGGGTTCAGAATCTGTGAAGCGTTGTCAACCGTCGCGAGGAACGTACGCACGCCCGTCAACTTCACGCCTGCGGTGGTCGCGTACATGTGGGCTAGTACGCACTGCCGTGGAGTTCGCTGCTTGAGGTAAGGTGGGCCAATGTGATGCAGCCCATCCCCATCGGAGGCGGCTGTAAAACTGTCAACACATTGCCCAAACACCGCTCTTTAGAACTCTAGGGGCGCATGCAGTATGTGTCCAAACTCCCCGGTGTGTAGCCAGCACCATTCTCCGGTATGAAGGGCTCATGTCGCATGATAGCACCGCCACAGTACGGAGAGCCATACTCTGCGTTCCTCAGGACCATGATCCCGTACGGGGCTAAGCCTGAAAGGCGACGTGCTTCGGATGTCAGGCCTAAATGATCTCCTAGGCACGGCTTCCTTCTATGGCATTTGGCCCGGTTGTCGCGCGAGAGACCGGAGAGTGGGATCTATGTTACCGCTGTAGCCGAGCGACGTTGAGACATGCGATAACGCTTCGGTGTACGGCAGGAGAGCGTCAGATGTGCCAGATCCGTACGCTCTTTCGTCGCTGCCCTGACAGAGCAGGAACAGCTTCTGCACGGCTTTGATGGACCCGACGCTGCCGCTTTCATACAGTGGAGATGTCATTGGGCCAAATAAGCGCCAATTCCACCGTATTAATCAGTGAGCTCTTCTACGGTCAAATCCCTCTCGTCCCAGTGGATCTTGCCTGCTGAGCTTTTTGATGCTGTACCCAGGCTGTCCGAGGAGCACCTGCATCCGATCACAAGCGGGTCCGCACGACGCCGCTTTAGGACCATGCGCTCGCGCCCCCTTCCCACACAGCTCCTAGGCGCAGTCAACCCCGTCGTAGGAGATTCGATGCCTTGTGGGCAGAATCTCAGAGCCGAGAGGGGGATCGCCCTGGTCCATTGGGGGTTGACAGGTAATAGTTGCGTTATCTCCTGGCCGCCAATACGCGTCAACTTGCTTCCTGGCGGGGTATCAATCACTACGCCTGTACGATGCACATGAAATCTGCATGTGGACATCCGCTGTTGGGGTTCGGGAAGGCCTGAGGCCGCCGTTGTCGGTGCGTTAGAAGCTCGCTTTGCACGAGAAACAAGCATTGGTATTCACTGCTGTTCGATCTGGGCTGCTCTGTTTTCGTTCCATGACCAATACAGGGCAGCTTCCGACACCTTCCCTCGGCTTAGTAGCAGCACCGCGGTAGTGGGCTCCCCATTCCTGGCGCCATACGTATGACAGCCCTTAGATGTCGTGGGATGGCGCACAGCCCGCGTGCGGTCGTCTCGTGCACCGGTACCGATATCCTCGGTGGGTAATGCAACGCGGCCAAGATCCAAGACTCCAAGGCATCCTGGGCAATGCCACTGCGCATATAAAACGGTCTCATCTCTCCACAAGCACTCGTCGTGGCACGCCCCCCGCTTCTTATCTTCCTCCGGCGCACTCTCGTGTCTGCACCATGCTCTCCCGCCTGCCACATCTGCTCCTCGCTGGGCTTGCTCTCGCCGGTGCTGTCTCCGCGACACCCAGCGCCGACGAGGAGGTCCGCGCATTCTTCGCCCGCGAAGGTGCTGCGATCAGGCCTCTGAACATCGGGCGGCGGTCTGCTGCGTCGTCCCAGACGCGTCATCTGCGCCCCACATATGACGACGAGATGCCCGCGGTGAAGAGGTGGAAACGCGACTCCATCACCCCTCCCGATGTTGGGCAGATCGCCGACTTCGGTGACCAAGATCCTCAGCCAATCCGCGACGGAAATGGCGGCACCTTCCTGGCGACGAGCAACCACGAGATCGATAAGCAGAACGTGGACAACGTCGCCGCTCCGCCGACCGATGCAGGTAAGTTCTATATAAGCTCATACAGAAGCGCTGTGTAGCAATGTGGACCATTGTTGACGCCATTTGCAGGGACGGTACCGAATTTGAAGTGGAGCATGTCGCTCTCGCACACGCGCCTGCTCAACGTACGCGTTTCTCCGAATTCCTTCCATCACCGCGACGCCTAAAAGCTAACGGAACATCTGCAGGGTGGTTGGGTACGCGAGCAGACCATCACCGATTTGCCGCCCTGTACGTTTCCTCGAGATTTATCCTCCCCGTCGTGGCGCCGAATTCTGACAGGATCTTTCAGCCAAGGATCTCGCTGCGGCTGAGATTCGTCTTTCTCCAAATGCGTACCGTGAACTGTACGTTTTCGTTTCTTCGAGCGTCTGATGCTGTATAAGAGGCTGACGTTGATTCGCCGCCCAGGCATTGGCATCGGGTCGCTGAATGGGGGTACATCCTTAACGGCACGGGACGGATTACGGCCATCGACGACAGCGGGCGAAGCTATACCTCGGACATCAAAGGCCCTCTGAACGGCACCGACGCTGACATTTACTAGTGCGCAGTCTTGGAAGTCACCGCCGGGTTCACGCAACTGACATTCCGCGTATAGCTTCCCTCCCGGCGTCCCCCACTCTATCCAGGCGCTTGATCAGGGCCTCGAGATCCTTCTGATCTTCACCGATGGCAACTTCGACGCGACGGGCACCACGTTCATGCTCTCGGACTGGCTCGCGCACACCCCGCTCGAGATCGTCGCCCAGAATTTCGGCGTCAACACGAGCGTCCTGAGCGGCATCCCGCAGAAGGATCCTTACATCCTCCAGAGCACCGTCCCCCCGGCGCCGTACGGGCATGGTGGTGAGCAGACCGTCTCCGACCCCAACGGAAACGTGCCATCCCCATATGTGTTCCACCTCGACCAGCAGGAGAAGAAGGTGGCGCCCGGCGGCGGAGGCTGGGTGAAGATCCAGGACTCGGCAACTAACTTCCCTGTGTCGACTATGCTTGCGAGTGCGCTTGTGTACGTTGAGCCCAATGGCTTGCGCGAACTCCACTGGCACACAAACGATGGTGAGCACGCTACTACTGAGCGATACCGGAGGGTCTTGCTCACACATCTTCACAGAGTGGCTGTACATCATCAGTGGCAACGCCCGTGCTACGGCATTCCCTGGTGGCAGCTCGGCCAGGACTTTCGATTTCCAGGTGAGCAACGCGTGAGAATCTCGTTGCAAGAATCTGCCTGACATTTCTGGCAGCCTGGTGACACTGCGGTATTCCCGGTGTCTTATGGTCACTACATCAAGAACCTTTCTCCCACCGAGCCTCTCATCTACCTCGAGCTCTTCAAGGCACCGAAGTTTGTCGACTTCAGTGCCACGCAGTGGTGAGTCTGCTTCTGTCTCAATGGTAGAAACGAAGACTAATATGTGTACAGGCTCGCTCTCATGCCGCGCCAGGTCGTTGCTGACCTTCTGAAGGTCCCCATCTCTGTTATCGAGACCTTCGCTAAGGAGAAGCAGTTGATCGTCTCGTGAACGATTGGACCATGACTTCTCGACATATATGTATGTGTCGTGGTATCCTCCCTAGAGGTGTAGAATTTGTGCTGGATTCTTGTTTCAAGTTTAACACCATACTACTTATAACGCTCTCCTATTCTATGACCGCTGTATTTCTAACTTTGTGTGTTGGTGCTGTTGTGTTGTAGGAGATTGTAATACATTTGTTTGAATTCTCCTTGCTCGTATAACGAATTTATAAGCGATGCACAGAGGACGCCACAAGACGACTGACTGAGTAAGGAGCTACGCCACAACGACACAGCCATGCTACGAGCGTCAGGGCACGCCCAAGAGCGCTTACTATACTTGCCTACCACCACGTTCACCGCCCGGCTGCGGGCCAGCTCCCACTCTTGTTACGACCACCACCAGGCCAGCTTTCCTGCCTGAATGGACGACCCAACTGCCATCGTTAGCATCAAGGGCGAGCCGTCCGTGTCTGCAGTCACGGCGACGTCCGCTTCCGCCACTTCCGCCGCTTCATCGACGTTCCCGCAAGCCCTACACACCGTACAGGAGCAGGACGTGCGTCCACTTCATTTACGAGTATCGCGGTATGTCTTATAAGTTGGAATTTAGATGAACATCTTTGTCGCTGCGCAACGCGGCGATGTGGACACCATTCGCAAGCTCATCGAGTCCGGCAAGGCGAGTGCGACGGACCGGGACGAGCAGAACATTACCCCACTCCATTGGGCGGCGATCAATGCCCAGCTCGCTGCATGTCGATATCTCCTGGAGCAAGGTGCAGAGGTAGATGCGCTCGGTGGGGACCTCGTCGCGACGCCTATGCAATGGGCGGCGCGCAACGGGTACCTGTACGTCATTCAGCTGCTCATCGCGCACAACGCGGACCCCAACATCACCGACGCGCAAGGCTACAACACGCTGCATCTGGTTACGCATTCTTCATCTGTCATGGCTTTGCTCTACCTGTTGCACCAACCGATCAACATTGACGCACGGGACTCTCAAGGGCACACGTCTCTCATGTGGGCTGCGTACCAGGGCGATGCACTTTCTGTCGATTTGCTCCTCAAGCACGGTGCTAGCCCGAATACCAAGGATGATACTGGGCTTACGCCATTACACTGGGCGGTTGTCAGAGGCAACCGCGTCTGTATCCGGAGGTTGATTGAGGCGGGCGCTGATGTACACGCAAAAGATGGGGAAGGTAGGACAGCGCGGGATATGGCAGTTGAGTTGAAGAGTTTGGGAGCGTGGAAGAGGGCGTTGGACGAAGGTGGTTTCACAGAGGATGGCCTCCCTAAGCGTAAGCCCCTCAGCGAGGTAAGTCGCGAGTGGGATGGGAAGCGCGGATCACGCTGAACTTCTGGCGCAGAGGAACACGAAGATCGCCATATTCTCTCTCCCGACTGTATTCCTATTCCTTATGTTCATGACCCTCAAGATCCTCCCGTGGTACACGGGTATCATCCTCGCCATGGCTCTGTTCTTCGGAATGCATCATGTAAGCCCGAGCGTCTCTGCAAACGCGCATATACTCACTTTCTGTCAGATTGTAACACGAGTGTTACTCGATAAATCAAACTACACGGATAGCGTTACACAGAGCCCTTACTTTGCAGGTATCATCACCGCCTCAATCATCTGGGTTACATACGCCTGGGTCACTCGTCTCATACATCGTACGTCACGACTCCTGTGGATTTCATGACGCTCATGGCCTGACTCCACACACATAGAAACCGAGTTCCACCCATTCATTCACCTTACACTTGCAATTACCATCGGTCTGTGCGCATACAACTTCTTCCGTGCAATTACCCTGGATCCTGGAACGTGCCCCAAACCTTCCAACGATGCTGAGCTAAAAACAGTATGTCTTCCGAACATGTGAATGTAATGTGCGCCCTGACCGGTTGTCGTAGATCATCGAAGAACTTGCTTCACAAGGCCGCTTGAATGGACAGACATTCTGCATTCAGTGCATGGTACGACTGTGGAGTTTATGAGCGTGCAAGCAGATGGCTAACAATTTCACAGGCTCGTAAGCCGTTGCGTTCGAAACACTGTCGTATTTGCGACCGTTGCGTCGCACGGCATGACCAGTATGTTACCCAGTTGTAACCACACGTGTGCTCAGGCTGATACTATGTCTCATAGCCATTGTCCGTGGGTCTGGAACTGCAGTACGTACATATTTGACTTTATATACATCAAACTGACGTCTTTGGCAGTTGGTGTCAATAACCACCGTCAGTTCCTGCTCTTTGTCATGACGTTGGTCCTAGGCATCATCCTCTTCGACTATCTCACATTCGAATGTGAGTTTTAACGCCTGTCCGTGGCCTTCTGAAAGATCTATATTAATCCTTCTGCAGACTTCTCCACCGTCCCAATACCCACGGATCCTGCAGACATCTCCCCCTCCTGCATTCTCCCTGCAACACTCTGCGCGATCACCGAATACGACACCTTCCTCTTCTCTGTGGCTGCATGGTCGACGCTCCAGCTGTCTTGGACTCTCATCCTCCTTGCTACACAGCTCTGGCAGGTGGCGCGCCAAATGACCACCTTCGAAGTCTCCAACCTCGGGCGGTACGGCTTCATGGGCGGACGCGGCGGTGCAAGCCTGCACGGGCAGATGGGTCACCAGCACCGACATCTGCCATCGGAAGACTCCGCCGACAATGCGCTGGGAGGCGCGCACGCGCATCGCCATTCGCACGGCATGTGCGCCGGGTGCGGCAGCGGGTTCCTTATGAACCTCCTAGGCTTCGACCGGTTCACGAAGGGCAAAGCGGCGGACGGACTCGCGCGCGCAGCGAAGGCACCGAACCCGTTCGACCTTGGCCTCATCGGGAACTGTAAGGACTTCTGGTCGCGCGGACAGGAGCTCGGCGTCGAATACGAGCGGTTGTATGACGTTCCGCTCGAGGGCTTCGCGGAGGCGAAGCGGCGGCGCGAGGAGAACGACGACATGCACGATGGCGGGCGGAAGTCGCTCCGGAGCAAGCTGTTCATGGGCTTCGGCCTGGGGCGGAGCAGTCGGAGCGGGTACGAGCCTCTCAGCCAGGTGTGATGTTGGTTGTATGTGGGCGAAGAAGGATGGAGATATGATATATCATAATGTGCTCTCGAGTCGCTTGTTTCGTTTGTCGCTCGCTCGCTGTGTATAATGCGTCGGACGGTCCTGCTTAACGGTTAGTGTATGAAATCCACGATGCGTCATGACGATGAACGTGTTCTCCGCCATCATCATAGATATCCAGGCGACTGCTCTGAAAGTTGTACGCTCGCATTGTTGCACACTACGATCATCAACCATGTCTCGACAACGTCCAATGAGATGAAATTTCTGGACTGAATCGTCAATGTAAACTATGCCCCCGGATATCCGAACAGAACCACCTACTCGTATATATTGAACGCATTCTTTCCCAGTGGACCCCTCAGTCCCCACGCAGTCCCGAACACTGGATCCTCACAAGAGGGCTCCGTACATTGATACTCGGGTGGTGAGACTTGTGCTAGGTACCACGGTTTCGGGACCAAGTCCTGGACGAGGTCACATATAGACTGAGCGACGCCGACGATTCCGTGTCCGGCACTCTTTCCCAAACCCTCTCAGACGTCGTCTTACGACCTGGAGCACGCTTGTGCGGCCACTGCGACGTATAAACAGTGAAGATGACGTCCAACCAGAATGTCGCCGACATGAAACAGGCGAGAGAGCGAAGTTCTACCGATCCAGAGAAGTTGCAAGTGTTTCTCTGGGGTGGTGAGCTTTTGGTCTGCATTTGGTATGTGGCGATGGAAGCTGAACATAATGGTGGCACAGGGGACAGAGAACGGCAGAGGAAGCAAAGCATTGTGTCCATTCTGTCCGGGGACGTTGTCTTTAACAAGACGCGCAGGTAGGACATTTCGGGCATTCCAACGAGTCGCAAGCATACACGATATTATATGCTGACAAACCTTCGCGCAGGTCATTCCTCCCTCGTACACAGATGTACCAGCGTGCGCTCGCGATGACAAAGCGATTGTTCGAGCTAAAAGACCAGCACGGCTGGACTAGCGAAGAAGTGAACCTCGCCGTCAAGCTCATCGACGAGCCGCTTCCTATTGTGCTGCATAACGCCGGTAAGCTGCGTTCTATACTATATTGCACCCTGTAGAGGCTTACCTAAGGAATTGGTAGCCTTTGAACCTGTCATATCTTCCCAAGGCTCTCCCGAACTCAAGAAACAATTCGGAGAACTAATTGCTCAGCGCGGCATTATTGGGTAGATTTTGACCATACATTCATATTCGTACCCCCGACGACTAACGCTGCTATGCGTATCCACAGATGTTACCTGCAAACTGAACTAGGACACGGGACCAACGTTGCCGCGCTCGAGACGACTGCGACATACATCCCCGAGACGCGCGAGTTTGAGCTCCATTCACCTACTATCACGAGCAGCAAGTGGTGGGTAGGAGCCCTAGGCAAGACCGCCACACATGGTGTCGTCCAGGCTCGCCTCATACTTCCCTCCGGCAAGGACGTCGAGCCACATCTCTTCTTCGTCCAACTGAGGTCGCTCGAAGACCACCGCGTACTTCCTGGAATCACCGTTGGGGACATTGGTGGGCATAGACTTGGGTTCTACCTCCGGAGCATGGCATGTGAGGTCCACGAAGCATTTTGCTCACGGGGTCTGCAGGGCCGAAGGCGATGGCTGGGTATGGCGCGATAGACAATGGGTACGCGCGGTTTGACCGCGTGCGCATCCCGCGCGAGTATATGCTGTCTGCATTTGCGTCCGTCACGCCAGACGGTCAATATGTGCAGCCTCCGCATGCGAAGTTGAGTTACGCAGGGGTGAGTGTCTCCTCGAGGCTGGTCGTCGAATCCCCGCTGATCTGCCATGGGGCAGATGATGTACATCCGCTCGACGTACGCTTCAAATTGTCTGCGCGCATCCAATCTGGCATATGCTGATATTCGCGCAGGATGGTTATTGCAGGTGGTTGGACGATAGCGAAAGGTCCGAAGGAATTATACCGTGCCAGTATTGCTAGCTGATATAGGTCAAGGTGCAACGATCGCGATTCGTTATGCTACGGTGCGAAGGCAGGGCAACAAAGGTCCGGACGGCTTGGAGCGGCAAGTTATCACGTACCCGTCCGTATACATCCGCCTACTGCCAGCTCTCGCGCGCGCATATGTCTTCATCCTCCTTGGACGCAACCTGGTTAGTGCGAAGCACGTCGCGTGGTCATTGTTAGATGGTGCATTCTAAAATGGCATCTCCAACAGGGCAAGGCGTTCTCGGACATGTCCTCCCGTCTCGCCACTGGGGACACGTCTCTCCTCGCGGAAATGCACGCTACGACGAGTGGGCTGAAGAGCCTCGTCAGCACAGTCACGATCGAGGACCTCGAGAGCGCCCGCCGTTCCATGGGCGGACATGGATACAGCGATTTTGCGGGCGTTGGGCGCATTTACGCAGACTACCTCCCTGCAGCTACGTATGTTCATGCGTCTTTGGTTCCCTGCCCTTGCGAGCATCCGCTCAGGCAGGACGCTGACGGTGGCTTTCTAGGTTTGAGGGCGACAACTTCGTGCTCGACCAACAAGTCGTCAGAGCCGCGCTCAAAGCGTACGACGCCCTCGTCGTCCGGAAGACTCGGTCGAACTCCGACCTCACTCCCTCGACAGCATACCTACGACTCCTGACAGAGACATCCCCGCTCCCGCAAGATTGGGCAGATCCTCAAACATCCATCCTTCTACTGGAGAGACGCGCCGCCGCGATGGTCCAAGATCGCGCTAGGCACGCTGAAGATCCGGACGCGAGCAGCGACCAACGTGTCGCGCGAGCGGTCACAGATGCGTTCGTCGGTGCACAGGTCGGGGAAATCATCCGGGACCTGGAGAAAACCGTGGGCGGGCGTGAGGCGTCCGTGCTGAGGAACGTATACCTTCTGGTACGGGCTCGCATATACATCCATCTTAGTCTGACTTGGTCGTGGCTGACCCGGGTGCCGTGATGCCCTAGTACTTGCTGGCCTCTGTTGAGCGTGAATTGGTCGACATTCTATCGTCCAACCTCTTGTCTGGGCAGGCGAACATCGAGTTCCAGTCAGATCCATCGAGGGGCCTGCGCATGGCGATCAAGAAACTTTGTGTGGAATTGTTGCCTGAGGCTATCGGCCTGACTGACGGGTTCGGCCTTAGCGACTGGGAATTGGACAGGTAAGCGATCGTGACAGTCGTAACTCACCGCAGGGCATCATTCATTGCGCTTTACGATCAGCGCGTTAGGGCGGTACGATGGTAACGCGTATGAGGAGCTCTGGAAGAGGACCCAGATGGAGCCCTTGAACGCATCCGAGGTTCCAGATGGATATGAGGTATGTAATATCCCAGCGCCAGCTACGAAACTGAACTCAGTACATGCCTTGTTCTGTAGGAATATATCAAACCCCTACTGGTGCGGGGACAACGCTTGGCAGGTCGATCCAAATTGTAGGATGGCGGTGGTGTCTTCGGTTGGAATCCTTGTATATGCGCGCGACTTGTACCAACTACGTGGTTAAATGTATTGCTCTATGTGTTACAACGGTATACGGGCGGAATTGACGTTCCAGTATCAGCGAGTAGTACAATCTACGAATTGGCGGCGTGGTTTTGTGAATTTGTGGCGCAAGATACAGCTTGAACATGCACGTTCACGACACAGCAACTACAAGACGGTCAATCCTCTTCATCCTCTTCACCCTCCTCATCGTCCTTGTCTTCATCGGTCTCCTGAGCTTCCTCTTCGTCCTCATCGTCGGACTCAATGCGTTTCTTCTGCTTCTTGGACGAGCTTGCTGGCCTGGGTGCTGGTTTGGCTGGTTTCGGAGGCTCTTTCTTCGACTTGGATGAACTCGAGGGCTTAGCCGGGCTTTTCTTCTTCTTCTTGGGTTTCTCCTCCTCTTCATCATCATCGTCGTCGTCGTCGTCCTTGTCGAAGCCTTGGACCTTGGTGTAGTCGATCCGGACACCCCGCGTCCGTCTACCCGTAGTGATGATGTTCTCTGTGCTCAACGCGTCCAGCTCATCTGCCAGGTCGCTCTCAGTCTCGATTGCATCTTATACTTGTGATTCCAACCGGCGAACCTTTGTCGATGCCCTCATCAGAGTCCTCGCTCGCCTCAAAGTCCTCTTCCTCGTCGCGCTTGGCCCTTACGGAAGAACGGCGCGCAGTTCGTCATCCGGAGGCCCAGCGTCACAACAAGCGCGGGAAGAAATCGACATTACTTTTTCCTGCGGCTCTTCTTTTCTAGCTCGGGCTCGGCGCGACGCTTGCTCCTGGACGACATGTTGGCGGCTGTCACTGAGGCTGGAGGCTGAGATGGTCGCTGGAGACGTGCAAGACAGGCTTGGGAACGTCGACGGTGGCGGTCGCGGGAAAGAGACTCCAGAGGCGGACGCGCTGGGCGTTGCCGGAGATCGTCGCTCCGCCCGGCGAATCCAACCTCATCGCCGCGTCCGCCGCGCAGTTGGCTCAAGCTTGAGCTAGAGCACCGCATACATCCTCGGCGACAAAACTAGCACCAAAAGTGCAACAGATATTATTCGGTGTGTATCATTGTCAGACACTGGCGGCGCACATGTACATATGCATCCACAGGTACCGGTGTCGGTCAACGGCCTTACGAAGTAAGGTACGTCGTCGGGGCGCATACACTCGCCCAGGAACCCCTACACCCTGCACACAGCTGTCGCGGGCTGTGTGTTCAAGTTGGACGGGGTGGATGCTGGGGTGTGTCTGTAGGTCGGCCAGTCACACTCCACTATCTCCCCGCTACCGCCCTCGGTCTTTGTCGGTACAATATTGCTGACGGCATGTCTGTAGGGCGATGTGGGTTCTCAGGTCCTCCCGAAGAGCCCGTGCCCTGTACAATAATGCCGGAACATGCCTGCTCTGTTCACGGATACCGTCCTCACACGCTTGCGTCCTACGTCGAGGGCAGCTCTCTGATTGCATATTCCGCCAGGCCAGAACGTATCTTCCGCCTGCCAGCAGTGGGTTTGACAGGCACACTCGAAGTTGCGCTGAAATGAGATCTCGTCAGACAGGTCCGTCAATGTGGCACCGAGATATGTATGCAGAATCTGGCCAGGCGCGGTCAGATCTCTGCCAGGAAGGTCTTGCAACCCCGCTCAGATCATCCGTCCAGGACTCCTTTCTACCCAACATACCCGCCCGCTCTGTTCACCTCAGGGCCTCTCCAGAGCTCGGTAACTCCCTGAGGGTTCCATGCTCTCGGCCAACGTATCCAATATCCGCGCGTACCTGTCTGTCAGCAGCTCGCTTTGGGTAGGGTACGAATTACGTCCGTTATTGGTCCAGGTGGAAGTTCAATTCTGGCCACCTCTTTTCCCCATCCGTTCTCCTCTTGCAAGCACAGATCTAGGCCCACACTTCACGGACGCCACTCGAGCCTGTCTGCGGACGGCGAGGTCAGACTCACACATTAGTCTCCGCGGACTACGTCGAGCGGCTCGAGGGAGGCCACCTTCCTGCGAAACCAATGACTCAATGGATGCCGCGCGTCGTAGCAGAGTTTCGCCCGACGAACCCTAGTACGCCCTCAAGACGTACAAACTGGGGCCTGGCCCTCAGGACGCCCGTGCTAGTTTTCACTTCGAAGGATCGCTACCCCGCGTCCGGGTTCGCATCCCCGCGACTGACAGAACCTACGCGCGCGCGCACTCACGCACGCACCGGCACGTATGGGATATCGCGCCGCGGCGGGCACTGAACATTGAACAGCAGGCCCCGCGGCCGCAGTAGTGGCACGTCTGCATGTCTATCGTGTGTGGGTGCGGACTGTATGGAGCATTCAGTGCCACCCAAGTCGTCCTACGGCGCTTCGCGGACGACTGCAGCCGCCTGGCACCACCTCGAATCTCGAGCCTCGAGCGCCGTACGTGCTTCTGTCCAGTGCGCAGTGCCTTGCAACGAGGCCGCCGCGCAGACGATATCGTATGGGAGTGCGAGGCTCGAGAACCCGCCGCGCTTGACAAATCGCGCCCGCGGGCGACACGCCCCGGCCCACGCGCGCACAGCTGGAACCAATCGCGCACCGCGAGCAGGCACCCTGTGCAGGCGTCCAAACTCCTGCGCTGGGTCAGCTGGGCATGTGAAGGACCGCCGGGAGGTGCGCGCCCTGCCATCTATCGCTCAGTCCACAGGCTCGGCCTGGCCGTGTGGGTACGGGCCGTCGAACTCTAGCTTTGTGAGGCCCCGTCCCGCCACCGCCTCACTCAAGCCGATACGGCTGCGTCAATGTTGTCAATGTCGAGGAGATCTCCGGCGAGCAACTTGAACAACGTGTTCATTAGATGTGGAATTGGCGGACGTTGTGCGAGCGAACGCGGGGGCGGTGACGTGCTAGCCTCGGTGCGTGTTTGCTGCATGTTTCGTCTCTGACAGCCAGGCCTCGTAATGGGCTACAAAGAGCAGCAGTGGGACGCTCTCGAGGCGTGTCAGGGAGATGGAAGGCGGGCGATAGAAAGCGGAGAAGCAGTGCTGCGGGACGAGACGATCGTCGTCCCCGCACACGCGTGCCCTAGCCATATGGGCCTATGTCCGCAACCTTCCTTCGGGTGTCGGCTGGTACCTAGGGCCTACCACCCAGAGGGGCGAGCAGCGAAGGCGATTCTATCGCGGTGCCGTGTGAGCGCCGCGAATGCGCTTCCGAAGAGGGGTTCCCGGATGGTACCATGACCCAGTGCCTTGTCCGCAATCGCGCCCGGACAATCCCATGGCGCACGGAGCTCGATACCGTGTCGCGTTTGAATGGGGCTAGTAGTAGTATTCTTCGGAATGTAAGGTACGGCAGATATCATACATGCGTGCGAGGCGACAGACAGAGAGGTGGACATGGTGTGGCTGCAACCCGACGGGATCCGGAACGCGCCGTAGTCTACAACATAGCATAAGTTACGTATACGGATACCTAGACATATACAACGATACAGTGCGGTGCTATCGACAGAGCTTCAAAACCATCACTAGCGAGAAGCGAGAGGGGGCGCGGGGCGTGAGCTACGGAGGCGGAGACTAGGGGAAGTGAGCAGCAGAGCGAACTAGGATACATCGTAGCAGACATCGCGAGAGCGAAAGCAAGAGACCGACAGTCCGACGTCACAGAACCCCAGAGTAGCGAGTAGGAGAAACAATAGAAAGAGAAAGAGCAGAAAGAGCAAGAAATCAAAACCGTTCGACAGCGAATACGTACCCAGGCAGGAAACAGTGCGCCTCCTCAGAGGAACCACGTCTCGCTCCCGAGGCCCATCATCGCCGCCAGACACTCGTCGCCCGCCATCCCATTCACGATCCCGCCGCCCCACGGCCCGCTCAATGCCGCCGCCGCGCCCGCGAGCCCGCCTCCGCCTGCTGCTGCTGCGGTGGCGGCGGCGGCGGCAGCAGCAGCACCCGCGCCGCCATCGGCGACCATGGACGAGAACAGCTGGTCCCAGGGCACGTCAGGGGGCAGCATCCCCGACGCGGCGAGCTCCGCGGCCGCCTTGGACACGTCCACGTCCGTCGCGTACAGGTTCCCGAGGTGCAGGTCGGGCTGGGAGAACATCGAGGACGTCGAGTCGGGCGTCACCGGGGACACGGGCTGCTGGTTCGCCGCGCCGTTGCCGTTGCCGCTGCCGCTGCCGTTATGGGAGTAGGGGTGGGGGTGGTGGGGGTAGTGCCCAGGCGAATGGCGCGAGTCTGGGCCGTCGCCCCCGTTCTGCGCCGCGGCCTCCGCGCGCGCACGACGCGCGGCGATGCGGGCGAGGTGCGGCTCCATGAGCTGCTTGAGGAAGCGGGCGTAGAGCGCCGTGTTGTGCTTCTCGTCGAGCGAGAGCTTGTCGGACGTCCACGCCTCGAAGAGCTTCGTGACGAGCCCGACGATGCGCTCTTCCTGCTGCAGGTCCAGGTAGATGTTGTACTCCGGCCTCAGGCACTTTGTAAAGGGGTTTCGAATGAGAATGCGCACATCGGATGTGGGGTGTGTGCACGATGGGGCGTACCTTCATGAGCACCACGGCGGCGAACGCAGAATGCACGTAAATCAGCTCGGGGAAATAGCGGACGAATCCGGTCGGGACGAAGTCCTCGACCATGAGCTTCACGAGGCTCGTCGCTGCCTGCACGCACTGCACAACCACACTTCGCATGAGACCCATACGCTAACGAGACAGCAGAGCACGTACCCCCGCAAACAGTTCGTTCGGCCTCGTCGAGCGCCGCTTCGACATCAATTGCAGGCCGCAGCAGCAGATGACGAGGCGGCAGTAGTTGAAGACGCTGTTCGTGGACAACGCCTCGTCAGCGAACCTACGCCGACGAGAAGAGAAGAGCAGATAGCGCGCACCAGTAGATGAGCGTGATTTGCATCACCACGGCCGGCTCTGCACAACGCCGAAAAGAAATACACTTGCGGTCAGAACAGGGAGGGAAGAGAGGAGCGGGAGCGCTAGAAGAGGGTTCGAAACGCACCCTTCGATGTCTTCTCGCCCTTGTGCCGAACGTCGATGACGTCCTTCCATGCCATGAGCTCCTCGTCATATGCCTTGTAGAGCGCGGCGAAGTCGATGTCCTGGAAGCCAAGGAAAAAAGTCAGACCACGCCTCGTAAAGGAGGGCCGCGGGGCAGAGCGGCACGAAACGGGGAAGGCGAAGGCGACGGGAGGGAAAGAAGGAGGTGCCAATGCGTGATACTTACGTCGATAGACTCCACGGAGCTCGTCCCGAACGCAGGGTTCACCGTGCCCACGAAGCGCGTCATGATACACAGCAGCTCCGTCAGGCTCGTCAGGTAGCCGTCGCACGCGTTGTGGTACTTGTATCGTTGCAGCCACTGCGACACGTTGCGGACCGTCTGTGAGATTGGTGGTAGTTAGTAAAAGCTAGGATGATGCTCGAAGGACATACGTGGTCTTCTTGAACCATCCACGCCTTGCCGGACTGGATGCTCAGGCATCGGTCCATGATGTAGCACATGAGCCACATCCTCGTCCGGTTGAGGATCTCGCGTTCCTGTCGCTCATCAACAGGGTCGCCCTCGGGAATACGGCTCAGATTCAGTTCGGTCGCGAGCCTGGGAGTCGCCAGGTCAGTAATAGACACGACGCCACGGTGACCGAGGGCGTACCGGAACGCGATACCAGTGTAGCACCATGCACGGTCCTCCTCCCAGCGCCGCGCAGGAGGGTTGTAGACGCTCCACAGTGCAAACGCCTGACACATCTCGACAGTCTTCCATCCGTCGATGATGGTGTTCGCAGCAGCGGCCTTTGCGAAGTGGATCGCCATGCCGTAGATGTGTGGCTTCTCCGTATAGTACCTAGAAGCTACGGTGCAGACTGGCGATACAGCGGATCAATCTCTAGCTGCGCAATATACGAAACGTCAAACTCGGATACTTACTGATGGTGAACAGAAACGGGCACCGTGCGAGGACGGTAGCCGGCGTGTGTATGTTCTCGTCCAAGATGGGGATGATCGGCTGTAGTGCTATCGTTGAGCGCCAGCTGATATGTCGAGGCGAACAACGGCTTACATTAATCCATTGATAGTGACTGCATAGTCGAAGAAGGCATGTCAGTATGACAGTCGCACCACGAGGGACCATGGGAAAGACCCACATTTGAAACAACGCCGCAACGTCTTCCGGAGTCAGCAGGCCAGAAAGCAAGATGTCGGGTGCCGCTTGTCGCTCCACGATGAGGCGGCGCAACTCGAGGTTGGAGAACGGTCCTACGTTGAATGTAAACATCCAACGTACAGATTATAGTGGTCATTGTCACGGACCTGGTAAGAAATAGGTGTCGTTGGCGATGCCGCCGTCGACGGTGGACTTGTTGGACGAGCCTCCTTCGCTAGCGGAGGAATCGCCGACGTTGCCCTTATTCGCAGTACTTCTCGTCTCCAGCGCCGCAATGGCCATCATTCCAGTGGGTGCTGCGACCTCGAGAATGGTATCCATAGGACGCATGTCGCCCTTGGGCGAGGCGCCCCTGTTCGGGCTCGCCGCGCCGCCTTCGCCCATATCTTCTTCGCTATCAGACTCGACCTCGGAAGGGTCTTCGAGTGCAGAGATATCGAACTTGGGGCGACCATCGCCGCCGATGCGCGCGCCAGCCTGCGTGGCGGCACGCTCGAGGTAGGCGAGGACGTCGCGGTACTTGTTGCGCTCCTCTTCTGTGAGCGGGAGACGGGCGGGCACGAGCGCAAGCGGCGTGGGCATCGTGGGACCCGGGTTTACTTGACTGAGAACTTTGTCAATCATGGCGTTTTTCTCGCGTATTTGCTGTTGAAGGACGACACGCATGCTGTGGAACAACGCTCAGCGCTTCGAACATACTGAGCACAACAGCCGCAGGATGAGCGCTCACCCTGGCGAGCGCGGCTTGCGGCCAGGGAAATGACATTCGTAGTTGCCTGCGGTACAGCGCGAACATATGTCGTCGGTGGGGTTGGTGAATGTGCACTTCATCTACGCGCGCCTGGATATGAGCGCACGCCCAGAAGAGGAATCGATCCCTCGACGTCACCTTGAGACGCCGACAACGGGCGCACGCGCCCAGACGCTTGGCGGCCTGGCGAACGCCTCGCTTGTTCCGGTCGGGGCCAGTGGAACCACCACCCGCGTCCGTGCCGCGCTGGTGGACATACTGATCGAGATTGAAGCTGGAAGGGTCTTGCAGATAGGCGTTGTCGTGGCTGTATAGCGCGTTGAGGGGCGAGATGCCGTTAGCTTCCGTCTTTACTTGCGCGACAAATCCTGGAGACGACGGTCACGTTAACGGCTCGTGTTCGCTTGCCTTTTGAGGCGCTGCACGCGCGCCCGAGATATACTTACCACCTTCCACGTACGGACCGGGCATTGGCTGGCCTATCTCGCGCGCGGGTGAGCATGGACTGGCGGCCAAAATGAGGGGCGAGACTCGCCTTGGTAGGGCTGCATGGGCCATGGCTGTTGTGGCGGCTGCTGGGGCGGTGGCATGCTCTGCATGCTGAAGTAGTCGACGGGGGAGCTGCCGCCGCCGTTGGAGGGGGTAGATAGCGGAGATGGAACATGTGGCGAGTGGACGGACTGGGGGTGCATGTGGAGATCGGCAAAGTGCTGCTGGGCGAGCATGTGCCAGTCAGGCTGCTGGGTGGCGTAGAGGTCGCCGGGGACGTGCGATCGCGGATGCATGGTGCGGAGGTGGTCGGGGAGCGGATAGGACGGGGAGTACATCGCAGGGGACGCTGGGGGGCAGATGATGCGGAGACTGAAGAGGGGGCTCCCAAACGCTGCGGGTCGTGAACCGGAGGTCCATTAATATCCTCCTCAGCGCGATTTAGCCGGGACAGAACTTTGCCCTCCAGGGCGTTTCCCAATTCTCGCGCGTGCCGACTCGGATCGAAGCTTTCCCTCGTCCCGAACGGGCATCGCGTTCTCGACAGCATTACGTTACCCGTTCATTCGCGTCCACAGGCCCCGCGTCCTCCCTCGCACGCTCAGAGATCCTCTCCTCCTCCCTCGCACGCTCAGAGATCCTCTCCTCCTCCCCTTTCCGCCCCTCGCCCCCTCCCAGCCTCGCCCACTCGACGCCCCCGCGCCCACGATTCCGAACCGCGCGCTGCCCTACCTTCGGGTCCTCGCTTGTCTCCAGCGTCGACTGTGCGGCCCATTTAGGCGCATACGGACCCCCAGCCAATCCCCATCTGCGTTTAGACGTCCCGCAGCGCCGCGTCCAATACCACATGCCCGTGTTCGGATACAATGGTGCTCCCATGGGGCCAGTCTGACAGCTTTGCTGGGTTGACGCTTTCGACTTGTTCGGCGCACCTTCAGTCGTTCAACGCGCCCATTCCGCGGTCGTGCCACGATGGCGCCAATCCCGGTCAAGCGAAGGCAGCATCTGTACGTGTTGCCCGTCAACCTGGCACTTGGAGTACGCAGCGATTGCACACCACTCGCAGCACACCGAGCGGTGTTACCCAGACTGCGCGAGCGTGGAAGCCAGCAGTGAACCTCTAACGGATGAACACGCGTATGTCGTCCGTCAGAACTCTGTAATCAGCAAGAAGAGACGATTCGACGCACAGAAGGCCTCCAGCGTCTCCGGGATCGGTATCGGTGGAAATAATCGATCGGCCACCCATCTAGATAGGGGAGAGAAGAATGTCCGCGCGCGACCACCAAACACCTGTTGGACGCTCGCTGCATATCTTCAAGCGCCAGGGATCGCTGTTAGACTTCCGTCGGGCCTGTGTTGGCGGTGCCGACGTTGCGCGGCATCCCGACTTCGCGGCTCTCCATGGGTCGCGGCAGAAGCGTGGACGCACTCTCGTTCGTCGTGCCAGACAACTTCGAAACCGGAGTACGATGATTCCTGAGCACGGGTGGCTTTAGGGTGCTCAGCCCGAAGGCCGCAGGGCGGACGATGGACGATGGATGATCTTGATTGGCACGAAGCCGTGGAAACGCCTGCACACCCATCGGAGCCGCGTGCGGGCAAAAGCACAGGACCCCAGCCCACGAAACGGCAGGCACCATGGGTAACAGGGACCACGATGCGTCGGCACCTATCCGTCGCGTGCAGTCGCCCGCGTTGGAAACAGCATATCTGTCAACCATGCGCCTCTGTGTCGAAACCCGCGCCACCTCTCACCTCTCACCTCTGACATGAGCCATCACCACACCAGCGACGGAAAATGTCCCGCCGGAGCGCAGGGGCACAGACATCGGGCTCGCCCATGTGGCTCGCGACGGCGATCCTCTGGCACAGCTCAGGCTCCGACACGCATCGAGGGCTGTTGTCCACTATGGACGGATCAGTATTAACTCGTAGGGCCGCAGTCGGAGTGGCAGACTAAATCAATATGGTGCATTAGCAGGCGCTGCGCTGCGGAGATATGGCTTCGCCGGGCCCGTTGCTGTGAGGCCCGCCGTTCCGGAGGAAGCCATCGAGCGTGATGCTTGCAGCCTGGAATTTGTGGGCGCAGGCACCGCTGGGTGCGCCAGTGCCCCACGATGCGCCTAGCGTGCCCTTAGACTGCGGCATGTAGTAGCACGTAGTTCGCATGTAGTCTGCCGACGTCTGCTACTGTTCAGCGCCGCTCAATCGGACTGTAGACTGCTGATGGATGTATGGTGCGTACCTTGATATTCGACGTGATGTTCCGACCCCCCGCTTTTCTCTCAGTCCCTGCGCGCGGTTTGGGTGCAGGTGTGCTATCCCGGGCCGATTCAGACGCGGACGCTCTCACCCGTTCATTCTGTCGCCGCTCGATACCGGAGGATGCGTCGAGGACGTGAGAGAACGGGCATCGCGACAATCAACAGCATTGTCTCAATGCGTGCAGAGACCAAGTCGTGAATCAAGGGTGTGGAAGTGGTTTGGTGAAAGATGCATTCAGATGAGAAAGGAGCGATACCTGATCATCATCTCGTTAGATTAGTCCTACGCATTAAGATAAGATTAGATTCCGCGTCTACTCTTCAATCTCGATCACACGAACGGCCAGCGGGCGCTTGTCCGCGCATCCTCTGCTCTTGATTTTTCGTGCATTTCGCTCACTTTTCCGTCCCTTTTTGGCTGCCACGATGTCTGCTCCTACTGTCGAGGCGACGAACGGCGCAAAGGAGGTCGAGGAGAAGAAGATGGAGGACGTTCAGCCCGCAGACGTCACGGCCTCCTCGAACACCGAGGCATCTACAGCGCCAAAGTCTGAGGAGGAGGAAAAGGACAAGATGCTCCGTGCTGTGCGCCAGAGTTCGTACATTCGCATTCGACGACATGTTATGGGTTCCTGATACGAGGATCTGTCGATTTAGTCGAGTTCTACTTCGCGGATTCCAACCTGCCGTTCGACAAGTGCGTCTTTCCAAGTCACACTCACCCCTCCCTCACCCGCACTAACCGCAAGGCACACATATCCAGGTTCATGTGGACGCTGCACACCGCGAACGCAGAGCACTGGGTGCCCATCAAGACCGTCGCATCCTTCAAGCGCATGCGCGAGTTCCAGCCGCTCGGCCTCGAGTGGGTCGTCAAAGCGCTGCAGCTCAGCGAAGAGCTCGAGGTCGACGCCGCGGGCGAGAACGTCCGCAGGAGGACGGAGGTGCAGCCGCCCAAGGGCCAGTTCGAGCGGAGTGTCTATGCGGTGCGTCGCGCAATGCACGGCAGCGAAATGCTCGTCCGTCCGTCTGGAGGACCGCTCACTCACGCATGGGTAGTAGAAGGGCTTTGGGAAGGAGGACCCCACGCTGCAGAAGCGGCTCGAGGAGTTCTTCAACAGGTACGGCAAGACGAACGCCGTGCGCATGCGGCGGGTCGACGGCACGAAAGAGTTCAAGGTGTGTCCATCTGCCCATAGTACGTTCACGGAGAGGGAAGAAACTCAGATGCGGTGACGTTTGCCGTGCATGTGCGGGCAGGGCTCCGTGTTTGTCGAATTTGCCGACTACAAATCGGTGGAGGCGTTCCTCAACGCTGACCCGAAGCCGTCCTGGGAAGGCCAGGAGCTGCTGATCATGTCAAAGTAAGTGCCGCGCTGCCTGGCGCGCGAATGCTATCGCTGATCGCCACCGAACCTCCGCAGGGAGGCGTATTGCGACATGAAAATCAAGGAGAAGGGTCTCACGGGCAAGGCCGCAGACCTGCGGCGCCAGAGCATTGCGGGCTCGGGCCGGAAGGGGTTCAACGCGTTCAAGGAGATGGCGGAGAAGGAGAAGGGCGACAAGAAGGGCAAGGACAAGCCCAAGCCCGAGGTCTATCTCGAGTTCCTTGGTAACAAGATCCGGGTGCACGAAGAGGACGGCGGGAGCGTGAAGCCCGAGGACGTTCCCTTCGTCAAGGGTGCATCCCTGAAGTTCGAGGGCGCCGGCGACGACGTCAGCTTTGACGAGATCAAGGTATGCCTAACTGTATCTGGCCGTGATAAATTGCGGTGTTTACGGCTCATGGCTGTCCAGGGTACCCTTAAGGAGCGGTTTGCTCGCGCGCCGTTCGTGAAGTATACCAAAGGTGACAGCTGGGGCCTCGTCGGCTTCGACAAGGCGCTGTCAGAGGACGACGTGAACTACATAAAGGAGAACCTCAAGAAACTCAGCGGAAAGGACATCACATGGTCGATCCCTGACGGTCAGTGCACCCACGGCTCTCCATCCTCCATGGAAGCACATCCCGCCTGACGCGTTTCACCATCCATCATCGATTCTACAGAGGAGCAAGAACGCGCATTCCAGCTCGAGCGGGCAGCCTCTGCCGCCAAGCGGGCGCTCTCCTTCTCGCAAAACCGCGACAGCAAGGGTGGCAGGGGCGGCGGTCGTGGCGGTCGTGGTGGACGCGGTGGCCGTGGTGGCCGTGGTGGTGGCCGTGGCGGTGCCCGGAATGGAGGCGACCGGTCAGAAAAGACGGGCACCTCGAGCGCACCAGCGGCTGCTGCGACCGCTGCGAGCGGAGACACCCAGACGGGCGAGAAGCGGAAGCGCGCGGTCGAGCCCGACGGCGGGCCCAACGTCGGGGTCCGTGGACAAGGCGTGCCTGTCATCCAGAGCTCGAAAAAGGCGAAGACGGACGGCGACTCATAGGACGGCTAGTGCGCGCGCGCGCGTACTGCGGCAGCATCAAAATCTCTTCGGCATCGTATGTCTAGGCTTGCATCTTCCCGGTGCTCATCTGTAGTTGTATCTGGTAATATTTGTCGAATGTATCATCTGTTGAATTATCTGTGCTTTGACGACATGTGCAGCCTTCCGATGTGCTCTTCAGCGCAAGTGGCGACGGCTAGTCAAGTTAGCGATTCCGTACCTTTGGTACTTTGAGCCTGTATGCAGCAAGCAGCGTCGATACGGCGCTCCGTAGATTGCAAATGTAAGACTACAAGGTATGTTTTGAGTTCAAGCCGGCGTCTGGTACACTCTCCCGCGGCCGTGACGCCCACAAATTACTGAACGGGCTGGTGGCATGCTCTCGATCAGCCATGACATAGTTGTGTGCAAGGCACCGATCACGTTCAAACACCACCGCCAATCTGTATGGTGACTTACATTACACCCGGGGGCATCTCGTCCGCCATTTCCTGTGCGGGGGCGTCGTGTCGTGGCGTGCTCGACGATCCCACGAGCCAGGCAACCCGTCCTGTAATTCCAACAATGCTGCATGTAACCTCCGATCATATCTCCGACTCGGAGTCTCTGCGGCTCGCCAGCGCGCCATGTTCCTGAGCACCTGGACAGAGTGCCGCCGAGCTGAGAACGAATCCGCGCGTCGTGCGCATCGATTTGTCGAGGATGTGTACGGGCAGGTGCTCATCATTATGTCTCAGGTACTCGAAGCCCTTCGAAGCACACAGTGCGACTTCACGCTCCGCTTGTCGAATTCAACGCTCCGATGGGCAGTGGAGCGCCAACACAGCCGGGGCCCATGAACAAGCAAGTGCGCACATATGGATCGGCGTTTATCGCGTGTGCAGTATCGACGCGAAGTTGTTCCCTACGCACTACTGCCTTGGCGAGCGCGCGCCGTGTCAGGACGCCCCCGAGCCGTTCGGATAGACCTCAGGCTCATGGACGTTCTGCGTCGCCCCCAGCCTTCGCGGCGAGCATGGTCGATTGCGCCATGCACCCGCTCCGAGGCGGAGCGGTGGACGGCGCGTCGTCGTAGAAGTGGAAGCGCCTCACCCTACCAGCTTTGCCTTGAGCTCTCACGTGCCGAAGCAACGCTCCTTCGCCCCGACAAGGCATGGCCTCCTGGACGATACGGCTTTTACGGGCCCCCTTGCGCACTGCAATCGTTGGTCAGGGGTCATCCGACTTGGTACTAGACGGACAATCCTCGGGTTCGTACTCGTCAGAAGATCTGAGCTCGTGGTACGAATGCCGCAAGATACACCCTTTCATTCCCTTCAAAGACATATAAAGTCGCACCGCTCGATACAGCGCGTCGACCTCGGGAGGCCGTGGAACTATGCGCGTGCTCCCTAGTATAGCGTTGGCCTGCGGCTTCGTGCTCTCGCACGGCTTGGCAGCTTCATCAGCTTCCGCGACGAGCGTGGTCGTTCCCAGCGACCACCCGTTGATCTACTTCAATGGCCGTTGGGATGCTTCTCCAGGAACCTGGTGGTAGGTTTGGAGCCTAAGTGCGTGCAGACCGTGTCAAACTGACCGCGTTCCACAGGGCAGGATCCGGTTTGAAGCTGCATGTCAGCGGCCTCGAGTCGTTGCTTCTGAACCTTGGGCCACATACTACCGCACCACTCGCCTCGGTCGGGGTCTCGGTCAACTACGCGCCATTCTATACTGTGAACGTATCCTCGGGCACGAACGTCATACCATTGAGCGATCCCTCGTCCGCTCGGAAGGCGCCTGCAAGGGGTCCGACGCACGTCGTGCGTATCAATGTCGAAGGTTGGCAGAACAACCGCATCAATCTGGAGAGCATCGTCCTCAATAAGGTGATCTCCATGACGTGCGCTGAGTTCGGCCTTGCTCACGAAAGTCTGTGAACCTGAAGGGGGCTCAGTTACTGCCCTATACACCATCGAAGCTGGCCTTGCAATTCATTGGCGACTCTCTCTCAGCAGTAAGCACTGAAGGCTGCCATCTACCTATAGCCATTGAATACGGTACTCACAGGGTGTGGGTTCGGGTTCACAGGGTCAATTCTTGCCACAGGGGGTCAACCAGGCATGGCCCTTCCTCACCGGCGAAGCCTTCAAAGCAGAACATCGCGTAAATGCACAGCCAGGAGCGGCTCTGAGCGTACGAGAATCACCCCGTATGATGAGGTTCCAAAGTGAACGTTCTTTCGTTCCCACAGGACATCGTATCTTACGGCAACGAACATGGCCTATCATACCAGTTCTTCAAGGTACGTCAGCTCAGCACTGAGGGGGACACCATGTCGACTTCAAACCTCCGGCACCGTCGCAGACAGAAGACACGGGCTACTTCTACACTACCGATCACAACTTTACGACCCCATGGAACTTCGCCCGCGACCATCCAGCTCCCACTCACATCATTATTCATATTGGGTACGTGGAGATTCTCCTTCGTCCCCAGAACTCTGACTCAACTTGCTTATAATCAGGGCGAACGACGCTTCGCAGAATGTAACGGCCGCCTCCTTCGTGCAGGTAGGCTGTACCTAGCATCTGTACCAGGCCGCGACAGGTGGTTCATTGGCATCACAGACGTATCTGACGTTCCTTGATCGCTTACGTGGCCTCTATCCTTTCCAACCTATCTTCGTCTTCACGCCGGTACGCCCTTCCAGCATCTTTCCCCTGTAACTTTGCTAAGCCGTGCGCTGTTGCAAACGGTAGTGGGGCTGGCCGAATGCGGACGGTACCGTGAGCTACTACTATCGAGGGCAATATGAGCGCATAGTCAGAGACAGGTAAAATCACGACATCATCATCGCAAACTCTGCGTTTACCTGATGATCATCCCCAGGCATCTGTCTGGCGACCGTAACACGTTTCTGGTGAACACCACTGGATGGGTGACGTGGGAGGATGTATTCCCCGAGTACGTACCCCCTCTTCTGTTGTACCAGGTGAAACTCACATCCATTGATTCAACTTCGCCGTCCTTATGTCCGCAGTAACCAGCACCCGAATGTCGACGGGCACCAGAAGATCGCATCTCTCTTCGAGAACTGGTTGATTGAATGGGGCCTTCGCCCTGAATCGCATTGGGCCACGCCGGTATGATTCGTAATGCAGCACTTTGGGCTTATATCCCTGTGCCTGTAATGCAATGCTCGACCAACGTGGGTATTAACCTCATACCACCGTGTTCGATAGCAACATTAGCGAAGGGATTGATTCTGAATTGATCTAAAATGTGCTCAACGGTGTGCCTAGACTTCGCTAGGAATCAGTGAGGCAAAAATGGACATTCAGGGGATTGAACCCTGGACCTCACGCATGCGAAGCGTGCGCGCTACCACTGTGCCAAATGCCCGAGCTAATGTGAGCATATTTTTATGTGATAAACTCCGCAACAAAACATTTCATCTCTGAACACTTGTTTTGGCGGCAACTCTTATAGTCTATGGTCCTGCCATCATCTTCCGCACCTGCTCATTTCTGTGCGATAGATAGCCCAAGGAAAACTAGCATCGGAATCAAATCACAATTGTTATTACTCGTTGTTAAATAGGGATGCATGGGCCTTCGAGCGGAGGCGGATATCACAAACGAAAGGCTTCGGTTCGCTGACCCCAAGCGATCAGCCTTACCGCCTCGCTCCCTACCGACTTGTTGGAAAACGTACCAGACGAAGCTGCTCACAAAGTCTTCACGCAGCTCGGATACCTTGCCAGCCGCATCTATGGGCATGCCGATCTCGAAGCAGGCGAGCACGGTCGCGACGATGATCCACATCCCGTCGTACGCCATGTGCAAGCCGGGGCAGATGCGTCGACCGAAGCCGAATGCGACCTCTCGCGGGTCGAATATGTCTGGATCGAGCGCGCCGTCTTTGAGGAATCTGTCGGGGTTGAATGTGGAGGGCTCTTTGTACCGTTCTTCGTCGTGTAGTATGGCCCTGCGTGATATAGTGAGTACGAGTGCCTTCTCGATAGTATCTGAGGCTAGTGTGCTCACCAGATGTTGACCATGACAAAGGAGCCCTTGTCGAGAAAATATCCCTCATAGACATCGTCTGTGCTCAATCTGTGCGGAATCACTGGTGATGCCTGTCAGGGCAATGCTATCGACGCGCGGCAGCAAGGCGTACGTACGGAGGGGCACGATGGGGTACCAGCGCAAGAGCTCCCTGACAACCGCGTCAATGTAGGGCAGGGTACCAAAGTCATCGAACGTTGGGAGCTTTCCCGAGCCGAGCACAGTGTCCATTTCTTGCCCTGCTTTTGCTTGCACTTCGGGGTAGAGCGCCATTGCGAGGAAGAAAGTGTGGAGGGCTGCAGCCGTCTGCGTGAGCACCCAGGTGAGCAAACAGTACGAGCGCCGAGAATATCTTGGATGTCACCGTTTCAGCACCACCTGGTCGCAGAGTCCAGTAAGTCAGTTCGAGCTAACGCCTGTGAGACGAGGCCTACCCATGTACATGGTCGCCGTAGTGGCTCGCATGCGCTCACTCGTGACAGGGTCGTCTAGGCCATACGAGTCAATCAGAGACTTCGCCATGCAATGGCTCTCGACCTTCCCCTGTTTCTGCGGCTCTGTCAGCCCTGTGATCGATAATACAAGTGAAAGACGACGATACCATGCGTTGAAGGAAGTCGTCGTACGCCACATGCAGCTGCTTATCCGCAGCCTGACGCCATACCGCAGCTTGCCTCTTGAAACCAGCGCCCGGAAGCCAGGAGGGCATATACTGCACTGTAACGCGGCTTCAGGACCTGCATATTCTAGAGTTTGAGTAGTCGCGCACGGAATGGCAGCAGCTCTACGAGGTACAAGCCCCCAGTGGTCGATCTTCCAACGCATTCCTGGCCAGCCTCGGCCAGCTTGATGAACGGATCGTGCTCGGGGAGGACCTTGATGTCGTACACGATCTCCATGATGTTTGCCCCAACGACACTTTAGATGCATCGTGAACCTCTCATAGAAGATCCGAATGGCGTGTATTTATCCAAGGTGGTACTTACTGCTTCAGGTGTGCTGGTACAGTCCCGCGCCCGCTACGAAGGCGACGCAAGAAGTCGCACGCGTTCTTAAAGAGGATGGGGCGGTACCGCTTGAACGGCCCAGCGTGGAACTCGCGGTGGGTCATTTTCCTGCATTCGCGCCAGGTCTCGCCGTACTCCATGCTACCAAAGTTCCAGCCAAACCCGGCCCTGGGGAGGACCATGTTGTGTCAACTGGGGAACGATACGCTTTGTGCATCCTGGATTACTCACAACTCGTTTAGCATGATCATCCTAGGTCTGTATAATCGTCGTGAGCGACACCGACTGAGCAACTCTACGCACTCGCGGCCAACCTGTCCGAGTATTTAGCAGACCGTTTGTCGAGCAGCTCCAGGGCAGGCTTAAGCGTGTCGATCACGATGATGTTCGTACCCAACGCGTTGAGGCGCAAGATCTCCGTCCCTACAGAGTAACACGGCTCTCAGCCCCTTGTCAAACGTGTCCCCACAGGATTCACTGCGCCACACCATATTGTTTGCACATCTCGTGGTACTTCAACCACGGATACTCCTTCGGGGACGGCACGTCGAGCGTATTCCCGACGAGGGGCAAGCCCGGGGGGCCTGGTGGGTACCGAACGCCTCGCCGCTGGGCACGATGATACAGGATAACGGCAAGACCTACCAGCACCGCCGCAATGGTCGAGAACGCTGCCATGGGATGGAAAGGCCTGAGGCCTAAGGGCTTCGATTGGGCTGAGGATGCAGGCCCGCCGCGAGGACTTTATACAATACGACGGCTCCTAGTGGCAGACAGGGGACCACGGGTATCTCGGACTCCCAAGCCGTTTCGCAGCGAACTTTGGAGCAGATCGCGATTCGCGCGCATGATACGCCCGCCGCCCGCCAAGTGGCGAGTTCGCGCGTGGAAGTTCGCACACATTTAGCTATACAGTGTAGCGTGCAGGACGTCCGAGCGGGGGCTGATGATGCGTGGAACCTGCCTTGAGGCTCGTAACGGGAAGTTTCGATGGGGCTGTCAGTGTCACGGCAGTGGCAACGCCGGGTGCATCTTGTGATGATGATATTCAGTTGGCCTCTTGCCCAGACCTTAAGGCCTTATCTGCCGACATAGACGCTATCCACTGGCAATGTGGGCGCTGCGCGCGGCGTGAGTTGTATCACTCCGGACCATGCCAGGTGAGTACTTAGGCCAATCCGTGCGCGCACTAGTGTTCTCGTCAGAACGTGGCACCCAGGTGGATAATTCGTACTCACCGAGTAGATGTGGATGATATGTCCATGCAAGGGCGCGCGCTAGCTGGCGCTCCTACATCTTAAAGCTCAAGAGCGCCTACCTATTGCCCAAGCTGACTGACTAGTACTGCCGCATTTCGGGAAGAACGAACGCGTGTGTATCATCTAGCGAACAACAAAGTACAACTGGCATTGAACTGGACCATCCGGGAATCTGTTGCGACACAAGACACAGAAGGAGAAAAAGAAACGGACATCCTACGGGGGCACGGTGCGCTAGAGGAGGCTGAGAACTGAGGAGGGATGGCCAGGGAATATAGTATGGTACAACGACGAGGTAGAGTGAAGGATGCTGGTACTATATGGACAGGCAGGAAGATGGGGGCGGGAGATATACGGAAGGCCGAACGACCAGATGTAGTTCGTCTAAACTGGGACCTCAATCGAACTTGTAGACGGCCTATGGATTGAAGAACATGGTCAGCTACGGAACACTCCACAGCACCGAACAGGCGAGGCGTACCTTGATCTCCTTGTCGAATGCCTCCGCGACCTTCTTGCGCTGCACCTTCTGCGCCGCAGTCACGAGCCCGCTCTCGGGAGTCCACTCCTCGGGGGTGAGCACGACGGCCTGGAGGAGCTCCATCGGCTTGAACCCGTTCTTCTTCCCGACCGCGTTGCACTCCTTCAGCACAAACTCGGCGACCGCGTCGCTGTGGCAGAGGTCCGGCAGCGACGCCTTGGCGTCGACGCCCGCGACGCTCTTCGCCTCGAGCGCCTGCCGCAGGTGCGCGTCGTGCGGGATGATGATCGCCATCGGCTGCTTCGCGTTCGAGTTCGCGTGCACGCAGATGTTCGAGACGAGGTTGCACGACTTGTAGATCGACTCGAGGCGCTCGAGGGCGATGTACTGCGGGATGCGTCAGCCACCACGTAAGTTACATTTACCAAACAGTTGTACCTCGCCACCCTGGAGCTTGACCAAGTTCTTGATCCTGTTTTAACTGTCAGTGAATGGATGTGTAGGGCTCGACTCAGTGAACGTACCGATCGACCAGGCTGAGTGTGCCGTCGGCATTCCACTGGCCAACGTCACCGGTCCTGAGCCAGCCGTCCTTCGTGAAGATGTTCTCATCGTTGTTGAGGTCATCACGCTTGTAGTAGCCCTTCGTCACAGAGGGGCCGCGGATGCAGACCTCGCCCTGCGGCGGGTTGTTCGTCGACCTGTACCCAGCCTCGGGGACGTCGAGCAGCTTGATCTCAATCGAGGGCAGGGGCAGGCCGACGGTGTTGTACTGCATGAACTCGGGGGGCATGATCGCGCACATGCCGCACGACTCCGTCATGCCGTAGCCTGCCACGCAGTCAGCACTCGCGCTCATTAGTATATTTTGGGGGAACGTGGCGCACCCTGCAGGACGGTCACGAGCGCGACGGACAAGAATTCCTGCGTCTCTGCGCTCAGCGCCGCGCCGCCAGAGAGCGCAAGGCGGAGCTTGCCGCCGGTGGCTGACTTGATCTGGCTGAAGATGGCAGAGTCGACGAGCTGGCTGAGGCCGGGCACGCCGGCCTTCTTGACGGAGTACGCGCCGCTGAAGACGCTCTTCTTGAACGTGCCGCCCGAGTTGATCTTCGCCATGATGCCCTTGCGGATCATCTCCCAAACAGCGGGAACGCCGATCATAATCGAGGGCTTGAACGCTCGGATGTCGCCGACACAGTTACGCACGGACGCGTCCGTCAGCGTCTTCACGCGGCCGTACCCGAACGTCATGCCCACGAAGAACAGGCAGAGCTCGACGACGAACTCGAGGATGTGCGAGAGCGGGAGGTACGCGATGAACGTGTCCTCTGCCCGGAGGTGGTGTCCGAGAAGCTGGTACACGGCACCCACAGAAGCAATGAGGTTGCTGTGGGTAATCACGACACCCTTCGGAGGGCCGGTCGTACCACTCGTGTACATAATACACGAGACATCAGTGGGGGATGGCCGCCGGTCCTTGAGATCTTCTGGGGAGGTGCCCTTGCCCAGCTTGCGAACCTCGTCCAGGGAAATGACCTGAATGGTATCCCGTGCAGCCTTGATCTTGTCGACGAGCTCCTGTTTGGGCTCGCCGTCGTACATGACCAAACGGAGTGATGGTACATTGGCGGCAACGTTTGCAACGACTGGCAGGAGCTCGGCGTTGGTGAAGATGCCTACGCACTCGGGCTCGTTGAGTGAATGCTGGAGACCAGACTCGCCGAGAGTATCATATGCGGTAGCAATAGCGGTGCCGATGAGATTGCACCCCCAGGACATAAGCTGCCAATTGGGGCTGGGAAGGGCCATGAGAGGGACGCATCAGGGTGTGACGGAGGGTGCACGTACCTAGTAGCCGCGTAGACGTTGATGATGTCCTCCTTCTTGACCCCGAGCTTGAGTAACCCGCCGGCGACCTCTTGCGCAGCCTCCTTGACCTGCACAAAAGAGAGGTACTTGTAGTCGCTGAGCTCAAAGTACTTCCAAGTCTTGGTCTCGGTGACCTCCTTGCCACCTACGACCTTCTTGACGTCCTTCTTCTCCTCGTGGATGCCCACGACCTCACGGTATCCGTACGAGTCCTTGTTTCCGTGCGTACGCGCAGCGTAGTCGAGGACGTCCGGGACGATGTCAATGCCCTCCATGGGCTGCGTGGTGAGGTTGTCCTTGGTCATACGAAGGCGACGGATGCGGGTCGCGCCGTCGACCTTCTCCGGGCCAACCTCGATGGAGCCGGGGAAGCCATAGATGTTGTTCTTCGTCGCTGTCGCCATGGGGGGTTAAAGGGAGGGAGGAGTGAGCGATGCTGGGGAGAGAGGGCCGAGTGTGCGCAACTCAAGTACTGACCACGCCTCGAGGACTTCATACTCCGCTTCTGCGTCACGGCAATTAAGCTTTCCACCTACGGCCGGGCGTCTCTGTCAGCTAGGACTGCGCGGGTGTCGCACGATGTGTTTGAGCAGAGCCCGGGAATAGAGCGAAAGGAGAATGGGCAGCTCAGGAGACGGGCGAATGCTGGGGACGATATGTCTGACCACTCTCCGTGCACCAGCTTTATGGCCCTTCACGTCCGTGTGCTGACTGGGAATATTACAGCTCGGCAGAGGACGTCAGCCAGCGCCTACTCTCTGCATGGGTTGCCGGATAGGGGTCACCCCGCAGTCTCCTCCGCTTTCCTCAGACGTCGTGCACACCATGCACACCTGCTCGTCTGCTCTCATCAGCAACTTCAAAATGGGCGCATCTCCCAATTTGAATACGCACAGTATTGGTATTTGTCTGTCTCGCAAGTAGTAGAAGCGGCAGCGTCGGAATACATTGCCCGTATGACAATGCAACGGGCATTTGGCACAGTGGTAGCGCGCACGCTTCGCATGCGTGAGGTCCAGGGTTCAATCCCCTGAATGTCCATTTTGCATCACGGTCCCTTTTCGCAACCTACCGTAAACCACTATCACGCCAAGATCACCATCTACAACATTACTATCCGTCCGTCGAGCAGTGATTAGAGTCGAAGCAGCACATCAACGTTGCATCACTACATTATCATACATGCGTACTACAGTATCTGTAACTAACCAAGCGTACGAGTATGTCGAATAATACTGGACAGAATAAGTATCCGAGCGCGAAGCGCGAACATTGTACATGGCGGAACGCGCCCAGGCCAAAAAAAAATAGCAAAAGCGAAATGGAAAACAAAGCGAGACGAAGCTCGAAAAACAGCGGCAGCTGGGCATCCAAAGGACAAAAGTGAACGAGTGCTCAATCGACCTCCATCGATTCCTTCTCGTATTTCTTCTTCATCACGCTCACTGCAACGCAACGCAACGCAACGCAGCGTAAGTGAATCTGAGACACGGGCTGAGGAAGCGAGCGAGGAGGAGAACGCACCTTCTCGTGAGATCTGGCCGGATGACAACCAGCCGTCGGGGAACGCAGCGACGATCTTGTTTATCACACTGATGAGCACCGATGCCACGCCATAGCAACACACTTCCTGACCCACCTTCTGGTACAGGGTCTTGCGCACGCCCTGGTCGCTCACGATCTGGTTCGAGCCCTCGAGCGAGCTAGATAGGCGTCCTATCAGCATTGATGCGTCAACCACGCAACACGATTTACTCACTTCTTCTCGTTCTCAATCCGACAGCACTCGTTGCTGAGGCAGACAAGCTGCCAGATGATCTGCTTCATCTGGTCCGTGAGGCGATAGCGTTTCGCTGGCGGATGGGAGTCCCGGCCACCCTTGCCGCCTGCCACGCCACCGTCCTCATGGTCCGCACCGTCGTCCAACGACGGGCGGCTCTCGAGCGATGCGTCTCCGAGCATAGGTGTCGCCTGGGTGTCGCTCGCCGCCGGCGATCCTTCTGCAGAGTGTGCGACGCCGTTCGTGTGCTCGGCGCCTGTTTCGGCCTTCGCGCGCTCCTGACGTTTCTCTGCAGTATGTGTGAATCGACTGGGTGCGGATGTATGAGGCAGAGAAACAAACCCCATTGAGCGACGCTCTTCTCCCACTCTTCCTTCGCTTTGGGGAACCCCTCCTCAGCCAGCACACGGAGCTCCTCGATGAGCGCGTTTTGTCGATCGATGAGGAGGTTTGTGTGATCACGCCATATTGTCCGCTTGATGAGTTTCTGCCAGTATATCCCCGTCTGAGAATGCATGCGACAGATCATGTAGCACCCATGCATCACGCACCGTCATCGTGAATTTGTTATACGGGAACAACTTGGGCATGAGGTTGAAGAAATTGTCGTCGTACTCGCCCAGGATCACAGCCTTGAGCGCGACCTGTCCGAGTAGTGGTTTCAGCCCGGGAGGGAACTTGCCTTTGACATCCCAGTTCTCCTTCGCTATTGCTTCCTTGAGGACCCCAATCGCTTGTTCCAGCTCTGGGTGGAATGGTCGCTGCAACGTATTTCAGGTCAGCACTCGCGCGCAAAGCGAAAGAAATACGACATGAAGCGAGCCGAGCTACACATGTTGTCGTATCGGCAGAACGATACAAGGACTAATAATTACTGAATGCTTGACATGTAAGAAGTGACCGATATATGCGCATATAGTTGATGAGAAGCAAATGAACGGCTTCCCACATTGGTGGAATGACGAAGACGGAGACACGATATGAAGAGCTTGAGCACTCACAATCTCCACGGTCTTCCGCTTCTTCTTGACGTTGCCTTCAGCAGCACTGCTCGCGACCGATTGCGTCTCGCTCATCTTGCGCTTGAGCTTACCGCTCACCTCCTCCGCATCAGACAGGAGGGCGATAGGGGCGTCATGCGAACCGTCCTCCGCCTTTAGCTTGGTAGATGGCCCTGCAGAAGCAGACAGCGCTGGTAATGGAAGAGTCGCAGTCGAGAGTGCGGCCGTTACGGAGGCCGACGGCGCAAGTATATTAACCTTCTTCGACTTCGGCTTCCGTTGAGGAGCTCTGTGGACATGTTAGTCCAACACCGGTATAACCGACGAAGAGCACGAACTTATTGAGCAGAGCGACCTGTCCGCTCGACACATAGAACCCTTTCTGCTTGGTCTGCGCGAAGAACGTGCGCTCGTCCTGCGCGAGCTCCGAGTCATCGATAAAAGGGTCGGTGGTGTCGTAGTACTCAGAAGCATGGTGTCTCCGCTGTCGGGGTAGCGTGAGCGTCGCCGTATCGACGTTGGCTTGCAGTATGAGACGGACCTTCTTGCGTTTCTTGGTCTTGTGCTTCGTCTCGCCCTCGTCGTCGCCCTCGCTCTCGTCCGAAGTGTCGGGCTTCGGCTCTAGGACGGGCGTCGCCGGACGCTGGCCCGTGGCCTTTGCGAGATCGGCGATGTTCACTTCATAGTCCTCGGGGCCGCCGAGCTGGATGTCGAGCCGGATCGTCTGGAGCGGGCGGCGCGACGGGGGCGGGGGCGGAGATGGCGAAGGGGCACGAGGAGCGGCGGATTTGGTGGACTTGGGTTTAGCGCTCGTCGCCGCAGCGGCTACGTTGGAAGATGATGGCTTTGACTTTTTGCCCTTCGCGCCCTCAGCGGGCAAGGCGGCCTCGCTGGACGACGCCGAGCCGTCGACAGGCTCGGTGGAGGGTGCGTGTTCGGCAGCAGAGGAGGCGTGGTCGTGGGTGGCGGGGTGGGGGGAGTCGTGCGCTGGCGACGAGGACGATGAGGAAGAGGACGCGCCCGGGGAGGGAGAAGCTGATCCCGCCGACTCCCTCCGGTCTGGAAGGTCGTTGGGGGTCATCTCGACGTCGCTGTGAGCGATATCCATGGGGCGGAGGGGGGGAAAGGGGAGGGGAGGAGGAGGAGGAAGTTACCTAATTAGGCAATGTTCTGGGGGACGGGGAGGAGAGGATGGAAGATTGAACATCTGCGAGGTTCGACGGGCGAGAATTCTTGTTTCGGGTTGCAACTGGGCTTGTGGCTCGAGCAGAGAATCGGCGCGGCCTTTTGCCTCCCTTGCACCCTTTCCCATTGGCTCGGCTTTTGCCATTTACGATTCCCATGGGCGTCTCTTGACCCCGCCCCCGCGCGCGCTGCCTCGAGCTCTCCAACCTTCGTCACAGCCTCTCAATAACGTTCGTACTTTTTGGCCCCTGCATACCGCTCATCAAATGCACAGTGTGCAGATTGCCCATTTACTTTCAAGATAATACAAGTTAGATCGCCCCGTATACATCTTACTACACGCTCCATCTTCTCATACGAGCCAAGCTTGGCGTAGTAGCGTAACTTGAGCAACAAAGTATGGAATTCTCGGTTCTGACACCTGAATAATGACTAGCATTTATCGGCAATGCCTCATGTATCATGGAATGACATAATTGGGTCGCATTTAGTAGCATTAGAGCCTGACAAGAATTCGTCCGAGCACGAAAAAAGGCTGACGAACTTCAACTCATTTTAGCTAAATACACACGGGTAGACGGACAACTAGCCTCAACATATATCACGTACAGCAATACTCATGAATTAGATGACTGCTACTCTATTCTGAAGCGCGATACACGCGAAGCTACCGTACAAGTTTCAGCGCAGCATCTACAGTCGAATGATGCACATTCGAATTCGACACTGAGGTGAAGTGACCTTGGGTGCCCAATGACAAAGCTAAACAAAACATATGAGCACCATGGCTCCACTATGTGGTCGTGTAGACGTGTTAGTTTGGTTCTAGTTCAGTCCAACACTTACCAAATTCGCAAGCCTCCTTCAAGCATTATGATCAGCCTCTTGGTCGTCCTCGGTGACACTGGCAGTAAACCAGGGTTTCGAGTCGGAAACCGTGCACTAATATTCGCATCCCGTACTTTTGCGGATGTACCTTTTGTCCTCTTTCCAGCTTCGCACTCCAGCTTTCCGATGTTCAGGATCTTGCACGGATCCAGGAAGGGTGCCTCTTGTAAGGGCCAACTTGCAATACGGACATGATAGCGAGCTACGACGTCCCGCATGTACCCGTCGCTGTCCAACGCATCTGCGCAGCAGGCTTGTCAGTAATGACGCCTAGTCATACAAGTCAGAACACGGTGAATACGATCGGAAAGCGAGGCCAGATACCCACGAAGATGCTCTCTAATGACCTTGCGGAGCTCAGCCGAGTCTCAGGCATACACCAGCCGTTGAGATTAAGGGAGATCCGACTCATAGGAGATGAGAATGAAAGGCCTCAATGACTGAACGCCTCACATATGTAGACCATTGAGCGTTCGATCTATGGATATTTGATCTCTGCGATCTAGATGATGATCGAGTCGATCCGCTGGCAAGGCGGCAAGGCGATGTGTCGGGTGGTAGATGAGACGTACCAAACCGCAACATAGAATGTGTCATGTACTTGTACTGAAAGTACTAGTACAGCTCGGCGTGAAAAGATGTGCGCAATAGCCAACGCGCACAGGATGTTGCGCCTTCTGTAGATGAGACTACACCTCGTGACGGAGCTGAAGTCAATTACAGGACCAAGAGGAAAGCACGAGTGATGCCTTGGGGTGCAGGCGAGCAGTGTTACTGTCAGATGTGGTCGTGTTGATGATTTTAGAGCAGCTAAACCGTTGATGATGTTTGCGCCTGTCTCCCTGGGGGTAATGAATTTGGGCCAACGAACCACAGTTCCGCATCCACGTGTAGAATGCTGTACCTGCATTTCTAGCTTCTTACAATGCGAAGGTGATCAGTATACTGGGCATGTCGGAACTCAAGGCATTCCTTACCTCGTCGGACAAGTAAAAGAAGAGCCCTGCCAAATCGCTGATGGGGCTCAAAAAGGCCGGCAAAACGCTTTGTATAAGTCAAACCTGACGTTACTTTCCTGACAAATGTCCGACGAGGTATCCAAGCAGTCGCTTCGTCCTCCTCAGGCTTGATTTATCATAATACCCCGAAGATACGTATGTGGCCATAGTGTCGAGGATTGTCTCCCCTATGCGGACGATAAGCAATGAATCTGTACCACATACTCCAGGCGGGACGAGTCCGCGGGAGGAGAAAGATAGGACTCGATGTATCTGGGCGCGAAGATGCCAACAACTACTGTAGTAACTTGCTTTCATAATGGGCGCTTGTGTCTGCTTAGCCGCCATCCATCCGAGTCCGTGAAGGTGCTCAATCACACTCTATTCGAATACTCCATATACACCGATGCAGGGATTGTACTCTCATATCCATCAGGATCTCGTTGATTTACGCGCGCACAGCATGAACAGTATAGTAGACAGATACTAGGCCAGGGACATGCTCCACGTCCCAGACGAGCCCGTCGACGATCACATCCGCGTAGTTATGCAAGGGGCCCCTCAAAAGGTCCGCCCTCACCGACCGGGCGTACTGAACCATCATCTGCGCAAACTCGTGCCCTAATTTCTTCGTCTCGGGGTCGTCGGGCCAATCGCCGATGGGAGCATGGAACCGCTGGGCCTCGATGTCTTTGAACTGACCCGACTCCTGCAGGTAGCCTGGGATGCGGGATACGACGGATTCGAGATCACGGCGCATGTGAAGAGTCTCGCGTACGGCGGTGAAGAACGCGCAAGCGCGTGGGGCGCGCAGAGATACGTCGCTGCCGTCTGCCATGGCGAGAAAGTCGCCCCATTCT
Organism: Cubamyces lactineus; assembly: GCA_022376465.1. Classification (NCBI taxonomy): domain Eukaryota; kingdom Fungi; phylum Basidiomycota; class Agaricomycetes; order Polyporales; family Polyporaceae; genus Cubamyces; species Cubamyces lactineus. The sequence continues at coordinate 193,649 of JACDTU010000022.1, read as the reverse complement.
CCCGAAACGAAGAGACCCCCGCGGCGGAGCGTGCGCGCAGCCTCTCGTAGGAGTTTCGGATAGTCTTTCACCTATCAGGGCCATCTTTCAAGCTGATAGTGACGGTTATAGGGGTTTCATACTCACTATCGCTCCAATGGACCGCGCGTGGACCATCTTGACGGCCCCGCCCCGGAACGCACGCAGCGGTTTGTTTATATCCAACATCGTGTAATTGACGTTCGGGGGGATAGGATGAGAAGGAGAAAGTGCTAGCGACTATGTGAGTACATGCCTATGATTGCACAGTTACACAGAAATACATACAAGTATCGAGTCCATAGAACTTGACATGCGGCAACTCGAGCGCCATGTTCGTCATCCTGTGGTGAGAATACACAGATATAGCCTTGTGTCAGAAACGGAATGTCAGATCGTCATACCCCGACGTACCAGTGCCCCTCTCCTGTTCCAAGGTCCAGTACTAGCGGGTGCTCCTCTGGATTTAAAGTACATAGCCCTTCGCGCACAGCACCGACGAAGTGGTCTCCGATGAGCCCACGGAGAAGCCTGTCAAGTATCTCTTCTCTCTGGGTGAAAGAGTCGTCTCGAAGCCAGCTTCACATCAACTCAGATTGGCGGTAGACCTTACCTCTCTGTCAGCGACGCTTGGACTCGAGAAGGCTGGGGAACGGTTTCCTGCCTGCCGTTCCACACTTTCAAACCAGCACGCGATCTGGTCCGCCGAAATCACACCCGTCTGTAGGATCGCTATTGCAGCATGAGATGCAGTATCTGAACTGAGCAGGCAAGAACTCTACCTGCTGAGGACGAGCGTAGAACAGTGTGAGGCAGACACGCGTCGTCAGGTTCGCCCACAGCCGCCTGTTTTAATGTTAATGTCAGCCTAGAGACGTAGGATTAGCCAGGAGCGATACGCACATTGGATGAGGGCGGCGCAAAGGCGCAGAAGAAGTCTGCATCAGATGCTATCCCCGTGTGTGCGCCGGTTGACTGCAACGGCCTCAGCGTGTGTATCTTTTATTGTTTATTGAGGGTGAGCTAACATACAGCGAGAATGTAGTCGAGCGCATGGTCCGCGAGGTCCCTCTCCTATCATGTGGTCAGTACTCGGAAAATATGTCAAGTGGATATACGCACCTTATCTGTAGGTCCGTTGGTGTTGCCTGACGTTGCGCCGCGATCTGGCGGTCTAGACGTCCGCTCGGCCTTCTCGATTGGAACTGCTGACGCTTCGTTCGAGTAGTGGTATCGGACAGACGAAGCATACGAATCCAACGAGAGGCATGCGATACGCGGCGTCACGAAGAGGCTTATCACAATTGGCCTCTGCTTCCTCTTGTAATAGTGGATGAAGACGCATTGGTCGTACACCGCATCCTCCTTGTCGCGCTTCGGAGGGCCCGCCTTCCAGTTGTTCGAGTACACTTGGGCATCGGAGAACGACAGCGAGATGTCCAGGCCAGCCACCGAGCCGACATTACCATTGATGGTTCCGCTCTGCGAGTGCGTCTTGCCTGAGAACGACGCGACCGCCCAGTGGCTCGTCTTCGTCGTCCCGGACACGAAGATGAGCTGGTCTTCTCTAAGCCCGAGCTCAAGGTGATTGTTGGCAAACATCATCCATCGGTCGAAATTCTGCAGGATATACCGCACGAGACGGTCCTTCGCCAGGATTTCGTGCGTCCGCGCAGAGGGCCCGAGGAGGAGTAGCGCGCCAGCGTCATCGGTACAGTCGAACTTCAACTCGAACTTGCCGGAGACGCTGACAGGGGCGCTACAAGCCTGTGATCAACGAGGAGCAGAGTAACTATGCACAAGTTCATGATACAACTCACATGGCAGCGTTCGCCCCTCCGGATCCATTAGACTTCTTCACGCTGTGGCTGAAAAGGATTGGCTGCAAGATCTTCTCCCTCGGGCCCAGCGTCGCGAGATCGCGGGGGTTGAGGGGCACATGGCCCTCAGGTACGCGGGCTTTAGGCTGTGTCTCATCGCCTCCTCTGAAGACATTGAACAGAGGGATGAATTCGCCCTCGTGGATCCAACCGACGTCGCCGATCTCAACCTGAGCAGCACCCGGTTGCGGGTCGGGCACCCAGAGAGGATAGCCATAGCCCAAAGGTTCCAACTGACTAGCATAGATATCCCAAGGCTTCGCTGGTTTCGGGCTCATTGCTGATGTCTGAGGATCGGTGACTGGGACTGGGGTCAGAGATATCACACAACAAGGCCACGGTTTATATCCTAACGGGAATGAATATCCTAGTTGTGTAACCATAAACAAGCCGGACGAGCATACATGCCTATGCAACATGGTGGCCGGTAGGAAGACAAGAAGCACGCTCTTGTCTACATGGTCCACCGTCATCGTGAGAGCTATGTGAAGAGCCCTGGAGGACGCAACGCAGATCCTATGAATGGGCTCAGCAATCACCTGGATTGGCATGAGCGCAGGGTGTCACTGTGATGGAAGAGGATGCGCACTTTGTAAGTACATTACTTTTGAGCTAACGTGTGGCACGTTTATCGCCGCCTCACGCCGCAGTCGACTCCTTGATCGACTTCAGGACGTAGCCCTCGAGGCCGCCGCAGATCCAAAGCTCCTGCACGCTAGCGCCCACACGCCCAACCTTGTACGTCCGAGTTCCGCCCGAGGGCCAACGCACCTCGACACGGCCCTCAACCACCTTGACGTCGACGACGTGCCCCTTGTTCACCGTCAACTCGCCGTCCTTCCCGCCGGCACCGCGCTTGCCGTCCTTCGCGTACTCGTCCGTGAGATCGGCGACGAGCTCGGGCGACTCAATGCATACCAGGCCATTGTTGATCGCGTTGCGCTTAAAGATGTCCCCGAAGGAGCCCGCAATGACTAGCGGGACTCCTGCGGCCTTGAGTGCCGTCGCAGCCTGCTCGCGCGAAGATCCCGTGCCGAAATTGTAGCCAGATACGAGAACGACTCCCTGCTTGACGTCAGAGGAAGGAGACGCAGACTGCTCCTGCTCCTTGCGGATCGAAGCCACGAGAGCGGCGAAGGAGGGGTCGTAATTCTCCATTACAACTTCCGCCTGGCGCGCAAGTGTGATGTCATCTTGATATGTGTACTTGCCGGGGTAGAGTGCGTCGGTATTCAAGTTATCCTGCGGCGCGAAGAGAAGCGGACCAGCGAATGTGGAGGGGAACCCGGGGAGGACTGGTTCATCCGCTTCGGCGACGGGTGAGGACGCAGTGCTTTCCTGCGTAGGGGTCGCAATAGAGAACTGAGGTGCACCAGCGGGTGGGAGAGAGTCGGGGTTCAACGCGTCCGGTCCAGCAATGTAACCCTTAATGGCGCTTGCCGCAACAACAGCCGGCGATGCGAGATATGCCTGGGCATTCGGATGACCCATCCTGCCCTTGTAGTTCCTGTTTGTTGCGCTGATTCCCGTCTCGCCTTCCTGGAGCAAGCCAACGCCCAGACCGATGCAAGGGCCGCAGCCAGCGGGAAGAGGCTTAGCACCGGCAGCAATAAGCGTCTCCCAATCGCCACGCTTCTCGGCGTCCTGTTGGACTTCCGAGCTAGCGGCGGCGACGTAGAACTCGACGCCCGGCGCGACCTTGTGACCCTTGAGGACCTCGGCAGCCGCGGCGATGTCAGAGGCACGCGCGTTCGTGCAACTGAGGAGGTAGGCCTTTTGGATTGGGATACGCTTGGACTCCAGAACCGGGAGAGGGTTGGATACCTTGACGCTATTGGGGCCGGAGACGTGCGGGACGAGAGTGGAGAGGTCGAGCACAAGATGAGAGGCGTAGGTCGCGTCGGGATCAGACCGGATGTTGTTCGCTCTAAGGGCATCCAGACGAGCACGATTGATGCGAGGGTGCTCAGGCGGGGGCGGGATAGACGCAGAGAGAGCAGGGGTAGAGAACGTACGGAACTCTAGTCTCTTCAGAGCGCGCTCATACCAGTCCAGTGTAACGTCATCCACAGGGAACACGCCAGCGAGCGCACCCCACTCCGTTGTCATGTTTGCAATCGTGAGCCTTTCGTCGACCGAGAGAGCGGAGATGCCGTCCCCGGTGAACTCGATCGCGCCATTGAGAACCTCGTCCTTGTTGAAGTAGCCGCAAAGCGCAACGATGACATCCTTGCCCGAGACGCCGGGCGCAAGCTTGCCTTTCAATTCGACCTTGATCATGCGAGGGACCTGCCACCACGTCTTGCCTGTAGCCCATAGGGCAGCAGCGTCTGTTCTGACGATAGGAGTGCCGACACAGCCGATACCACCGTACATGTTGCTGTGGCTGTCGCTGGCGACAGTGAGCGTGTGGGGGAAAGCGTATCCTTCTTCGACAAGGACCTGGTGTCCGATACCGCGCCCGGCTGGGTAGAAATCGATGCCATGTTGCCTCGCAAACGCTTCAATGGACGCATACTTTGATAGGTTCTTGGGAGACTTGTTCTGGACGTCGTGGTCGAGCGTGAAGACAAGCTGCTTCGGGTTGTGCACCCGCGTGGCTCCTATCGACTTGAACCTTTGAAGATGAGGGGGATAGCAATGCCTCGACCGTAACGAAACTCACTTTGAGATGACTGGACCGGTATTGTCGTGTGTCATCACATGTTCGGGGCGAATCATGACATAGTCTCCGGCCTTGACCGTCTTGTTTGGTGGTAGGTCGACCGCATAGCGCTGCACGACCTTTTCGATGACAGTTTGAGGAACGCGAGAGGCCGCTGTTGCATAGCGCCGCGACCCAGCGGCGTTACGGCGCACCCATGCCGCAGGTATGCGCATGACTTGACGGACCCAACTAGGGCCAGATAGGTCAGCGAGCAAGACAAGCAAGTGGTGGAACGAGTCCGAGTCAAAGTTGCAAAGACCCAGGAATCAGAATGACTGAAGTACAGCACAAGCGTGCGTGATTTCAGAACAAATGGGCGCTTCATCTGAATTCCGCCACCAATCCGCGATAGGCGCTCTTGCTCCGGCCAATGGGTGACGAGAGAATTGATCAACTAGTACGAGTTCACTGCTACCGTACTGCGCCGCTGCGGTGACCCCATTCAAGTAAACCTGGAGCGACAAAGCTGCGAGAAGAGAAATCACTGAGGCTGCCCCACTCGCAACCTGCATTGCCGAACGCCAGTCAAGTGTCCGCTTGATACAATGCGGGAGGTTGAACAAATATCATTATTTGTTCTTGTGGATCCACAACGACGATGGTGGTACTTGGCCACACTTGCGGGGTCATGCAGCGTATGTGGTACTTGTAGACATGAGGTCCTTGTTTCCAGTGTATTGTTTAGAAATGAAACACGATGACCATAGATGCTGGTGAAACCAAGCGAAGCACTTTGGTACTGTGCATGTATACTTGGACACGCCATGACATGCGCACCACAAGATACAGTGAATGCGCCTACCTCAGCGTGGCGCAGGCCCTGGAAAATTAAGGCTAGTCCGGTGAATGACGAAAGGGAGACGGAAGTTTAGTATTTCAAACCTCACTGAGCACGAGGAAGGGGACGTATACGTGCTTCGTCCACACACGCGGTGGCATGTGCATTTCTGCAGTTGTCGGGCTATGTAACGCAGACCCCAGTAGGGCCGCAGTGTTCCCAAACGACATTCGGAGCTTAACGCTTCGAGGAGGAAACATAGATCTGATAGGCTCTTGCCGAAACCAGAGGTCAGGCGCATTGATGTTGGCGAAGCTCCCAGGAATGAGATTTATTGAGAAAGATTATACTCTATTTTTGCACCCTAAAGTCCGAGCTCATCCGCGTAGGGAAGGGAGGTGATGTCGCCGACAGCAACGAAGGTGGGCTTCGCCTTGAGCAGCGACGCGGTGGCCTGCGGGACGGGGCATGATTAGCGACGTCAGAACAAGGTCGCAACGAGCAGCTTACCTTCTCGAACGCAGCAGTGTCAACCTTCTCCAGGGAGGAGACAGTCTCGCTGAGAGACGCAGGGGAGCCAGAAAGGATCTACGTGCGAGGAAATTAGTAAAATGATGCGTTGAAGTCCGTGTCGGAGACTCACCTTGGCACCAAGGGTCGAGAGCAGACCGTCACGACCGTCGAGAGCGCTGGCAGCAGAGAACTTCGCCTTCGCGATAGCCTTCTGGAGGTCCTCACCTTTGAGGTTGCCTGCCTCCTTGAGGGCCGTAACGGCGGCCTTACCCGCCTCCTTGACGGCAGCGGTCGTCTGGCCCTGAACGAGGATACCAAACAATGAGGCGTCCGAGTAGGGCAGGTGGACGACCCGGACGGAAGCACCCTCGGGGACGCTCGCAGCGATGGGGGAGGTGCTCTTGGACCACTTCACGGAGGGAGCGGTGTCCAAATGCGCAGCGAGGACCGCGAGCTCAGCAGAGGGCGCACCGGTCGTACCGAAGCCAATGAAGACGGTCTCGGCTGCGCCGTGGGCGTCCAGACGCGTCTCACCACCGAAGTACTTCGAGGGTGTCGAGGAGGGAGAGGCGGCCGCAGCGAACTTGCCGAGCGATTTCTCAAGGAGCTTCTCCAGCGCAGCGGGGTCAATACCAGTACCGACAACGGCGACGTTGCCGGAACCGAAGACGGAGTGCGCGTACGCCTCCACATCCGCCGCAGAGAGGTGGTGACCGGGGGTAGCGAAGATCGAGTTGCCAAGGCCGTTACGGAAGGCAATGGCATGCGCAAGCTCGAGAGCGCGTGTTGCGGGGTTGGAGAAGGCAGCGGTGGTCTCGGCCTCGCACGTGGGCCCGACGAGTTCGCTCAGCTCATACCGGGTGAACTTCGTGGAAGTCAGGTAGGAGGAGAGGACGTCAACGAAGAAGGCCCTGTGCGACTTGAGCCTGTGATGCAAAGACCGACGGCTGACGAGAACTCACTCATCCCCACGCAAGAACTCCGCTGTGACCGCAAGGTGCTCCCGGGAGAGACTTGAAGAGAGGACACCACCGTAAAGCTCAGCTTCCCGAACCGTGCCCAAGGCCGAACGTTTCTCCGTGCTCTGCGAAGGTCGACGTCAACGTCCCTCTCCTTACCTCTGAACGTAGCATGTACCAACCTTGAAGGCATAGTTTTTGAGGGCATGAGCGACACCGGGCTTGGACTCGAACCTGCTGCCAGCCTTGACGATGAAGGTGACAGCGGAGGTGGCCTCGCCGTTGTCCGCCGCCGCAACCTTCACGCCTGCGCTGTCGACGACGGTTGCGAAGTTACGAGCAATGCGCGACGCAGCGCGCGCTGCCGACGCTCTGGCTGCCAGCATTGAGAGAAGAGAGTATGTCGAAGAAGTAAAGGACGTCGTCGACTCGTCGTCGTTGACCGCGTTCACGAGAAGAGGCGCCGGGCAGAAGCCTCCGGCTTTCACCGAATTCGGACCAGGCCAATAAGCGCGCTCGCATTTTGGGCATACGACATGTTGGCATATATTCATAAGGGGAAATACATGTGGCATACTACGTGTACAGAAGATACTGGAGTCCAGAGTGAGCATGGAGAAGACAAAAAAAGCATCACGAATGATATACAAGAGTTTGGGACAGCATATGCGAACGAGGAACAAGAGAGAGCGAGAAAGCATATAGACGGACCATAGCGAAGTACAGCAGGACGAAGAAAAAAACGCAGGAGTAGTCGACAGCAGAGGATAACGACGTATAGCCGCCTAGATGCGCCGGGCATGGACGGTGAAGCAGGTGGAGACGATTCCAGGGATGGTGTGAATGTCGTGAAGGTAGCCCTGCGTCAGCTCTTCGGCATCTGCTGCGTAGGGGCCACCCAGGAGGACCTCCTTCATCGACCGAGCGTACACAATCATCATCTCACGAAATTCGCGGCCCATTGCTTTCATCTCCGGGTCCGACGGCCAATCCCCAATGGGCGCATGGAAACGTTTCGCCTCGATGTTTGTAAATTGGCGGGTCTCCTCCAGGAAATGAGGGATATGCCGTGCCACCGACGTTATACCACGGCTCATCTGGAGCGTATCGCGCACAGCGGCGAAGAAGTCGTGAGTGCGAGGTGCGCGGAGCGTGATGTCGCTGCCATCGGCCATAGCAGGGACTCGGCTCCATTCGCAAGAGACAAACAGACCTCCGCGCCGAAGGATACGTCCCACTTCTTGCAGAAGCGCGCGATAGTCCCGGATCTGTCGGAATACTACGCCTTGAGTGAAACGCCGGGGTAGGTTCAGGGAAGTGCCTTACCGCCATGGAGATTGAACGCGCGTGAACCATATCAATCGTCCCACTCGCGTACCGGAAGGGTTCCATGATGTCGTGTAACTCGAAGATGACGTTGCGGGGAGGATAGCGCGTCGCAATCGGCACTGTACATCACTGAGCCCAGGCCTCTTCATTTCGCGCAGGAGAAGATGTGCATACCGATGTCGACGCCGTAAAACCTCACGTGCGGGAACTCGCGTGCCATATCCAGCACCCTGCAAATATAGGACCGTGATCAGAAGGTCGTTCACTAACCCTCACGGAGAACCATGCACCATTGTCCTGTCCCCGTGCCGAGGTCCACGACGCGCCTTTGCTCGCCAGTAGCAAAGGTGAGGAGCTCTCGCACAGGCCCGACGGATAAATCTCCGATGAGCTTGCGCAGGAGCCTGTTTAGCCCGTTTTGTCGCTAAAAAATTCCAGACATCATCAGCCAGGCATGTCAGCCTTCAGGCGGCCCTGAGCAACGCCCGGAGGCGCGGCTGGGCGCGGGCGACTCACCTGTTGCTCGTCCGCATCCACGGGCAAAGGATACGGAGAGCTACCATGAGAATGGAAGAGGCGGCCCTCACGTTCCTCGAAGTACTGTGGTATCTCGTCGGAACGAACTTCGACCACGTCGTCGGACACATCTGAAGAGGTGCCATCGTCGTCTGACTGGTCAAAGTAGGGTTCTTCGGAGTCCATTGCGCTTCGGTCTGTGTCGTGGTGGGGGCGACGGAAGTATTCAATAGCCATAGGTAAGAGGTCAAGAGGGCGAAGAAGAGCAAAAAAGCGTCGGCGTGGTGCTGATGCGTGAGACTGCACATATATCCCAGAAATCACAACTCCGACATCCACGCCAACAGCGACGCTAACTCAGCGGCGGAGTGTCCGAACGGGAATTACAATTGCAAGGCGAGTCCGGCGTGTTGTATGAGGCGCAGGGAACGCAGTGATGAGACGGCAAACACAAAAAGAGGCAAACTGGATCGACGAGATAGAGAACGTACCGTGCGGGTCCGACGCGCGAAGGGCGTGCGTGATTACTGGGGCCCGAAGAGTCTGTGACAGTGACTGGGAATGGCTCACTCGTACTGGCGGGCTGAGGACGACCAAAACCAAACGAAGCACAAGGGGCGAAATTCGGAGCCACAACGGAGCGAGAGCTCAGCTAGGCGAACGGACTGAATATAAGGCGGGCTAGAAGATCAGATGGCGAGTCCGTGACTCTGCACCTTGATCGCGAGGCTTGCAACCAGCATGAGCGCGCGGAAGCAAATGCTGCATGCTGACGAATTCGCGTTATGCCCAAGTCGGACGGTAACGAATTCCGCTAGACTGATCTTGAATCGGGCTGGCATAATCCTTGCTGCGCGCCGTGACCACAACGAGCACGGCTATCGAAGGCACATCGCAGGGTGCAGTGCATCACGCATGGGAATTCCTGCCTGTCGGTAAACCATCACACACACCATCGATCTCGTCTTGTCTTGGCTCGTCGATGCGTTTCGCGGAAGAAGGGACGTCAACAGTACGTACTTCGCGCCCCGCCTTCGGAGAGAGTATCTCTTGAGCTCCGCTCATCATGTTGCCCCATCGCCGACGAGCGGGCCTTCTTGTTGCAGCGTCATCAGTCCTGCAACGACGGCAACCCCCAGAACCGGCCGGAGCCACCTAGACACATCAGCAACACAGGGACCAATCACCAGTCTGGTTCCCAGTGCGTGCCTCGCATGCCTCACGCTGATGCGCAAGCACCGCAGCTCCCAGGTGGGCGCGTATGGGCGCGTCATGTTCAGACAGGCGCGCATAGCCTGGAGGCACTGGGGACTGCGTGCCAGCAGCACGTCAGCGGCATGTTCCATAAGCACCGACCTGACCTGTCGAGACATCCAGACGGCCGGGGTGCGCATCACGGGGAAGCAACATGATAAGCCAGTCGGGGGAAAACCGCGGTCTCAATGGGCACAGAGGTTCCGCGTATAGGCTAGGATGACGCATCGAACCCCACAAGCACCAGCATAGACTCATTCTAGTCGGACCTGCATGTGGAAATGATGCCTTCGCCAGTCAGCTCAGCCGAGCGACAGCGGATATTGAGGTGTCATGGACATACCGCGGGCTTTGCAGTGGCGCCATGATTAACCTGATGTACACATACTGTCCGTACCCACCAGCGCGGCGTATACGTATACACATTCTTGTTGGATGCCATCCATATTCAGTGTAATTGCCCTGAGTGCGTTGGCGCAGCGGTCATGTGAGCATAGAATGGCATGAAACGACAAGCTCGGATAGCATGATCAAGACTCGGAGTCTGCCTGGGGCTGTTCCATGGTGGCGATACAAGAGAGCATAGCAAGTTGACTCGGAAGTGAAAATGGCGGGCGTGGCGGCGATATCAAGCCACACCGGCGTCTATTTGCATCGGTCCTCGACACAGGTGGCTACATTGCGTTGCATTCATACCACCACTACCACATGCTACCGATAAGCTTTAATCGTTCAAGACGAAACATATTGAGAGTATAAGCTCGCTCAAAACACATGATGCTCCTCGAACTCGAGTCTTTCTTCGCCGAACAGCGAGAAGTGATGAACTTGCCTGACGAGGATATCTCCGACTACCTCGCCCGACGACAGAGGAAGTAAGCCATCTAGGCCTTGTGATCCAGGACGCTATAAACTACTAAGATCACTGGTTTCTCAATAGCAAGATGAGTTCCACTTATGGCTTCAGCCCAGATACCATCATCGCATACGATGCAAGTGTTCGTCCGTCTGTCGACGACAGCAGCGCAGTCAGCCCTGATAACCAACGCACTACGGCCACTCCCGACTTCTCAGATGTGGAAAAAGAAATTCCACGTTACTCTGAAACGTCGCAGCGGCGTTCCGCTACCCCGCAACAGTCAGGCATCCTACCGGACGCGCGTTCTCCGGTCAGGCAACCGTCAACGACGCCTGTCCAGGCTGGTAGCAAACGCCCAGGCGACGAACACCCAGGTAATCACCGCACGCCAAAGAAATATAGGCGGGGAATTGCAGGCAATGTAACAGCCGCTGGAGATGATACGCAAGCGTCTCCTAATCGAACCCATCCAGAACGCGCAGTGTGAGTTTCCCTGTCGCATAGGCTATATGACGTCTGTTGACGATGTCTTGGCGTAGAGAGCACAGTGACATGGAGCCTCTGACCACCGAAGATACGGCAGATAGCGTCGCACGTATATGCACTCCCTCTGATCATTGCGCGTCAGAATACTCCTCGGACATTCTAGTCAACGCGCGCCATCCAGCCTGCTCCGCGGAGGTGACTTCGGTGTGCGCCATCTCAGAGTCCGCCAGCGGTTCGCTGCTGAATGATGGGGTCGAAGAAGACCGGGCAATGCCCTCATCAGAACCCGGGCAATTTGCCCTCTCCGTGGATCCGCCTGTGTCGCATCAAGGCGAAGGGCGTCGCTCCGAGCCCGAATTGCCCGCACCTATGCTATTCAATGCGCCTAAACTCGCTGGCCACCTTGCCTCCAATCGCCGTGCTACTGTTGGCGACTGCAGTGAGATCACGAGTCCCCCGAAGACGGCCCCTTCTGCACCCTCCCCCAGCGTCCCACAGGCTGGGCCCTCAAGTGCAGTAAGTGGCACCAAGGCTGCCAGAAATGCAGCGAAACGTGTGTCCGCTAAGCCTGTCGTGAGGGTTGGAAAGGGGAAGAAGAAAGAGAAGGTGCTCTATACCCCGCTGGAGTACGCACAGAAGCTTCAAGCGCAGCTCTCCGAACAAGCCGCCGGAAAGAAGAAGCAATCGGATAAACCATTCCTGAAAGGAAAACGGATATTCTATTACGGCGGTGATCTCAACTATGCCAGTGGGCAGACGCGCAACAGGATGGAAATCGTGTGTCAATGCTGGAACGTGTGGAATTTAATATCTCTCGCGCTGACACATCATTCCAGATCACCAGGCACGGTGGGACTCTCGTACCCAAGTACGACCCCTCCGAGATCACACACATCGTCACGGACGCGGACGAACGCGTCTTTTTGCGCGCCATAGGGCTCAAGAACCTGTCTGACATCCCGCAGCGCATTCCAACCGTCAGATGGAGTTGGGTGCTTTCCGGGTTCGATCGAACCCCGGTTAGGCGGTCCACCCTTAGTACCAGCAAGGACAAGGCGCCGGGGAAGAATGTTGCGCAGGATCCACCGGGGAAGGCGGATGGCCAGGACGACTCAGAGTACGAGTACCCGATGGACTACGAGTTCGAGCACGCGGCGTACAGGGCGCGCATCGACGCTGGCCGCACCCCATGGGGTGAGATTGCTCGGCTGAAAGCGGAGCAAGAGGCGAAGAGAAACCGTCCCTCTACTAAGGTTCCGGACAATTCTAGCCGAAGCACAGGGCCACCGGCAGCATTCTGTCAGAGCGTGGACGACGTCAGCAATATCTCGTGCGTGCCAACTTGCAGCGATTAGCTGCTCCCGCTGTCCTAGGCACCCGTCACTGACGCTCATTTCCTCAGCGACTTCACACAGGACGTTGAACCGCCGCGTGATGCTGCGACGATCGCCCCCATCGAGGGACTGCCATCACCTCCCTCGTCTCCCCATATCTCTCAGTTTGGCCCTGCGCACGCCCTCAAATCCCATAGCACGACGGAGGGCACACGCGATGTCCAAACGGCGTCCGGATCCTCGAGATGGAACGATTCTGCGGCGACTGGGGCTGCGTCGAGAGCCCGATCAATACCCGCAAGAGGGGGTTCGTCGCTGGATCCACTGGCCGAGTTCTATGCGACTGCCCGGGCCGAACGCGACGCGGAGGTGAGTCGATTTGGCCGCCTTTGGGATCGAGCTGTGGCAGAGCGGGTGACGTGGCACGGGGCAGATGCTTCCAGATGGGGGTCGAGATAGTGGATCAGCCCTCCCGGGGAAAGGCCTGAACCATATCCGCCGCGAGGTCGTGAAGAAGGGGGTACGTCGGCATTCAGTCCGGGCGGGGAGTCGCTGCCTCACCGCTCTCTCTTCCATGCTTGCAGTTTGTCTGTGACGACAAGGGTGGGGCGCAGACACTGGCGGCGTGTCCGAACCAAGATGTCATCGACAAGGTAGGTGTAGCTACTGCTGCCATGCACATCTCTGGATTCATCACGTTCACATGTCACCCAGCTTCAAGAGCTCAAGACCCTCCACGCTGCGAAACCTACCAAGGACGACGAATGGCGGGTTATGAGTTATAATAAAGGTGCGCCGGCCTCTGTGACGCTCATGTAGTAATGGCGGATATGATTCATAGTCGATCATGCAGCTATTGCCGCGTTGCGCAAGCACCCCAGCAGAATCAGGAGCTATGAAGAAGCAAGAACGCTCAGGGGCATCGGAGACAAGACAGCACAGAAGGTTCGTCGGCTGCTCTCAGGGCCATTGGGGCCTGCTTGGCGTGGCACGGCTCGGCATTGCTCACGTACGTCGTAGATCATGGAAATCATCGAAACTGGGAATCTACGGCGGATCGAACACGAGCGGACCGAAGACGTCGCAGCTGTACAGTTGTTTCAAGGCATTTACGGCGTCGGTGAGTGCTCGTGCTTTGACATTCCCATATATATTGGCTAAAAACAATGCCTCGCCAAACAGGAGCGAATACCGCAATGAAGTGGTACAATAACGGTTGCCGTACGCTGGAAGACGTCGCGGCCCGGAAAGGGGGGATCAAATTGTCGACCGAGCAGATGATCGGTCTGAAGTACTACAAAGGTACGTGCGGGCCCAGCCTTGTCAAACAAGCACCCACACATGATACCCGACGATCACGTAGACATAAACACACGGATCCCAAGAGCGGAAGTCGCGGAGATATATAGCAAAGTGAAGGCCATAGGTGCGCACGAAGCCATCTGCCATCCCTTGCCTACTTTGTCCCGACGCCACCACAATTCACACCCCGCGGCCGTGCACCTCCCGCGTCGTGGCAGCCCTGCAGATCGACCCGAAACTGTTCATCGAAATCATGGGGAGCTTCCGGAGGTGCGTGCTTGGGCAGGATGCTTCCGAGATGGACTACTGGGCTGATCCGGCGGCGGGATGCGTCGTGCGGTGTAGAGGGAAGGCCGATTGTGGCGACATCGACGTCCTGATCACCCGTCCCACGGACGACGGGAAGACGCACCAAGGTACGTCTTACCTTTCGTCCAACATCCGACACGGGGCCGCAGAAGGGGTAAAACCCGTCGTCATCACCTTTCTACGACTCGGCGGTCATCGCCAGTATAGCTTATCGCCTGCTCATCCACGCTGCTCTTCATACCAGGTGTCCTTCGCAAGGTACTCAAGACACTGCATGAGGAAGGGATCATAACAGAGGACCTGTGTTTACCGGACGACTTCGACGACCTGGAACTCGTGTACCGCGGCCTGTGCAGGCGAGACTCACATAGCCTCAGGCGGAGAATAGGTGGGCAGCGAATTTCCATAAGATTCACGACGCGCGCCGCACCTAACGGTCTGCTTCCTTCTCGCCGATAAGACTTTCTCACCGTACCGTGGACGTCGAGAGGCGCGGCAATGCTGTATTACACCGGGGACGACATCGTGAGTGATCAACGACTGGTCGGGGTCGTAAACTTGAATATTCATTATATTCTATCGTGAATAGTTCAACCGTTCGCTTCGCCTGAAGGCCAACAAGATGGGTTACTCACTAAACCAGCGCGGGCTGTACGCAGGAGTAGTGCGGAACCCTAGCGATAAGCGTCAGAAGCTCAATGACGGTACGTCGCTTGCGTCGAGCACGAACTCATCGCGTGAGGCTCATGCGCCTTATTTCTCTGCTGCAGGTCAACTCGTCGCGTCAGAGAGCGAGCGGGAAATCTTGGATATTCTGGGTGCGTGCAAATTTGTCCTGTCGTGCCCTGGAACCGTGCTGAAGATATATTATAAATTGTGTAGGGGTACCGTGGCAGGAGCCCCACGAGCGCGTCCGTGGGTGAAGTCCTGGGCGCCGAGTCCAAGGGCTGGGGTTGCTGCCAACACTATCGCGATGCTGCCTGCCCGTATACCTTCGCGGCAGTTGTCACCCTAAGAACTGGGGTTCAACGGCGCCTATGTGCTAGTACGAAGGTGTCTGTGAGCATGACTATGCCGCACTGCCCTCAAGGTGATGTGAGATATCGAGGTGATATACCGAGTCGGAGGCCGTGGAAGCGATATGGGAGCCAGCCACTGTACTGTAGCTCTTCGAGTGGGAGTATGGGTAGCCGGCTGCCCACAGACAATTCTCGGGCTCATAGCTACGCAGGGCTCGGAGAGCCAGTCTATGGGCTGGTGAGATCGCTTGAACAATCAAGCGAAGAACTCTATTGAGGCGTGAGATACTCTGTGCGGTTGAGGGAGCACAATCTAAGTTGAAGTTCGCCAGGTGAGATCCCGAGTACTGGGGGCGCGAACCGGATGACCTCTGAACCTTGTCAGGCTTTGCATACGAAACGTAACGTACCTCTCCAGACGTCGGTCAGGAGGACGCTGAGCCACACAGTGGAGCCGGTTCTATCCACACAACCTATCGAATAAAGCTGCTGCTTATGCAATCTTCTCATACAACTTTACGACATACCTCATGGCGGAGATAGGGCCAATGCAGTGACGCCCGGCTTGTCATCCTGAATAGTCCTGAACTCACGGCAGCTGGCTGAGCGTGCTATCGGGGTGCGCCCCAATGCAGACGCCAGGACCGACGTCCTGGAATCTCCATACACGGTCGCGTACGCGAACACCGCATGGACCCCATTTCTGGGGCCCCATCTGACGAGGCTGTTTACAGCATGAGAGGACCGCGAAGGAGACCGGGACGATGTGCCACGGTCCCGCTGGTAGAGTCCCAGAGATCGGACCTTGTCGAGCATTGCCGGGAGACAGACCGCGATTCCGCAGGGCGTGTTGGGAGCATGCGAGGGAAGTACGTCCGGGCCCATGGACTCGGCGTGGGCCAGGGACACGCTTCTATCCGCTCAGCTGGGTAGATCTTACCACAGTCGAACTCAAAGCGGTCGCCAGAATTGTCGTGTAAGCCTCGCAACAAGAATGTTGTTAATCGATAATACGGCCGTTGGGATGGGTCATACGGAGTCGTTCAAAGAGCGATTAGACTGACTAGGCGTGTTCGTTTGTAATCCGATAAAGTCCGCCGTTCACAGGGCTTCAATCTCGATAAAAGAGATTAGTTGCGAGTTTCTGATCGGTAAACTTACATTGCTTACGGTGGCTAGAACGAGTATACTTATCGGGTACTACAGAAGAGCGCCCATTCTCACTCAGCTCCTTCCCTCCTGTTCTCTTTCCTGCCCTCATCGTCTTCATCCACTTTCTCGCCGTCGTCGTCGACGACGACACCATGGAGGATGAGCAGCATCAGTTTGTGCACGCGAAGCTTCCCGTACACTCGCAATACGACAGAGACAGACTGTGAGTCCCATCACCGCGATTCCCACCCCCATCCCAAGTCCATGGTATCGTCTCCTCCTCCGTTAGCATTATACTCACTCTTCCTTCCCCCGCTCCGACATATATCCTCTCCTCTGTCGCGTCCCGCACCCGCCTCCTGCTGCACTCTACGTTTCGCGCGTCTTTGCGTGCCGCAATGGCCCGCCCTTACGACCCCAGAGAATATGAACTTACTATGCGACAACAGCCCAAGCAGGCTCGCATGTGCGGTGTAGGCGGTAAAGGTCTATTCCTTCAGCACCTATGCAGCATTCCCCGCTCACCACCGTACTCTCCCCTCTAATGCTAGCCGACCGTCGTCCCATTGACCCCCCTCCCATCGTCCAATTGCGAGTGATCGACCCCTCCACACGTCGCCCGCAGTCCAGTTCTTCTCGTGCAAGCTCGCCAGGTTAGTGACGATCATTATCCCGCATGCTGCATGCGGGTGATCGTGCAGAGTGTAAACCTGCACGCGGACGAACGTCCTAACGCTATTGTTTGCTCAGATTCTGCTTCCCCGCCCTCTGCCCAGAGCTTCCTACAGAATCCGTATTATTTCATGTTTGCAAGTTTGGCGAAGCCGGATGAGGATGTTGAGTTGCACTGGCTGAAGGTGCGTTGCTGTGTCCGCTATGTTCTATTACGAGCAATCGATGCGGCGCTCTTCTTTGGGCTGTCGAGTTAGGTGTGCATTGATCTATGCTATCAATGACCTTTAAGAGTACCGAACTCGAGTGGCTGGTTACGCTTTATATCGAAGCCCTCCATACAGTCGACTATATGCTACAAACGAAATCTCCGCGTTAAGTCGCCAGTGGTCCTAAAGGAGAGGATTCTACTCGTGGCTGCGTATCAGCTGCAATGTTGATTTGCATAGGAAACGTCGCTCGCAACGCCTCGCGCTGCCTCGAAGCGGTATGCGCCACGTCCCAGGGATCCGTATTCGCGCTTTCTGCTCGGTTGCGGCCTGTCGCCGAGCCTATGGTCCATCTCATCTCGCTTAGAGGAATACTGACAATGATTTGACTGCACAGGACGGGAAGACCAGGTGTACGACCGGCTCCGTTGTCTCTTCGCTCTATCACCTCAAAGACACGGAGAACCAGAATCAGGATGCGGGCTTCTTCGTATTCCCGGATCTTAGCGTCAGGACCGAGGGCAGTTACCGGCTCAAGCTTAGCCTGTTTGAAGTAGTTGGGTCAGCGTTAGATCGTGCTCGCGCCTCGCTTACCCGCTGACAGTCCCGCAGCAACACGGTTTACCACTGCAAGTCCATCTTCTCCGCCCCCTTCTACGTCTACACGGCGAAGAAATTCCCAGGCATGGAAGGTGCGGCGGTCCGCCACAATATGGTTGAGCTACCCGCTGATCTTAGTTACCAGAGTCCACGCCGTTGTCCTGTTCTCTGGCAGACCAGGGCATCAAAATCCGCATTCGGAAGGATATACGTGTTCGGAAGCGACCAGTCGCCGCACTCGACGCTCCGGTACCCATGCCAATAGGTCCGCTCCCGGTTCCTCAGGGACCATTCGGTCCTGTTCCGGTGCCACTGGACGATGATGAACCCGACCGGGAGAAGGAACACGAACGTGAGAGGGAGAGGGAAAGAGAACGCGAGGAACGTGAGCGCGAACGGGAGCGTGAACGTGAGCGAGATCGGAGGGAGTCTGCCGGGAGCGTCGGAGGTCCTGGCTCGGGCGGCAACATGGCCAGGAGGGATAGTCTCGAGGGACGCGGAGTGAAACGTGCACGGGGAGAAGAACCTCCAGTCGACGAGGCTGGCCCCTCCAATGCGCAGGTTGGCTGGGCAGCTATTGATCCCGCACTCGGCGCGCCTGCACATAGTTCAGGTCCCGTGCAGGGCACAGCAGTATCTGGGCATGCTTCTGCGCCTGTCGACCACTCACACTATGCGTCGGCTCCCGCGCCCGCACCTCCCGCGTACGACCACAGGTACAATACGTCTGCCCCTGCGGCGGCGCCCCAGTACCACTACGACCCGCACGGACATACTTCTGCTCCCCCGCCGTCGCACCATTACGCACCTCCCCCTCCTCAGCATCACTACTCGCACGTCCCGCCTTCCTCACATCATACTCACCATGGCGCCCCTCCTCCTGCGTCGTACCAGACGTACAACACCCCGGCGGCGGCACCTCCCGCACCTCCTGCCCCTGCAGCTCCAGGGCCTGCTGCTGCTCCTGCACAGTCTTGGGGACCCCCGGCTCCTCCTCCCACGCAGACGTACGACCCGTATGGTCATCATGCACAACACCAATACGCCCCTCCTCCGCCGCCTCATCATGGGCACCATGGGCCGCCGCCTCCCGCTGCGTCCGCTCCGCCTCCGCGGTACGAGTACGCATACGCACAGCCACCCCAGCACCAACAACAGAGCGGTTATACGAACTACTACGAACACCATCCTCACCAGCAACATCATACGGCGGCACCCCCGCCACCACCGCCGATGCAGGGACCTCCGCCGCACAGTGGGCACGGACATCATAGTGTTCATCCTGGACATCATCCCCAGTATGCTCCACAGCCCCCATCACCGCCTCCTGCTACACAACCGTATGCGAGCGAGTACAGCAGCGCGGGAGCAAGCTCTGCGACGTCCGGCGGTGTGAGCGGGTACGGGCGGGGATACGCAAGTGGTCCGCCGCTGCCCCCGCAATACTCCCCATACGCAGGCAGTTCCGCGTCGCAACCGCCACCACCTCAGCCGCAACCCTCACGCTCGCACCACACCACGCACTCCGGACACCCACACGCGGGCCACAGCGCGCACGGCGGCCACTCGCACTACCAGCTCAGCACGCCCCCGCACCACCACCAGTCGCAGGGATACAGCGGGTACCCCCCGCCGCCCAGCGCCGCCGCGGGCCCAGCTTCGTCTGGGGAGTGGGGCGCGAGCGCCGGCGGGGCGTACGGTGGCCCGCCTCCAGGACCCCCAGCCCCATACGGGAACGTCGCCCCAGAGTATAGCGGGTATGCTCCTGCTGGAGCGAGCGGGCCGCCCGCAGCGTCGGGTGGGGGGTTGACGAGGATCCAGTTGGCACCGTTGCGCGTTGGCGGGGGGTCGCCGCCTACTGGGTCGGGCGGAGGTCCGGGTGGTGCGGGCTTGCCGGGAAAGAAGAATCCGCTAAGTATTGGGAACATCATTTCGGACGACTCGGCGTGAGGTCGTCGTGGTTTGTGCTGCGGAGATTGCAGGCGTCGCGCAACGCGCGTCTGGTGCTACTCGGACACGCTTCGTGGAAATGCGAGAAATATCCGATCGGTGGGTGTGTACGCTGCCGTGGAGGCATAGGGTGTGTACGTATGTACGGTATGTTGGCTGTGGTGGGTGGTGTGGAGTCGGTAAGCGCGAGTGGTGATATTGATGTGGTGGTAGAATGTGGCAGTGCTGTTTCGGTGACTTTCCCTTTCGCTTTCTTCTAGTCCTCGCAGTCGGTGGCAGTCTCTTCGCTCTTGCTGTTATTCGTCCTTTCGTGCGGTCGCGTATCACAGTACCCTCTGTACAGCTATAGCTCAATTCCGTTCCTTTCGTCGTCGTGTATGCTACACAAGTCGATATTGCAAGTTTTCAATGCGGATTTATTCTCTTCATTCTATGTGACTGGACAGTTTTGTTTGTTGTTCCAGGACGATCCAGCGGATAGACGGGTGCGCGCAGCACTATGCATACCTAGCCAGCTATTCGGATGTCTTTGCTAGGTGAGGTCATTATACTCTGCCACACGAGCAGCGTGCTAATCTCGTCTTTTGCTTGCAGGTCGAATTTGGCGGGCTTATTTGAAGGGAGACTTTACGACTAATTGCGATTCGGACTAGAGTGAAAGTGCCAACTCGGTCTGCCACCGATCACCATATGGACTACTAACGTCGATAGCGGTCAGCCCCCATGCATGCCGAGCTGGGAAGCTTTGCCGTAAGTCGATCTCCTACCCACCCACGCCCTCCCAACTCCGGGACACTCACCCTTCACTTCGCTCTGTGAGCCTCTTGCTCTTTGCTTACGCTCTCCGCTGCGCAGGGCGCGTCTGCTTTCGATAACGCTAGTCCAGCTCTCCTCCTCTAACTCGCGTCTTCTGGCAAGATGCGTTCAGTCGCTTCTCCCCACGCCGTATCGAGATCCTTCAGCGGGCACTGGCGGCGGTCACCCCCTGTGGTATATTGGAACGCTGTAATGGGAAATCCTAGCAGCATCTATGTGGGACCAGACGGAAGCGTTATAGCCTCTGATGGCCCCGCTGTGGTCGAAGATCCCGTATCTCCTGCGGCTATAGCTGGTTCTTCTGTCCCCGACTCGGATCCGGGCCTGCAGGCTTCAGGAAGCACGTCTGCCTCCAGTGCTCTGGTGCAATCGCAAGTAGGTTTACCCGTTTTGTACCGTCATTTGCTTGCATTGACGACGCGATGATCTCATAGTCTTCCACGCAATCTCAGACTTCATCTTCTGCGATGGCAGAATCTGCTACAGCCACGTCGAGTGCTCTGAGCATGGCTTCGTCGACTAGCACTTCTTCATCGTCTTCAGTGGTTGCATTCAGCGCTGCTAGTTCCACCATCGGAAGCACGACTACTGGTACACCAAGCCTAATTTCCACGAATTCCACGCCATCTTCTAGTGGGGACACGTCCTCTTCCTCCTCATCCGTGCCAACATCGTCGTCTGCGACGATCACGTCCGTAGCATCAGGGAGTCCCGCCCCACCTCCAAGGATTAACTCCGCCTCCTCTTCTGAATCTTCCAACAGGAGCACATCCTTCTACATCGGCATCGCATTCGCCGCAATCGCATGCGCTGGCCTCGTCGTGACCATCCTCGCCTGGTGGCTCCGCATCCGCTCCCGCACGCGCCGGCGAAAGAAGAGCAAACTAACTGCATGGCCTTGGGACCATGACCGGTTCGGCGGCAGGCAGCTCTCCCTGGAAGGGGGGCTAGGTATCTACGAGCCCGACTGCGACATGGTCGAACGCCCCCTGCATCCTGGCGCCCATTCGCCCATCTCGGCCATGCACGGCACTCTGGCCGATCCGTCTAGTTATACAATCCCCGTCCCGCCTCCACCAGCGCACACGCAACGCGCACATGGGAGCCCGTACGTGACAGTCCAATTGCACGACGCCCATCAGAGCGTCCCGGACCTCGCCCCCGACCTTGGGACGCTCCAAATTACGAACCTCGCCCCGGGAGACATGTTCGATTCCAGCCGCGCGAGCACTGCCCTCGGCGTTCAGCATACGTACCCCGCTGAATACGGCACCCCGTTCCAGCCCCAGCGGCCGTGCTTCTTGGGCGTACAGAGCGGCGGGCTGGAGGTGCCGTGGCGGCCCCTGCGCATACGCCGGAACGGGAGCGCGGCATCGAGACAGCAAGGTGTACCTCTGTGCGACACGGAGAGCTTGAACGAACCTCTGCCTTACCCGGGCGATATCGCCGTTTCAGACGACTCGCAGCACCTGCGGAGTGTGACTGGCCAGAGACAAGAAGGATGGGCGGCTTCTATCCGGTCGAACCTGCTCAACGCGTTCAACGCGGTCGTCGGGGCAAATCCTTCCCAGGTCTCCACTGCGGGCGATACCTTCACGCAAGCACCCATCCGCCACAGTCAACGCAGCAAGCGATCTATCCCTCACGGTCCACGGGAGCACCTCAGCAAGGCGCATAGTAGTTCGAACTGGACGCTAGAGGAAACCGGGGACGGCGCAGGAGTCGTGCACATCCGTAGTGGTGACTCGGAAGAGGACACCGCAGGCGAGGTCCCAGCGCAAGACCCCTTCGCGGACGACCTGCAGATCCCACCGCTCGCAGCCACCGCTTCGCAAATTCATGGCAATGGATTCCTGGGTGTTTCTCCGCCAGCATCCGTCACGAGGGCGAGCAGCATGTATTCGACGGCCTCCGATACGAATGATGCCGTCGGACGCGTACGCGACGAACCTCCTCGTCTGCCCAGCATTGCCTCTCTATCCAGGTCTCCAAGCGAGGATAACTCAAACCAGCAGCACGCAAACGACGACGGCATCGACGTCCAGGCACACCGACCGCGCGGACATCGCCGCAAAAAAACGCGGAACACCCGCCGTCCGCTTCTCGCCTCGCGCAAGTCGTCCTCGCAGAACTCCACCAGCACCGTCGGCTCGGACATGTCGCGCACGTCCAGCGCGTGCTCCGAGCACCTCACTGACGGGGAGCGCTTCGCCAAGAATGCGCTACGCGAGCGCCGGCGGAGGGTCATGGAGATGACTGTGGGCCGGGGCAAGACGCGGCGCTCAAGGGCGACGACGCTGTCGCGCCGCGCGATGGGCGGTCGGGCGAACGGAGCGAGCAGGTCCGCGGATGAGGGTGCTACGGCTCAGAGTGCATTGTAGGGGTATTACTTTACTTGTACATGATTACTTTGGTTACCTTGTGGTTGTGTGTACTGCTACGCGTATGCTATTACATCGAGACCGTCGCGTATCCGAAGGCGGAGCCTTCAAGCCCTCGGGCGACGAGGGTAAATTGTTGTGCACCTTCACGTGTACGTTTGAGGGATCGCGACCTATCGGGGAATTGTGGGTCAGCTAGAGCGTGTTGCTTGGTAGAAGCGCAGGTCACATACCCATACACGGTCTTGATGAACTTCGTCTTCGCCTCGGGAGTCGCACGGCAGGGATAGAAGTCCTCCTGACACCACCATTGAGTACTCGAATCTCACTTAACAAGAGTGGAACTCGTCTTACCGCGAAGAGGATGTCCGACATCCATTGCTTGCTCTCCGCGGGGTACCGAGTGATCATCGTCGACAGAAGTTCGATCAGGTTCAGCATCGCCGATCGCGGTGCGACGCCCGCGAACCCGAACAGGACGGCGCGCATGATTTGGAAGCCGTGCGTCTGCGCCAGTGCGGCCTTGGCAGCGGCGAGATCGTCGTTGGTGGCGGTGCGGTTCACGAACGAGCTCTGCATGGCATGCACGTCAATATTACTCTGGGAGGCAGGATTGAGCGGTCTGAAGGGCTTACGAGGAATGTGCAGGCGGAGATGAGCGAGTATCGCTCTTGGAGAGAGAGAGCGCCGATAGCGCATTGAATGAGTGCATTGAACAAGTCTGGGGGTAGGCGGTAGAATACAGGCATGAAGTGTTGCGCATACTGCTAACGCGATCAGGTCATCGTCCGCAAGTCAGTATGTATGGTGACTCACTGCCTCAATGCATCCGAAGAATGCCTGCACGATGTCTGGGTTCTGGGGCGTGCATTGCGGACTCGTCAGCTATACATTTCGACGCAAGCAACGTGATACTCACCGATACCATAGCGCCTGGTTGTGCGAACATGCTCAGTGACGTCTGCAGCAGCACCTGAAGCACGTTCAGGGCCACTTCCGACGCCTCCGGGCTAGGCTCCGACTTGAACGTTGTGGGGAGTAGCGATGGAGGGTTGAGCTGAATGACTAGCACCTGTGCTAAGGACAGCCACACAGCGGTGAGTTGCCTCTGTGCAGCTAGACAGACAAGCTCTAGCAGAGGGCCGGCGGGGAGCGATAGCAGGGTGACGTCCGACGGCAATGCAGTGATGGACTTGAACAAATCGCTCAACGCCTGCCACAAAGGTCCATTTAGTCCATGCTTATGAGCCGGGATGGGAAAGACAGCCTACATCGCATACGCTCGCATCTGTCGACCACAACTCCACAGTCCCTCGGATGGCAGACAAGATTGCATCGCGCAGCTTGACGACCCTCGGGTCCTCCCGTGCGCGGTTCATCTCCTTGAGAGCGGCCTGTACCTCTGGCGACTCATCTTGCGCAAGCAACGAGTCCGTCACCCTTGTCAATCCCCTTGCGACACCTGTGAGCGTCTCGAGCTGTTGTACAGCCATCGCTCGTGCCTCTTCAGGAAGCTAGATAGACATATGAGCCTACGAACAACGTCATTCACTCTTTACCTACCTGTCCTGCTGACTGCAACGCCTCAAACAACTTAGCGACAACCGGGCTAACGATGGCCTGAGATACACATGAGCGACGCAACGCTGATAAGGACGGGGAAACTCGCCTCAATCGGTGGAATCTCTTCCGTGGGAGGCAGGGCCTGTATGACACTCGCGATCGACTGCAGCACTTTCGCCTTCTCAGTATCCTACAATACCCGACATCCCAAATAAGTCAGCAAACAGCAACCCACGGTCAGCCAATAGACGTATTAACTCACAGGGATGCCGGTCAACCCTGCGTGCAGCTCCCCGAATGCACCGATGTGCGGGGCGAGCGCCGTCCTGTTCGCATCGCACAAATCGCGTAGCGCGTTCGCCGCGAAGAGGCATAGCGTCGGGTCAGGGAGCGCCGAGACGACGTAGGTTATCGCGTTCATGAGGGGCGAGGGCGTCGGGGATCCTGGTGCCTGCGCGGGCTGGGTCGTGAACCACGACGCGTAGCTGCCTGTAGTGAGAAATTGCGCATATAAACATACATGTGAGTTCAACCAGGCGGTCGTGTGTGATGAAGCGAAAGGAACTTGCCGATAAGGTGCAGGGCTGTTCGCCGGACGCGCTCATCTCCGGTTTTGGGTAACCTGTCGAGGATGTCTGGACCGAAGACTTGACGGAGGTGCGGCGAGTCTTCGACGGGGACGGCTTCTTGTACCGCCATCACGCAATGAAGCGTCGCCTCAATTTCCTGCAGTATACATCAGCACGCCTAAACTGAAGTGTGAACGGTGCAAACGGCGTACCTCCCAGCCGTCTTGTGCCTGTCGTGTAGACAGTCTTTGCAGGAGATCATTGACGTAGAACGATAGTATGTCGTCTCGTAGCACATAGTACCTGAGAGATCTGCATGAGCAAAGCTCAGAAGGCATGTCTTTCACACCAACTTACGCATTGATTAGGGTATCTCCGACGTCTCTTCGGAATCTGCAACGGGAGACGTCTAGTGTCGACTCAAGACATTTCATAGCCGAACTCACGCTTGGAACTTGTCTCTCTGATCTGTGCAAGCCTCTTCAGCCCCATCGACACTCGAACATTGCAATCAAACTCACCTCTAGCCCAGCCGTTCAGTACATTCCTAGGCGGCCAAACGACCTTCCTCCTCAACACACTGACGAGCTCAGAATACACCGCCTTCGCAACGGGCATCATCTCCCTCTCCCTCTCCTCCGCCTCGTTGCCCGCATCGCCCTCTTCGCCCACGTCAAAGCCATAATCCACATTCCACAGCGCCTCCTGGAACAAGTACCAGAAGCTCAGTGTCATCTCGCTCTCCTCCTCGTCCGCCCCGTAGTATCCCGGAAGCGCGGTATACTGAAGGAGCAGCTTGAGGAAGTTTTGCACGAGATGCGAGACGGGCGGAAGAGGCGCGGGGAGGGGGAACGGACACGGAACGGGCTTGACGATGGCCGGGGACGCGATGTTCTTCGCGAAGTACATCGCGGAATGGTCCCCGAGCGCGACGAGCAGTTTACAGAGCGAGTGCGAGATGTCGTCGACGAAGCCGCCTGCGAAGTGAGTCGGGGCGCTTGAGTTTGGGCGAGGGAAGAGCGCATGCAATGGAGTATGAACGTACTAGCTACAGTGGCTTGCACTATTGCACTGCCGTATCGGTCCAACCAGAGGAGCAGCGGTTCTGTGACCGTCTTCGTTCCGGCTCCGTCAGATAGTGCGGATGAGGAGAGGAGCTCTTGTAGGGTATCCGATGCGGGGATGAACGACTGCTCGTCGTACTCTGGCGATGGTGATTCCGCCGACGGAACCATCAATGACAATAGTGACGGCACGAATGGGGTGAGGTCACTGAATCAAGCGTTAGAAGGAATGCTATGGCCAACATGCGAACGCGTACTTGGCTGGTAGAATCGCCATCCATGCTTGTAGACACTTCAATGCCGAGGACAAGTCGTGCGGCGAACGCTGTACGACGGGAGCCGTGATACATTCACGGATGGCTTGTGTGACCATCGGGACCGCTTCTGCGAGACTCTGCTTCATTTGTGCTCTGGATGGGTGCAGTGGTGCTTAGTGGATATGTGATGCGCGCAATGAATGGACGCGAACTAACTTGCGGGGCGGTAGCAGATCCGCGCTCTCAACCTCTTCGGCAACGATGGCCAAGAAATCCATGATATGCTCGCGGGGCACGCCCATACTGGCGAAGACACCGAGGGTTGAGCGCAGCCAGTCCGGCCAGCGCGAGGGGCTACCTGGGTGCAGCTTCATTGCGAGGGAGGTGATCTGGAGTCGACTGCCATGATGGTGTATTCAAGCGGCTGCACGATCGACGAGACGTACTGCGACAAACAGCTTGCGGAGGATGACTTTGTTCTGTCCTGACGAGATCGCGCGTCCAGTCAATTCAAGGAGCATGTCTCGTAGTTGCGTCGCTGCATCCTCGGGAAACGCGTCCCTGGCGGCAAATGCGATTGAGTTGCATCCCACTGCCCGAGATTCGACGAGCTCACCAATCCCGTGCGATCTTGACTTGGATAGTGTGTGCGCCAAAGAATTGCACGTTCGGGTCTGGATGGCCTAGGAACGGCAGCACCAAGCCCCATGCCTCTGGCCTGCGTTGAATCTCAAACAGTTCTTGTTGTAGGCGGCGCTGGTCTTCGGAGGAGAGGCGCTGCTCGGGGGAGTATGCCTGTTGTATCAACTAGACGCGACCATAATGCAGTCATTAACAAAGCTGTCCCCGCCTTCGCCCTCCATTGCCCTACCCTCCGCCATTCTATATGTTAAACACGCAGTACTCACTTGAATTGCACGATCCACATCGCCCTGAGGCAGCACAGGAAGAAAGGTAGCGGCCATGACACAGATATAGCGGCACGGTGGTTGGAGTGCTTTCGATGAGAGTAGACGCTGTGTTATCCGCCGTAGACGGGTTAAAGCGCCAGAGAGCGCACTTCAAGGTGCAGAGATCAGGCAGAGATAGAGCAGGAGTTTTCCGCTGGGCACAGCGAGTAATGCAAGAGTTCAGACGGGGGTGTACCAGATGCAGACTGAGTGCAGCCACAAGGCCGGCTACCTGGGTGTGGGCGAGTTTGGGCGTCTATCCAATTGTCTATGTGGATCTAATCTTATCTAGCCTCCGTAGTCCACTCGCCCATGTCACGGCCACTCCGGTAGGACCGGGTAGGTTGATCACGTTCAAGACGGCCAATTGCCAGCGACTCTGCTGTTTCCCTTCCACATGCAATGGTATCCTGAACCCGGTCCGTAAGTAGGACGAGGCAGCATACTTGGAACGCAGTGCAAGTGGTGTAAGCCATGCTCGTGCCAGGTGCTCCTGAACCATCTTCCTTGAGCAGCCTCATGATCTCATATACGATGGTAATGCATTTCACAGTTACTTCAGAGCATCATGCGTTATGCTCACTTGCCAGGGCCATTGGAAAATATGATTCGAACATAGCATTCGCATAGGATGAGGTTGCCAATTCTTGAACCTGGTGGTTGAGCGGCATCGATTGCGTTCATGCCCATTTGCCCCGGTGATACGCTTGGCGTCCGATATTCGCGCCCTGAACATGTGGTAATCCCGTAGGGCGCGCATCTGTATTTTCTGAGCCTTAACTCAGCTTTGAGGTGCGTACTGCGCAGAAGGATTTACAGGAAGTCTTCTTAGGGTTGTACCACAGCAGGCTCGCCAAGGTCCTACCAACCGCCACAGATAAGATACGCGTCCATGGTATCTGCCAAGTAAGTCTCGACCATTGCAATCGGACGTGAATGCACGAACGCTGATATGCTACATGTACTTCCGCCAGACTAGCGAACTTGTGCGACCACTCCTTGTCGCAAGTGAACTGATTTAACACATGACTTCCCGCCACCGCTCCCCATCAATCGATCCTCTCCCCCGCTAATTCCGCCGCTGCGCCATCGTGTCATCGCTAACGCAGAGCGCAGAACAACATCCAATGGTCGCTCTACCCAACTTTTCCACCGCTGCCGGAGCGCTCCAGGGTACAAGGGCTTATTCGCAATGCCTTGATTGCGAATACCCGGTAGAGCGCCCCAGTAACGTAACTATCGCTGACTGCAGCGCCACACCGCCTAGTCGCGCATAACAGTGCAGCGCGCACCCGGTTTCTGCCCTCTGTGAGCCTTCTAGTGCAGCACAGTGTACACTGTGTTCCTGGATTGTTACACTTGTGGCGCCAACGGCCAACCCATGGAACGTATCGCGCTTCCGGCTCGCATCCGTCCCGTCGAAGAGACAGGGTTCGATAAGCCTTGTACGGCAGCTCCACCAAGAAGAGCAATAAGTTCCTGGTCAGAATCTGCCGAGTCGGATGAATGGACACCCTGAGAACGCTCCCATCACATGGATAACGCTATCGACGCTTCCTTGATTACGCCGCCATAACGCAGTATAAAGCTCGCGCGTGCGTGCGTGGCTCAGGCGAGCTCCACCGCTGGCCCAGTCGTATCCTCGAGCTCGACACTCTCCTCCGACGGTACACGTCCTCGCGTGAGTCACTGGCAAGATGAGCGCGGAGAACTCGTTCAGCGACACAGACGAGAAGAAGGTCCAGGTCAACGTCGACATCGACAACGTCCATGTCGCCGTTGCGGACCGAGACGTCGATACCGCGGCCCAGCTCGTCGCGGGCATCGAAGGAGAGCTGACGGCGGAGGAGTCCAATAGGATCCGCAAGAAGATCGATTGGCATATCCTTCCTTTGATGTGCAGTGAGCATCAGCTTCCTGTTTCCGAAGCACATATTCTGATGCTGACTTGATCAGTTCTGTACTGGATCCAGTTCATGGACAAGACGACTCTTGGGAGTGCTGCTATCCTCGGCATCAGGTACGTTTCGCACCTATGATGTGAGGGCCTGAACGTTGCCTCATACGACCGAATCGCTAGGGAGGCAACACATCTCACGAATAATCAGTGCGTACTTCCGAATTTCTTAATGCTACAGTATGCAGACCTCTGACTGGCTGCGGCACAGGTACAACTGGTAAGAGCGCAACCTATCGCCCAGCAGAGCGGTAGCTCACACTTGTACAGGCTCGGCACCATCTTCTACCTGAGCTACCTCGCATTCGAATACCCGCAGAACCTCGCTCTACAACGGTTCCCCGTGGGCAAATGGATGAGGTGCGGGCTAAGCCAACATCAGATCTTACGGCCTCTCTAACCATGCGGGCCGCCATAGCATCAACATCTTCGTCTGGGGTCTCTCCCTCTGCTTGCACGCGGCATGCAAGAACTTCGGAGGGCTCTTTGCTGTTCGCTTCATTCTGGGCATGTGCGAGGGCTCGATCACGGCCGGGTTCATGATCGTCAGCTCCATGTTCTACACGCGGAAGGAGCAGACGCTGCGTGTTGGCTACTGGTGTGCGTACTGTCCTTCCATTATACCAACTATACTGGGCTGACTTAACGTATCTGAAGTCTTGATGAACGGAACTGGTGAGGGGCAACACTCCTGGTCAACAGAACGTTTCGCTGAGATGATCGCCATGCTATAGCCCAGATCATCTCCGGGTTCCTGAGTTTCGGTACGCTGCACATCAAGACGAGCAAATTCGAGCCTTGGCAATGGCAAGTAGTCGTCATGCACCTTCGGACTCGTAGCTGACATGAACCCTCTCCAGGCTTATGATCATCACTGGCATCCTGACTCTCATCACTGCGGTCCTCTACTGGTACGCACCACCATAACGTAGCATATTACGTCCTTCCTGACGTTGAGTACAGGTTCCTCTTCCCTGATTCGCCTACCAACGCATGGTTCCTCACTTCCGAGGAGCGTGCTAAGGCTGTCAAGCGTATCCAGGTCCGCACATTCGCCCATCGGCTACTGTATCACGATGCTAACCCTCCCATAGGAGAATCAAACTGGTGTCGAGAACAAGCACTTCAAGATCGAGCAGTTCGTCTCACCACCCTCATATGACACCTTGCAGCATCTAATCCCCACACTCTCCAGGTTCTACGAGGCGCTCAGGGACCCCAAGACATGGCTCTTCGCGCTCTTCTCCGCGCTCGACAACGTGCCGAACAGCCTGACGAACCAGCGGCAGATCATCGTCTCCTCGTTCGGGTTCACGAACCTCCAGACGACGCTCCTCGGCTGCGTCGACGGCTTCATCGAGGTCGTGACTATCTACACTGGGGTGCAGCTCGCCGCGCGCTTCCCGAACAGCCGTGCGTACGTCGGCGCGGTCTACTTCATCCCGAACATCTTGGGGGTGTTCCTTATCAACTTCCTACCGTGGGATAACAAGATTGGGTTGCTTTTTGGGCAGTGGCTTACTGGTGCGTGGCGTGGACGACACAACTATCATGTGGCATTGAGGCCGATTCTTGTTGACCCTGTACTAGGCGTTGGAACTACGGGCTTCGTGCTCTCCCTTGCGTGGCTCTCCGCGGTCACTTCCGGGCATACCAAGCGCATTACCGTAAACGCGATCATGCTCATCGCGTACTGCATTGGCAACGCGTCCGCGCCCTTCATGTGGCAGGCCAAATACAAGCCCCGGTAGGTCCCACCATCCACCTTCCATGCATTCCCAACACTGCCAGCATTCAACGTTCAACGATGGCTCACATACCACTGGTAGCAACCATGTCCCGTGGCTGATCATTGGCATCTGCTACGTCGTCTGCCCCGTTCTGCTGCTCTACATCCGCTGGCTGCTCGCGCGCGAGAACCGGAAGCGCGATGCGGAGCCCGCGGACGACAAATACGACGACGTCTACATCGAGGTCGTCCTCCCCGACGGCACGCGCACCGAGCGCCGCGTCGACAAGGTGAGTGCACTGCTCTACTGCGACAGGTCTGGATACTTGAGGTGTATGGTGCTGATGCGGGTTTGGCTGTGTAGGAATTCTTGGACTTGACGGACGTCCAGAACCGCGATTTCAGATACGTGCTGTGACGACTTTTCTTGATGATCCGATATGTATGAATATGAGAGAATTCCAATGTATTGTAGCTTCAAGGATAGAGCTTGGGACACTCATAACATTCCGTCGGGATGCGCAAGCCTGCAGCTGGTAGATTACGTAGGCCGTGTCAAGGGAGATCATGCTGAGAGACTGAAGACGTTTAGATACGCGAATCTGCGATGATTGCCACCTCCGCAATGAGTCGCTCGATATCTTCAACAAGGACACGGCCCGCTTCTGCTTTTGTCGACTTGCGCTCCAGCAGCTGTTGGATTCGTGAAGATACCTCGTACTCTTCCTTCGTGTAGGTCACTAGGGGACGGATCACGTTAATGTCACACGTACCCGCACAGGTCGAGAAAGGGCACCAACCTGCCAGAGCCCTGTGAGACTCTACAGTGGCCGGGTCTGGAGAGATCAACTTGCGGGCTTCAGTGAGGAAGACCTCGGTTTCTTGTGCTAGAAGAAGAATCAGCACGTCCCAGCGGTGGTGTACGACATGCCTACCGTCCGTGAACGTCTGCTCGATATCGACCAACACCTGCGAAAACGACTGCACAGATTACAGTTAGCCTGTACCCACCAATACGAGGATAGATACGCACGCAACCATCATTGAGACTGTGGCTTTCGCCGTCGAAGCTCTTTATCGACTCTCCTGCTTGCGCACGGTGCTTGATAGATAGTCGGAGAATGTCGAGGTACCCTTGCGCCGCTTTGGCTTCCTTCTGTAGTGCGTCTTTCAGCTGCGGAGCCGTCTCGTTTGTAAAGATTGTATCCTGCGACATAATTATATGTGAGCTATACAACTCGAACACTGCCTTGCCGGTGGAGGCTAGTTACTCACAGCTTGAAGAGCCCGCGCGCATGCAAGCGTGAGCGCTGCGGCCTTATCAGCTAAGACTTGCAGGTCAGCCTCTTTCTGTCGCTGCACGGCAGCTTCATATCAGACATGACGTTCCAGTTCGCAAGATTATGTATGATGTGATGATGCTTACGACGCGCTCCGATATCTCTGAGAGGTCTTCGTCAGGCTGCCCTGCGGGTAAAGGGGAGCGGTACTCGAGAGCCTGACGTGCTCGCGCCTTTGCTACCTTCCGACATTCCTCGCTGAAACGATGGAGGTCAAATCAGTTATTGGCGAGGTATTCATAACCGTACGCACTACTTCCGGATGACTTCCGAATCATCTATGCTGGATTCCATGGTATGGGCGATGGCATGAAGAAGGCGTGTCTCGGTAGCTTTGGTTCGAGCAGGAAGTGCACCATCCTTCGCTGACACAGACAGTCGTGATAGTCGAAGGCTATGTGCTTGCATTGCCTACAATGATCAAGATATGAGTCTATCACCACTTCAAAATCTCCTGGAGGACACTTACAGCTAAGGTGTCGTGGGTATGCTCCGCGCGTATTGGCTTGGTATGTGCATCAGAGGATGGTACTAGCCCTTCCGCGTCACGGTTATCAATAGTCTGACATAGTCCAAACGCCACTTTCAGTTGACAAGGTCAAAAAACACCTAATTACTCACCGTAGCTGCCTCTCGCATCTTCTCCCTGAATACCATGTCGTGTTCATCGAATGATACTGAGAGCTGTCTATCGTGCTCACCTCAATTTTTCCAGGAGCTGCAATATCTCATCGAACCGCGTTTTCCGTATGTTCTCCTTCCGGTCGAGTATCGTGAGCAAGAGAGCTGTTGAGCGCTGGCTCTCCAGGTCTCTCTGCAATCTAGCACGCTCGTTCTCTGGCAAAGTCAAGCAGTCTCTTCATCAATGCGATCCACGGATCGCCTCAGCAAGTCCTACATACCGAGCTCTGAGATTATCTGCACCTGCTTCTTGTGCGCATCTTCCAGTTTCTGCAGTGCGATCTCTGAGGTCTTGACGTTTGCTTTCGCTCGCTGAGCGCGGGTATACAACGGATCAACCTGTTCCAGCGATGTAACCGATCCAGGACGCGTCTGTTCACGGCGCCTTCTCACAAGAAGTACGGCAGGTATCATTTAGCTTACAAATTTTCGTATGCGGAAGGCACCTACGCTTGTATAGCACGGCGTGCAGAAGCGACTGCCTTTCGGCCACGGACATGC
Source organism: Cubamyces lactineus (assembly GCA_022376465.1). Classification (NCBI taxonomy): domain Eukaryota; kingdom Fungi; phylum Basidiomycota; class Agaricomycetes; order Polyporales; family Polyporaceae; genus Cubamyces; species Cubamyces lactineus. The sequence goes on along the minus strand of JACDTU010000022.1, from coordinate 159,995 downwards.
GTAGCCACAAAGTCGAGTACTTCCGCCATTTGACCCTTGTAGAGTCTTTCCACATCCTCACGGCTTGACACGGGCGCTCCAGCTTCTTGTAGTGCAGCATATACTTGATCTACTGATTTCATGGCTGTGATACTGGCAAAGTTGCAATCGCACGACGAGGTTTGGACTGAACAGGTGAAGTGCCATGGCCAGTCGCCACACCAGGTAACAACGACGCGTCGAATCACGGGGCACGTGTTCGTGACATTTTGGCGCCCATCGACGCGTCGCCACGATGTCCTGCGGGTCCCGAGTCCTCGCCCCCCTATGTCGATATCGCACACACCATGACTCTCAACACGGGCAACGAATAATGTCGCAAATAAGGCAATTACACATTCTACAAGTAACTCGTGCACTTTCATCTACGGCAGCAAGAGGGTCTGCGTCATGCTCAGCTCAAGTCTATTCATGAGGGCCAGCTTTGACTCATCTACAGCTTTTCTGAGTCATCCCGAAATCTCCGCCCAGTTTCTATCGGTATCGTTGGTCAGTCTCTCGATCTGACTATGCTTCAGACTCCAGGGGCTGATAAATGGCTCGAAGCACCCTAGCTCAGAGGAAGCTCTGCACAGACATTCCACAGAAAGTGCTTCTTACATACAATAAGCTAGCACCAGCCGTGACGAGCGACGCTACTTCTCAGATATTCAATAGTACAGTAGGTTTGTTTCGGCTTTAGCATTTTCTACCCCCCTCCACTGATTCGCTGATTCGTCGGCGTCACGGCGAGTTTTGCCCTTTTCCTGTCGCTTGCTCGAGGAGGACGATGCGTGTGCTGACTTCTTACACCTCAGATACTTGTAATGCTCGGCACCCTTTCCGACCATACGAGCTGACCCAATCACCCATGGCGGAGAACGCGTCAAGATGCGTGGCGCTCCGCCAGTCCTACTCCAAACCCTAAGTTTCTGCTATCCTGAGCGGCGTCTGCGACCGCCATATTCTTGTCACCAATGGGCCAGTATTGGTATGCCTTGCCTCGATGTCCGACATGCTGAGCCTCACACGTCCTCCGTCGTCGTCCGCTCGCCTGCGTCTCCCAACGACGTACATTGTCTTCCGAGGGTTCGGGCTGGTGATTTGGTCTAGATTCCAGGCATACGGCAATAACACGATTAAGTTTAGACCGCAGCTCACCCAGAGCCTGTCTGCGCCTTCAGAAAGTTTGACCGCATTGCACGGATGTACCGAAAGAACCCGAGAGCATGCACATGACCTGGAACCCCCTAACGTCCTTTCCGCAATAGATTCAGCAGCGATAGCGGGGAAGTTGAGGTGCGTGAAGTAGTGGCGTGGAAGTGTCTGATATCACAGCGCTCAACCTTGAATACGCATTAGGTTGGTCCACAGGGCTCACTATACGCAGCGTTTGGTAGCCGCTCTGATTCGCTCGGTAGCAGTTCAAGCGCTGTCGCCCCTCGGGATTCGGCAACAATCAGTACAAGCGTCAAGAACGTGCTGTCGGCTTTGATGAGCATTCAGTAATGTACAGCAGTCCTAGGCCTGACGTCCGTCACCGCCCCGTCGAGCGCTCCAGAGGACACAACGGCTTCGTCAATGCAATTGGGCTTACCTGCATATTAACGGAGCACCCTCCATTTCCGTCAAATATGCTCTGCTCCGTGGACTTGTGACGTCCGTCCCTCATCCGATGTGTACGACGTCCGGCCCGCGGTTCTCTTCGTATCAATTGCCACCGATGCTACTCGGCAGTGGCATTGGTGGCCCGTCAGCTGAGGGGACACATCGGTCCTCGTTCCGCGAAGGGCAAGTCGGCCAATGGAAGACGGCTTGTCTCAGTTGTTTGCCTACCGCACAAAGACCGGCACCCTTCACCACGCTCAACCACACTGCGGCCGCCGGCGAACATATTCAAAATGAACGTACGAACTACTGAGCCGATAAGGTACGATCTGCAGGTTATCCTTCGCAGCCGACGCCAGTCATTCTACTAGAAGCTGAAGAAGTGAGCTCACGCCCTAGAAGACATGCTAACCCGCGTGATATGCAACGGGCTTGCCGGGGAAGCAACGCGTGCGCTTCTCTCAGTCCAAAGACATCTGCATAGACAGGTGCGTCATTCAAGGAGGTTTGTCAGCGGAACACAGGGTATTGACAGAGAAGAATGCCTGCTGTACATGGTGTCTTGCCAGTGCATTCACGACGGGTGCTGTGAATTGCACTATTACTGGTGTGGCTGGTGGAGTAAAGCCGCGGCAACCGCATCGGCCTTGATCTCCTCGTGGCGTTAGAGATCTAGATCCCCACGCTCGCCTATTCTTGCCAGGTAACGAGCCAGTGCGGCCTGCTGAAGATATCACTACTTTGGCTCACTTGCACGCAAACCAACATGTCCGCGATACTTGATTACGACTCACAAGCCTAGAGCGATACAGTGCATTACGCTTGGAACCCTCCGAAGGCCTGTGCAGTGAGGGCGACAGTCATTGACACTCTCGAAACCTCTGGACCATCGGCCGGTGATGCTGGGAACATTTCATCGGCTTCCTCATGGCATCGTACGCATGTGAACCTACTTCTTTTCTGATATGGGCATAACATACGCTGTCAATCAAGTCTGACATCACCCTTCAGGCTCTGCTCCCCAGCTCTGGCCGCAGCCTCAATCTTGACTATTTGCAGAAGCCTATGTTTCTCGACCCATGGATACTGCGAATGAACGAACCTGGACCTTGTACCAACCGTGACAAAGATATACATGCTATACATTAGCAGCATTTCGTCATCGGGACGACCGGTACCGTGCACACGTTACTCTGTCGTCCGTGACGGATCGCAGACGGTAAGGAGGATCTGGACCGCCGGCCCTGCCACACATACGTAACAGCCAGCTCGGTATATACGAGAGCGTGCAGTCCGATGGTGGCTTCTCTTTCCTGCTGCTGCGAACAGCGGATTGGGCAAAACGTGGACGCAATATGGAGGAGCGAACCGTAGGATTGGGTTGATCTCCAGGCGAAATCTTTCGCGCGCGAAGCGCTCGTTTGCGACACTACGCGTGCGCAGAGTGGATTTCGGTCAACAGAGTCGATCTGCCGGCAACGTACCCTCCCAACTGCCTAACAGGGGCCTCGCCAGTCGCACCTAGCCGTCACTTTCGCTTTGCAATCAGAACAGAAACACTCGCGAAGAAATCATCAGCATGGCAGTAGATGATTCCGCAACAAACATATATATTCGTCCCTCGACCGTGGCAGGCCCGGTCACTGACACCCCCTCCCCTGACATCGCTCTCCCTTCCTCCTGTCTAGCCCGTGCCCTTTCACTGCTACCGTAACAACAACATACAGCCTATGATGACGACTCTCCAGAACGCACCTGGATTCTACAACCCCAAGATACAGACGGTGCAGGGAGCGAACAACAAGACATTCCGGCGTGTGGAGCTGGACACGACACTCACTGGGCCTGAGTTGTTCGAGTTCCATGCGAAAAATAGCCCGGAGCACCCCGTGTTCGTCTACGACGACGATGGGCAAGAACGTGTCATCCGGTTCCCCGAGGTATGGCGCGCCATCCGCAAGGGCGCAACCATCGTCTCCCGGGACTACCAGCGTCAAGCGGACTACTACGCCAAAGTGCAGGAGGGAAAGAGCGAGAACGACCCGCCCATCATCGGCATTCTCGCCACCGCAGGTGGGCGTCCCCTCCTATCTTGCATAGCACGGACTCGCCGCTCACGCCCTTGCCACAGATTCCATCTCGTTCTACACGCACAAGATGGCGATTATGTACCTCGGCCTGACCGTTTTCCCCATTTCGACGCGCAACTCTGCGATCGCGGTGGCGCATCTGGTGTCTAAGACGGGCGTCCGCCAGATGTACGTGAGCGCGGATCCCGCGATGCAGCGTCTTGCGCACGAGACGATCGAGCTGCTCGCGAAGGAGGGGCGCGAACTCGAACTCCTCCCCATGCCGACGTTCGAGGACCTCTACGGTCCTGGGGGCGACGATGCGCTCGTGCCGATGGGTAAAGTGAGCCCGGACAAGACGTGTCTGATCCTTCATTCGTCCGGTAAGTATCGTAACACGCCTCCACTGCGAATCTCAGCTGCCGGCATGACGCGGGTCAGCGGGACGACTGCGTCCGCTGCTGTCTGTCAAGCACGTTCTCATAGCTGACACTTGTGCCCAGGTTCTACCGCCTTCCCTAAGCCCATCAAGTTCTTGGACAAGAACTACAGGAAGTGGGGCACCTTCGTCTGTAAGCCTCCGTCCTCTGCGCACACCGCGGCTTCCGTATCTAACATTTGGCGTGCCCCTGTCAGTCTTCGGCGATGTGGACTTCTGTGGCGTCAGAGTCGCCGCGCATCCCAATCCCATGTTCCGTATGTCCGGTCTCATTCTCGCAGCACGGATGGCTGAGACAGACTGACGCGCTGGCCCCAATGTCGCAGATGCGATGGGCGCGCTCATGCTGATGTGGTCGGTGAGTGTTTGAATCTTGTCGTTTCAGTCTTCTCCCGCGGCCACTAATCGCGACCACGTGATAGGTCTATACCGGCGTGGTGTGGACGATGTTCAAGCCTACTACGCCGCCAGTGGTACCGACGCCAGAGGTGTTCCTTGACGCTCTCGTTGCGACCCGGAGCGAGATTGTGTACTGTGTTCCCGCGTTCATCGAGGCAAGTGACGGTGCAGCTTCCGGATAGTGCAAGTCGGCTGAGTGCGTACGATTATTGCAGACATGGGCTCGCGACCCGGCCAACAGGGATAAAGTCAGGACTTTGCGTGCGATGGCAAGTAATCCTGCTACTGGACTTGGTGTATTCTTGGCTGATGAGGATTCAACAGATCTACGCTGGCGCTCCTATGAACAAGCAGATCGGCGACCACCTCGCATCGGAGGGCATTGCTCTTATTCCCTTCTATGGCTCGTCAGTGTTTCCATTGAACCTAGCTATTGTATTATGCTCTAATATCCATTGGTACTGTCATCGTCGTTTTGTGCAGGACCGAGCTTGGGTCGTGCGTGCGTCTCATTCCAGACCCGGATGCGATGGAAAAGTCCGAGTGGGACTACTTCCAGATTTCGCCGCACATCGACATTCGCCTCCTCCCGCAAGAGGGGCAGCCTGACATCTTCGAGCCCGTTGCGTTTGTCAGTGATTTTAGAATCTACGCATCATGGCAGCAGACGGTTGATTATTTGATATGTCAATCCTAGGATTCTCCTACTTTTACCCCGAATGTCTTCAACGGAATCATCGATGGCCGCCCGGCGTACTCGACTAGCGATCTCCTACAGCGCCACCCCACGAAGCACAACCTCTTCCGTGTGTTTGGGCGTGCAGATGACCAGCTCATGCTCTCGACAGGCGAGAAGGTCAGTGCTCATCCGTATTCCCAACACGTGTCCACACGCTCACATGCAGCTTGGGGTGCTCGCAGACTAACCCTGCTCCACTCGGTAAGTTTCATTTCCGCTGCCATATTCAATAATTGTGGCTCACGTCGCGCAGAGGCGATCCTGGTGCAGGACCCACACGTACACGCCTGCCTCATGTTCGGCCGTGGGCGGTTCCAGAACGGTATCCTTATACAGCCCAAGGAGCCCTTCGACCCTAACGATGAGGCGAAGCTGGAAGAGTACCGGAACAAGATTTGGTACGCCTCATTGGCCGGAACGATTGTCTCGATGTCTGACGTAGATCGTACAGGCCATCGATTGAGAAGATGAACGCCTTCGCTCCATCTCATTCGCGCGTGTTCAAGGAGGTATGGCTGCCAGACCTATCTTGGTGATGTAGATCATTGACGCTCTTCGCAAGATGATCATGGTGACGTCGCCGAATAAGCCTCTTGAGTACACCGCGAAGGGCACGCCCCGCCGACAGGTCTGCATCAAGGCGTACACCGAGGAGATCGACGCGCTCTACAAGCGGGTTGAGGAGTCTTCTCAAATCGACTTGGGCCCGCCACGCGACTGGGCACCTGAGACCGTGCGCGAGTATGTGGCGAGCGTCGTGCGCAAGGTCATGAAGAACAACGATGTCAAGGATGAGGACGACATCTTCCAGCAGGGCTGTGACAGGTGACTCAGTTTCGCTCAGCACGGAGGGTATACATGCAGAGAACTGATGTGGGCATTTACGAATCATGACAGTCTGCAAGCCACTTGGATCCGCAACACGCTTATCCACGCGCTGCGTGTCGCGTCCAACGTCAACACCCACGACATCCCGTCCAACTTTGTCTACGCGCACCCGAGCATCAGCGCGCTGTCGAGTTTCCTATCGCATCTCATCTCGGGCAAAGATGCTGTCGACCCTGCCGCGGAGCGCGCCGCCGCGATCGAGCGTATGCGTACGCTCCTTGACAAATACAGCGCGGGGCTCGAGCGGCGCTTCCCCGAAAAGCCTGCGGCCAACGGGCACGCCAACGGCTACGCGAACGGCCATGCCAACGGTCATGCTAACGGGGTTGGCGTGGAGACGGTGCTTGTCACAGGGACGACTGGCCGCCTCGGCTCGCACCTCCTCGCGCAGTTGCTCGAGCGATCAGACGTTGCAAAGGTCTACGCGCTCAACCGCGAGTCCTCGGGCTCAGTACAGGCGCTCGCGGCGAGGCAGAAGGAGGCGTTCAAGCAGTGGAGCTTGGACACGAGCTTGCTGGAGTCGGGCAGGGTTGTGTTCCATGCGGTCGACCTGGCGAAGCCGTACTTCGGGTTGAGCAAGGAGTCGTACGAGCAGGTGAGCTTGATGCTGCGTGTGTAGTAACGTTATTGACGGCATGTCTGTGATAGATGAGGGAGAGCGTTACGCAGGTTCTGCATAATGGTGCGTTTGATGTCCCTTCAGGTTCAGGGCAACTGGTGCTAACTCGTTTACGTACAGCTTGGCGTGTGGACTTCCAAGTCTCGCTACCGTCGTTCGAACCTCTCATCGCAGGCGCGCGCAACTTGCTTGACCTCGCCCTGACCTCGCCCATCCCTGGCGGCCCGCGCGTCCTCTTTGTCAGCTCCATCTCGTCTATGCGCAGTACGTGCTTGTTTGTACTGCACAGCGTGCGCCATAACTCATTGACAATCACACCAGACTACTCAGGCTCAGGTCCGGCTGTGGAAACCATTGAGACGGAACCCGATCTCGCGGTTGGCACCGGCTATAGTGAGAGCAAATGGGTGACTGAGCAGCTCTTCCGGAGGGCAGCGGAGAAGACGGGCCTACGTGCGACTGCCGTCCGTGTTGGCCAAGTCAGCGGTGACCAACGTACCGGTGGTTGGAACACGACTGAATGGGTTGCTGCACTTGTGCGTGCAAGCCAGCGTCTGGGTTGCATCCCGGTCAAAGACGAGGTACGTTGTTCAGAACGCTGCTAGAATGAACCTGTCTCTCAACAATCGTTGTAGGAGATCACTTGGGTTGCCGTGGATGTTGTCGCGGCGACGCTTCAGGACATGGTTGACAGCGGTGAACGTGCACTGCACCTCGTCTCGCCAAAGCCCGTCCAGTGGAACGACGTCTTCATCCCGATAGCAGAGCACCTCGGTGTCCCGACCGTCCCGTATGCGGAGTGGATTGCGAAGCTGGAGAAGTCCGCTGCCGCTGCGAGCACAGGCCCGGGCGTCGGCCAGCACGATGCCGCGCACAACCTGCTTGGGTTCTTCAAGAGCGAAGGCATGGGCGGTGCCGCGGTCCCGTTGAGCACGGAGAAGGCGGTGCGGTGCTCGAAGAGTCTGGCTTCTGCGCGGCCGATTGGGCGGGAGGACGCGCTCAACTACGTGAAGTTCTGGCAGAAAGTCGGACACGTGAAGGCTTAGGCCTAGGGTGATAAACGCCTCACTGTATATGTTGCATAGTTGGATGGAAGATCGCATAGTGGTCTTGTTGCATAGTTATAGACTGTACGTATAATTGTAAATGACTACTTCTTAGGCTTTCACGAGAGTAACTCTAAAATGGCAAGCACTCACTGACAGTCAATCGCAATGCGTTATATTGTAATGTTTAGCGTCGACGATCTCTCAAGACTGGCGCGATGCTCGTGTACTGTCATGTCGAACTCAACGTCGCCCTTGCTGTATATTCAAGTTGTACCAGGGATCTCGTATACCTCATTTAGATGGTCAACAGAGTGATACTAGGTATGTACCCAGTAGCAGTGGTCGTTGACCGCGTTGCAGAGGCCAGGCTTTGCTTCCAATTCATAGTATGATAAGTGCCAGTCACGTGACCGTCGCGTCGCGTGCGACGACTCGCCGGCGCCACTGTGGCGGCATTCGCAACAGAAGAGCGTCTCTTTATCTGCCTCTTCCTTTCTCGTCCTCTCCCACCATTCTTCCAGCCTATCGAGCCATTGCATTCATTCATCTCTAATGGACAGATATCATGAAGACCATGAGTTGGCGAGGTGTGTGGCACTTGGGGTGAGCATGCGCTGGGTAGCATGCCAAACAAAAGAACCCTCGTAGAGCCATAGAAGCGAGCAAGCGAGAGACCAGAATGGTACTCGACGAGGAGGAGGAGGAAGCTCGTTTTGCAGCGGACCTCAAGCGTGCTATGGAGGAGTCCAAGAAGGTTGCTCAAGTTCAATCACCTCCTGCAGCACCTGCGCAAAACGGCGAACCTACCTCTAGCAGCGCTTCCGCCGCGTCAGCATTTCTATCTCAACGAGCGCAGGACGAACGCGCTCGCCTCGAAAGGCTCAAGCGCCGCCGACCTGACATTGATCCTGGAGTCAGTCAGGCTGCAAACGACTCAGACGAAGAGATCCAAGAGATCCAACCTCGCGGTGCGAAAAGGCAGCACATCTCATCTGCTTCTCGTGACGGTGCACGTCGTGCCAACGCGTACATCTCTGCTTCATTTAGCAACCCTGCACCGACAGCCAGTACGACCAGCCTAGCCGGACAGAGGCCTAGTGCTAGCGCTGCAAATGAAGGCTCGGGTCTCTTCTGGGATGGTGAGCTGCGGCAGACTGCCAACGCACACGTAGATCGCCAGAAAGACAATCGTCCTGTCTTTAGATTGTCAGAGATCATCTCTCCGGTGAGGATGGCGTGTCAATGTGATACTCTCCCGACCCTGATCTGTATCCAGAAAGCAGATATAGAGTTCGCGATTGTTTCAGCCTTCTGCTGGAACTATCCTTGGGTATATAAGTTTTTCGCTCTTGGCACGCCGGTGATTGCGGTAGACCACAGCCCAACTGGTGAGTTATGCTGACGGCAGTCCATCCACCTACTAGTGACAACTTATCGACAACGATTAGGGGATGCCTCCCTCAAGGCAATCTTGCCTAATTGGATTAGGACGACACCGTTTCTGCGTAATGGATTCGGTTGTATGCATATGAAGGTTTGACGGCTTTTATTACGATATTGTCCCAGTATTCATCCACGATCCGCAGTTCATGCTAGTAAGGCTCATCAGTGGCACGGCGTCATCTCGACGATAACATTCATCCCTTCTACTAGTTGTTCTACAAGACCGGCCGTCTGCGCATCATCGTCTCAACGGCCAATCTCGTTGAATACGATTGGCGCGATATTGAGAACGTAAGCCGACCTCCATTTTTTGCACTGCCCAAAGATGTTGTTGAAACAAGTTTACTAGTCCGTATGGGTTCAAGACGTTCCCAAGCGTGCCGAGCCTATCACTCCACCTGCAAATACTGAAGATTTCGCAGCAGCCATGGTCCGCGTGCTGCACGCACTGAACGTCGCTCCGGCACTCGTCAACCATTTAACCACAGATGTGAGGGATGTGCAGGCACGTTCGATCTCCCGCTGACAGTGTCGTGCATGTCCCATGCAGCATCCGAATCTCCCGCTCAAGCGATTGGAGCATCTTCGGTCACACTGGGATTTTTCCCGTGTCAAGGCCGCATTGGTACCCTCACTCGCAGGCAAGCACGAGGGGTGGCCGAAGGTGAATCGTGTAATCTGTGATAAGCCCCGAAAGTGTCTGAGGATGTATCGTATTCAGGTGATTCTTACTGGGCACACTCGTCTCATGAAGGCCGTCATGGACATGGGCGCGGCAACACCAGGGGACAAGGAGCTCGTCCTAGAGTGCCAGGTCTGCGTCCTCTGACCCAGTATCGGATCCATATACGTCCTAACTCAACTTTTGCATACAGGGGTCTTCTATCGGAAACTACAGCACAATGTGGATGAACGAATTCTACAAATGCGCACGAGGAGAATCGCCGCAGAAGTGGCTCGAGATGACCAAGGCACGTCGTTCCAAGACACCGTACCCCAACGTCAAGATCTTGTATCCCACTGCGCAATATGTGCGCGAGAGCGTGCTCGGAGAGGCGGTGAGTTTGGCTTCCACTTTGGCCGATCATAGTGAGCCATTACTCATACGGCCATGGCGGGGCCTAGGGTGGCGGCACGATGTTCTGCAGACGGAAGCAGTGGGAGGGCGCGAACTTCCCTCGGAACCTGTTCCACCAGTCGAGGAGCAAGCGCGGGCGCGTGCTCATGCACTCCAAGGTACCATCGTCCTCTCGATTCCTGTCAACAACCATGGACCAAGCTCACGCGCGTGCAGATGATCCTCGGTACCTTCCAGGATAAGCAAGGCACCCTCGACGGCCGACAGCGTGCGTCGACGACGCCGAGCGACTCGGGCGGCAGTGAGCGTGGGGACGGGGACGACGATAGCCACAAGGAGCCGTTCGTTGGGTGGCTCTATGTCGGCTCGCACAACTTCACGCCCTCTGCATGGGGCACGCTCTCCGGGTCGGGTTTCAGCCCTGTGCTCAACGTACGTCTCGACACGACGCCTTCCGCCCTCCGTGCACGAATCAATGCTGATACCAAACTGTTAGATCAACAACTACGAGCTTGGAATCGTGCTCCCGCTTCGTAGTCAGGAAGAGATCGACCGGTTGGTGTGCTGGGAGCGTCCGCCGCCCAAGTATGCAGCCGGCCGCGACGAGCCATGGGTGAGTAGTTGTCCCGTTGTATCGCTATCAAGAATCGATCTTGACAGGATTGGTCTGTCTAGATGCAAACCGAGTCAGCTTTCTTTGTTGAGGGTGCATAGACCTCGAGGACAGAGATAGGCTGGCCTACTCTCCGATTAGACATGCCTGGCTACCTTGTTCCCTCTGTGCTGTTCTCACCATGTATGAGACCTTTGCCAATGGTAGATTCATCTTCGCGACGTCCGATTTACCATAATATCGAGCGGACAGAATCTCGCGAACATAGTACAGGGTACAGAGCTACATATCGCGATTTGGTAGGAGGTATTACAACACCATTACAACTCCAATCCAAATCCGCTACTACATACAGAGGTTCGACGACAGAAGGGATCAGGGTGGGGAAATGAGGTACCGGCAATGGGAGAGCATAAGGTTCGGAACGTAGGAGACGATGATGTAACAAGCAATAGGTCATCGTATACTATAAGAATCCCGGAAGAGGCGATACAGTGTCCGAGCCTTCAGTACTGCGGGAATTCTTGATCGAGGAGTAGGGGACGATACGGGAACTGGTAGACGGCAATGATACCCCGCCAGATCCTCAGCACGTTGGGCATCTAGCGTGTTACGGGGGAATTGCACCAAAGGATGTGATAAAGCCATTGGCGAAGGGGGAGTGCCGGGACGACCCGCGGCGGGCGAAGGCCCTTCTCGACATTGGTGGGGGCGGTGCAGGAGAACGGGTCCGCAGAGACAGAGCACTACGGCGGTACGCGTCGATAAGTGGTTCATCCCGTCTGGTGGGGATCGACAGAGACGAATGGAGCCGCGGGTTCCATGAGTTCAGTTTGAAGTAATGGAAGGAAGGTAGTGAGGTCATGGTTTCGGGGGACGAGCAGAGTTAAGACACCAGGCTAGGATATCCGTGGCGGCCTTGCCGATATACAGTTCCCTCGCGAGGTAAGCGGTAGTGGCACCTCACGGAGGTTCAAGCACATCACTCGTGCTCTCCAGTGTACACGCAGTCACACCAAGGCAGCCTACCCTCGGGCTTGTTTCGAAAACCATGTTGTTTATGATTGATCTCCAGAACGGCAGGAAGAGCTGGAACAACCACACAACGAAGTCAGGGCCCGAGCAGTATCACGAGTATGGCGGACACTCACACGCCTTAGACCAGCAATGGATGTTAACTGTGACTTCCACGGTTTGCAGCGGTAGCCCCAATGTCGTCAAAATCCCAGCTGGTAGAGCCTATGTGTGGTCCTCGGTGCTACTTGATCCGCGCTGATCTCTAGCTCTTGCAGGGCGGGTAACATGGCAATAGTACGCTGAAGCCCGTCATGTTGACTGAGCCTCTCAAGGGCATCGAGGTCATGCTCAGCTTCCGAGTCTTTATGGCGATAAGCGTCATTGCTTCGGCCAGAGTACGCCATGGTGTGGGCGTCTTGGACGTTACACACCCGCCCGACGCCCACACGTATACGACGCAGTCGGCCAAACGGCTGCAATCGTGCACTTACGTCGTATTGGGCTTCCGATATCGCGGTATGCATGACGCTCCACCACACGTCGAGATACGCTGTAGTTCCCGAGTCTTGCCAGCCCCGCGAGTCCCCGTACAGATTTCCACTTGTGAACTGGGGCCATCGCGGGTGTGCGAGGACTTCCACCGTTAGGCTCTCCAATTCGTCGAGTGACAATAAATAATCGACGAATCTCCGCACGCCTTCGGTACGTCTGCGAAGAGCAAACATATCCATGTGTTGCGAGGGTTTATGGATGCCAAGGTTCCCGTCCGTCACGGGCATGGTGGCCACGTAGTGCTCACTGGAATCCGAGTCTTCTTGCATGTAGGCTTGACGAGCCCCCCCTTTCACGCACCACCAATCGGCGACAATGTTAACGCTTGTGAGTGCATCGCCGAAGGCGGACCTAAAGGGAAAGTTGGCCAGCAGCATATATAGATTCTCCTAGCAAAGTCATATCAATCAGCCGTCTGTTAGCTGTCCATCCGTTCCGGAAGTCGGTGACATACGCATTTTACTAGGTCGAGAACTTTCAGAGCTGGTGACCTGCAGCGGGGCCTCCGCGCTGCTAGCTCCCGGAGTCTCTTCATGTTCTTCCAGCTCGAATGATCGTCCCAGTTTGGGCTGATGGCGCTGAACATATCCACCAGACGCAGACAGCGCAAGTTGGCCAGCCCCCATATGAGCCGGCAGAGCTCGTACGGCGTGTCGCATGCTCTGCATAGGGTGAGGGTCGTGATGGGGAACTGGGTTAACAAGAAGCTGTAGTTCGGCGGATAGAGCTGTGAGAGAGCCGTCATGTAGGTGTGGTATGTGAGCACTTCGAGCCGAGGTAATTTGCGGACCAGGTCCGTCCGCGCAAAAGGGATGTATGTGTGTTCTGGACAAAGTGGCATCGTGAGTAGCCCCACAAAGACGGAGAGAAGAAACTGACGTCTATTCTCACCTCCATGCCTGGATCCCCAGCCCGCGTCGACAGACAAAGCGCGCACGAAGTAGGCAAGGAAGGGATGGAGTGTGATTGTGGTAAGGAAGTTATCCACGTCCTTTGGGTGTGTGAACAGAACGTGCCGATACAGGACACGGCGCGCGCATCCGAGCCAGTCCGAGCAAACGAGGCAGCACGCAAGGAGAGTGTGATGCGATGCGCGGTCCAATATGCCCCATCGCGTCTGTTCGCTGAGAGGGTCGAATGGGGGGACTAGGGCTTTGATCACTTCAGCGCACACGTCCAAAGGTAGGCGAGGTCCGGGTGGGATAGTGTTCATGGGTAAAGCAATTCGGTAGAGGACAAGAGTCGGTGCGCAAGGGGCAACCCACAGTGGACTGGACGAAGTGTGCTTATCGTGAGCATCGTGCCCACGTCCTCGAACTTGACCGACTCATCGAGGTCATGGGACTGTGAGCACTGAATGCTGTATTAGTCTGCATATGCGGCGCGTGGGAGACTCATCATGCGTACCGTGGTGCCCAGCACCGGACGCTATTCCCAATCTCCGGTGCTTGCATGATGCTGGCTTCACTGCTACAATGGGGGAGAACGTTCACCATGGCGACTATTCTTGCACAAGCTGGCTCAGTTCAGCGAAGAATCTGTACTTGCACGCATGCAGCGCCAAGGCCATGCTCAAAGTCGTACATTCCTTAGGGATCCTTACTCGAAACCCTGTGTAGATGGCACTGCCACCCAAGTACCTCAGGCGGATGACCGACTCTTCCCGCATTCGCTCTGAATTCAGAGTCTCTGCACTGTGTTCATGCTTAACGCGACAGTAATCCCTCGCCATGCAGAATAAGAAAGACACTAACAAGGACATAGTCCATAGCCCCAAAAGATAAGATAGATCTAGTCCGCACCGAATTGTCCTCGCCCAACCTACTGCACCGGCACGCACTCACAGCACCGTCCACGCGCCCCCGAGCACGCAGAACACCATCACCGACGCGACCGCCACGAGCTGCATGCGGGCGCCATCGACCGCCTTCCACGCAGGCGCCCCAACTCCATTCGCCGAGGGCGGGAATGTCGTCGCGAACACCGCGGTCGGGTTCGGACCCCCGGAGACGGTCACCGTGGGGGCGCCGGCGGCGGGCGAGGCGGGCGCGGAGCCGTTGTTGGCGTCGACGATCGCAAATCGCTGCGAGGAGGCGTACATGACGCCGTGTGTCGAGTTGAGGAAGAGCAGGTAGTAGTCGTCCGCCGTGGGGATGTCTTGCAGGAGCAGGTTAAGAGAGCCTGTTGAGGACGGCGCAGGGACTGACGTGCATGCGAATAGTGAGATCGGATGCGTTTGAGGGAAAGAGAGGGGACGGGGGAACGGGACAGGGGACGTACCATCGCGTGCGACGAAGATGAGGCCGTCTTGGCTAAGCCGGGCGAGCTCGATGTCGACGCTGGTAACGCCATCGAGGAGGCCCTTCGTCCAAGAGATTGGGTTGACGGCGCCATTCACCCATTGCTGGCCCTTTGCGGGCTGCGAGATGACGAAATAGGCTACAAAACGAGGGGGTGAGCTGCCACATTCCTCCAACTGGTCCAATCTACCTCCTCGATGCCTTGTCCACGATATCCTCTCTCCTCTCCTTTGCAGGACAACTCTCCCTCCATCTTAGCAGGTTTAATAGGGACTCACAGTTTGCGTATGCTAATGGGACGAGGTACCACGCGCAGAGGAGACTGAGGAGGCCGGTGGGGATGTAAGAGAGCACGTGCATGTTGATGAGGTTTCTTCTTCGGCGCAGGTCAGCCAGCTGGTCGTCAAAGGATGGTCTGTGCGCGGTTCGTTCGCAGCGAATATCGATAGTCGAGTCGAGTCGGGTGGGTATGTCAGGGAGAAAAGGAGCGGCGGAGGTGGACGAGGAGGAAGGGTGGGAGGACAAGCTTGAAAGCGGGATGCAATGCCCGGCCGAGTGCTATGCGCCCATGAACAGGCGCCTGCCGCAAGCGTTTCCTGTCTTTTCCAGCACCCCTGTGATTTACCCTTGTTTGGCCCGGGTGGCGTACCGCGTATGGCATTCATCAGCGAGGTCAAGCCAGTGCCAGTTGCGCCGGCAACCATCTTGCATCTGCAGGGAGACCGGGACATCTGGGATGGACGTGCACTCGACCACGGTGTAAAGCAACACAGGAGCAATAAAGTTATAGCAGGTGCAGTTGTTGGAATGCAGAGCAACCGATGCATGTACCATTCCGCGCGGGGTGTTCTAGCGCCCATAGGGATTCACGTCGGTGCCTTGGACGCCAAGGAACAAGGAACATGCAAGGCCAGGAACACACAAGAACATACATTCAATACTCATCGAGCGGGGAGTAGTTGAACCTTTGTAGATCCCAAGCGACCTAATCAATTGAGCCTGACGCTCCATTTCGTATGTCGCAAACCTCTTGCTGCTATAGACCCAACAAAAGATATTATAATGTACAACAACGCTGAATCTTCTACCTGTCCTCCTACATCGACGTGCACCAAACTCACGGAACACGCTCACCAGTGCAGGCGGTGGTTCGGGCACTGGTATCCCGTCGGGTTCTTGTGCAGGTACTTCTGGTGGTACTCCTCCGCGTTCCACCACTCGCCCGCAGGCACGAGCTCCGTCACGATCTTCGTTCCTGTACATCGTGGAAGCGTAGTCAGCATCGCGTGGAATCGCACATGCACTCCCGGGCGGACGGGAAGGCGAGGGGTGTGTGGAGTGTACGCACCATGGGGATCGAAGTGCTTCTTCTGCACCTCCTCCGTGACGCGCTTCGCGATCTCGAGCTGCTCCGGGGAGTGGTAGAAGATTGCTGAGCGATACTCTGTATCGTGGACGGGTGTGAGATTTAGTCGTGCGCTCTCGTGCGCTCGAGACTGGAACACGTACGCGTGCCGACATCATTGCCCTGTTGGTTCTTCGTGGTCGGGTCATGGATCCGGTAGAAGAATTCTGTTTCACCTCCGTTCAATGACCAGACCTTCCTTCATAGATTTGCACAACACGCACCTACGAGCTCGTCATATTTGACGATGCTAGGGTCAAACTCGATGCGGACAGCCTCCGCATGATCCGTCGCGCCCGTGCAGACGGTGCGGTAGTCGGGGTTCTTTGCGTCCTCCTTGCCGCCGGTGTAGCCGACGGTGGTCTTGAGGATGCCCTTGTTTTCAACGGGAGGGAAGTGCTTGAGGAAGATGTGCTCGACACCCCAGAAGCACCCTGCGGCGAAGGTTGCAATTTCGGGTTGTCCACCTGGTGCGCGAGGCCATCTAGTGAGCATCGGAAAAGATCTCGGAGGATGGGGCAGACGCACCGGAAGACATGGTTGCAGTAAACGCTGCGGAACTGATTCCTCTACTGAGACTGGGCGAACGGACGAACGGAGAGACAATCGCGGCGAGACGACCGAGCATACGAGGGGTTCGCGGTTAAGAGGGGTCGGCGGGGTGCGGGGAGGGCGCGTCGATGCGAGTCTGCGGCCATCCTGCGCAAGTATAACGCAAGAACACGTGACGGGAGCGGCTCAGTCAGCGGGAGGCCCACGCTGTCGTATTCGCCATTCCCATGGCATTTGACCGTCGTCTGGCATCTTCACGGGGATAACGCAGCATGCGGAATGAAGCAGACGAAAGACAAGCTCCAGGTGGCCGGAGGTGAGGCGAGGCGAGGCAGACGGGATGAACTCCGTGTATCTCGGAGACGCTGGTTCCACGTCCCATGCCACATCGCCAAGAGCGAGTGCTTAAATATTAATGCTTGTCTTCTCAGTTTATGGCCGTGGCTCGCATATATATGACCATCTGCTGCGCTGCGAGCGATTATATTGCGATCTGCGGCAACCCGTTGCAGGGCTAGAAGTGCTAGAATGTATGGTCTGGATTGTAGGGACGGATTCTAGAGGGCGTGATTTATCGGGGGAATGATCCGCATGTGGGATCTGGCTGTATCTGCTGGACACGTATTTGTAGCGGGTGCAGTCCGAACCGCTCGAGACGAGAAGTGTGGCTTAATCGACCGCCAACGATGTGCTCGCTGCTGGAGATGTTCGTTCGCTCGTCGAGGAGACTGCACTCACCGATGCGGTCCTCTGCGGCGGCCGGCAATAATAGCGTGCAAGGAAATCACACGGCCGCATCAGGAAAAGTTTGACGTTGTAGTCGCCGCCTCGCCGTGCGCCTGCGTCCAGCGCTCTCTCCTACTCTCACGACGACACGACGCTCTCCGACGACGAAAAGCGTATCGACGCCTGCCTGGACGGTCTTGCGCTCGAGTTCGCGCTCGTTTGGACACACTCCCGCTGCGATCGTGTCTGTTGAGCGGGGCAGATCAGCCTGGGCCCTCCCCGAGCGGTTAAGCGACGACGAGTGACGCAGCTGTGTCCGCCCGAGTCTGCGTGTCTGGCGAGCCTTCGCGTTCGCAGAGTCGAGATCAAAATCACAACTGGTCTGCACACTTTTTGAACGGCCAAGATGCACCATCGTGCCCACCCCGGCCTGGGGCTCAGCTCCCTGTCTAGCTCGTCTTCAGCAGCCCAGAGCACCCCGACTCGCTCCATGAACGTCTTCAACCCCAAGATCCTCGATGCCAGCGTCCGAGACGTGACCGCCGGCCTCTCCGACGAGCAAAAGGCAGACGTCCTGCTCTACGCCATGAGCCATCTAGAGCCCGAACGGTCGGTCGCAGCCCATGCTCCTTGACCAGTCTCGTGCCCGTGTCTGATCTCCTGCCCTCTCGCCTGCATGCGGGCCCCTGTCGCGTTAGCTCGAGAACGCTCATAGAGAACGCGGTGCAGTCCTGCCTGTCAATATCCAGGCTGCCACCCGCAAACGCAGCGAAAGCACGGCTGATGCGCGCAAAGGCCAGACTGGCGGCTGGGCTGCGCGTCGGCGCGCGACAAGGTCGGTCCAGGCGGCTCTAGACGGGTCCGCGCGCCGTTCCCACTCAGCGTCCCCATGCACAGACATCCAGGCGGTCCTTGAACTGCAACCGGATAACCCAGAAGCGGCCGCGCTCATGGCTCAGCACGTCGTGAGCCCGGAGAAGGTGAGTTTATACTCGTCGCTGCTGCTTCTTCCCGCCGCCGTCCGCTCATGCCGCATCCCAAGCAACTCGTTCAACCGCGTACTACCCCGGGCTTCTCGACCGAAATATGGCGCGAGATTGTCCTGTGGCTCCCGCCGAGGGACCTCAAGTCCCTCTTGCAGGTCCCACACGTCCTATCACGCATCGCGAGCGAGTTGCTCTTCCAGAGGATCGATATTCACCTCGGTAGGCTGGCAACCGTATGGTGACGCGGCTGATGCTGATGCGTGCTGTCCGTTGTCTATCTGCCTATCTGCCTGTCTATCCTGTTCTATAGCCTCTGAGAAACGGGAGTCGCAGCGGAGCGCAGACATCCTCACCAGAATCATCACCGACGCCTCGTTCGCAGGGCATGTGAAGACCCTACGGGTCTTCGTCCCTGGGCGGGAGACGTTCCCCATAACGTTCCAAACGGGCATGCTCTCGAACGCACTCCCAAAACTCACGAACCTCCGACATGTCCACTGTTCAATGCGGTGGAAGGACATGTACACAGTGCTCCGCATCCTGGAGACCATCAGCCACCGCCTTACCGGCCTGTCGCTCATGTACGTCCGTGCCTTGCCTCGCATCATCGCATATCGCCCCTGCAGGGCCTAACGCAGGTCGACGTTACTTACTTCACGTGTACCCTGCCATTCTAGGCCGTCCGACGGAACGGGCGAACTGCGCTTCCCGCGATTCAAGCACATCATGCAGTTCTCGTACCACTCGACGGGCGGGGCGACGACGCAGGTGTACGACTTCCTCGTGCAGAACAAGACCTCGATCCGACACCTCTCGCTGCACAACCCGAACTGGAGCTTCCCGACGGAGGCGGTATCGATCCGGCACCTCACGACGCTCGACTTCCAGGGCACGTTCCCCGCGGACTCGCGCGCGTTTGCGGAGATCCTCGCGAACGGGCACCAGCTCGAGTCGCTCCGGCTCGAGTGCATCCTCGAGTGCACCGCGTCGAAGCAGTTCCGCGAGTTCGCGGACGCGCTCCCCTTCCTCCACCACTTTGCGTTCTCGCTCATGGGATACCGCGTGAATGACCACGACCTCTTCCCTGCGATCGCCGAGTTCCTCAAGGGCAGGACGTCCCTCCGCTCGCTGCAGCTCACCGTGCCCAGCGCCGACTGGGCGCTCAAGCGGCTCGGGTACGATGCGACCGTCTGGGGCGTCCTCCCCTCTCTCACGAGCCTGCGGTCGCTTACCGCAACGCTCCCAAAAGACGTCGCTGCGGCCGTAGCGATGTGGCTCGTCCCGCGCGGCGTCCACGCACTCTCGCTACAAGCACTCACCCCTGTCAACACCATCGAATTCGTCTCGGTACGTTTGCAAATCCCCCTATCCTGTCCCCCTTCCCTTCCCCTCTCGGACTTTTTATCGTTAACCTGACTACCTTCTCCCTACGTTGCACAGCAACTCCGCGCGGGCCTGCCACCCCCGCTCAAGTACATCGGCCTGCGCAACTTCCACATCGAGGACGCGACGGCGGTGATCGAGCAGGGCTTCCCGATGGTGCGCGTCGCGCGCATCGACGACGAGTACTACACCGTCGCGCGCGCCGCGGGCGGCCAGCTCCAGCTCGAGGAGTGGCCCAAGGGCCGCACGCAGTACAACGCCCGCGACTGGCTCGAGTGTTATGGATGCAGCGAGGCCGAGTGGCGCGATCCGACGCAGTTCCTTTAAATTGGGGGGTTGAGGTCCGGGGCGTGGGCGTCATGCCTGCCTGCCTCACCTCGCCTTGCACTTCTCATGGCTGAGGATCTACAGAAGAGGCGCCTGCTGTTGTTAGGTTGTGGATGAGGCCCTTGATAATGAGGGTATGACTTACGGTAGCTACTTGTGATCGTGCTTTCGGTGTGCTCTGGGACTCTCGTATCTAGTGTATCGGGCTTTTCTTCCGTCGATTGTGATTTTTCTTTTGATCCAGATGTGCTTGACCCGCTAGCCTCCTCTGTATTACTTCTTGTATACCTATGATACTAGGGCATTCGCTGCCGTCTATACCGAGCGTCGCTGTCGATTCGACTGACTACCTGACATGCCCCAGTGTGCGAGGGATGACTACGAGGTCATAGCCGCTCACACTGCGGAAGAGACACCGAACGTGTATGAGTGTGAGCTTGCAGGAAAACGCAGGAGACGATCGGCGGGAAGACGAGGTTGCGACAAAAAACCACCTATCAGAATGACGAGAGCAGCGGGAACATGATACAATATTGCTACAACGCATTGCGACTCTAGCAGGACAGCACAAGTCGATGGAATCCAGTCATGACAGGGTTGAATATTCGAACGCCAACGCAGCTCATTCCTCGGCCCAAGGGGTACTCGCACCCATACCCGGCGGGAACATGTCCTCCTCGAGCCCCCAGCCTCCTGCGTCGTCCTTGTGTTTCAGAGCCTACGCGTGTATCGTCAGTCAATTTGTGCTGTTGCTGCGAAGATACTGGACAATGGACCACCCACCTTCGTAAGGTACTCTTTGCTCGCGTTGATCGTCCGCTCGACCTTGGCGAGGACCCTGTTGTGCTCCTGTGCCTGCACGACGAGCCGGTCGAGCTCCTCCTTTGAGAACTGCGGGACGAGGTCGGCGAACGTGACCGTATCGTCTGCGGAAATCGTCGCGTTAATCTCCCCGGCGTCGATCTGCAAGAACGCGGTGCATCAACGATCGGTAAGGCATGGGCACGGGCGATGCAAGCCGATGCAGATTGCGATCGTACCATGTCCAAGATGATCGCGCGGATGTCCTCCTCGCTTTGGATGCCGACCTCGCGGCCGATGTCCGCCAGCCCGAGGGTGAGGTACGTCGCGGTGAGCTTCTTGATCAACCATACGGGCGCACGATCGATCGCTTGGTTGATGAGGCCTGTGTTCCGTTCCTGTGGGTCCCTTGAGCGTGATGCTTGTGTTACCTAGAAAGAAAACCCGACCGTACCTGATTGAACAGCTCCTGCTCCTTAGACACAAAACTTCGCAGCGTGTCGAGTCGTCCGGGGTACATCTTGACAAATGCACCGTATGGAGACGCTTTCAGTTGTCTCCCGAGCGCAGGGTGTGTGTATTTCGGGGGGCTAGATGTCTACCCTGGCGTCAGCGGAAATTACTGGGGAAGATTCGCATATGCAACTTACCTCTCCGTATTGGATGAGCTGTACAAGGACAAGTTTCTTGTACGCTTCGAGCTGAATGGCAGCGGGCACCTGGGCGGGTGCGCTGACGCATATTTCGAAGAACTCTTCCGCCTCCCGCCATCGCTTGAGTGCTCCCAGAGCAATACCACCCGCGTAGTGGTACACGAGGTTGTCGTTGTAATGCAGGTCGGAAAGGCTCGTGTCTACAGACGTGATGGGAACTGCGAGTACCGGCAGTGCGGTCGTGAAATGGCGAGTCGCCACGCATGTCTGTGAAGGCGTAGAGCGCGTCAGAAAGCGTCAAGTAAAATAGCGGCAGGCCATTATCGAATTCCAGAGTTGAGATGAGCGCATCGTTGCCACCACAAGCTAACCAATCGAGGACCGTGATAACGGAATTCCAGGACACACCTTCAGAAAGATAGCATGAAGAGTCGTCAAGTACGAAAGGTCAGGAGGGTATCGCGTGATGAGGCTGTACAAAGATGCGAGCGCATACTTCGCCTGGAGGAAAAACGCGTCAGTTAAGCTCCCGGACGATGACATGTTGTTTTGCGGTTGCAGTACAGCAAGCAATATACCGAGGCTAGAGGACGGGAAAACGGACAAACGATCTGCGGGAAAAAGCTTCATGAAGCGAAGATGGTACAGAGCCCGCACGGCGACAGGGATGTTCACCACGCAATGACGGCGAGGTTCCGTTCTCCTGTGCCCATGAGACCGTGCGGCGCAGGTAAGTAGCAGGGCTGTCTGCCAAGTCGCCGAAATTTCAAACCACATAATCATGCGGAAACAGCCGTATGTGCGTAGTTTGTGCATTTGCTATGATCCTTGCGGTACCCAAGACACGGGACAACAGCAACCCTTTGGGTGGCACGTTCCCCGTGTCATGGCATCCAAAGCGAGGACGACGGGCAATACAAATATGCAGCAGCTCTCAAGACGCCGGCGTAATGGATCCTGTTTTCCAGGACGAGACAATCTGCCTTGCTCCCGTAGCAAGAGCATACCCGTCTCATAGTATGTCTCAGCACAATGTGTGAATGATGATCCTAGGAGGGGGAGCGTCTCCCGTCCAGCAGTTCGAAAGCTGCCCGCCGCGTAGGTCTCTGACACGCCTTGTCCACGCCTAGAACGACACAGAGTTTGCATTGCGGATGCGCTTCAGGGACAGGCCAGATGCAGAATAGAAGACGACCTAGGCCTTTCCTGTAATGAGAGCCGCTGCATCTTCTGGTGCTTTGCTTGCCACACACGTGCGACGCAACCGATATCATAGGACGAACGGAGGGTGGGGCTATGCTTACATTGTTTGAACTTTCTGAAGCCCGAACGATACCCTTCGCAAGGAGGGTCACTGGAAGGTGTTAACGCCACTATGCAGGGAAGCCGGTTCGCGGACATACCGCGCTCTGGTGCGAAGCGTGCTTGCACGGGGTCAAACTGACTGCAAAATTCTTCGATGATAGAGAGCGTAGGTGTAGGCGCGAGGGATGAGTGAAGTCTTGCGGAGCTGTGCGGCACAGTTCGTATGCCCGTGTACACTACGCGTTCGAAGCTGCGGCACGTACAGGATATATAGGTAGCCAAGCGTGTTACTTTGCGGATCAAGCACAGATAGCGGATCCTGGCCACTGGACAATGTGCTTGCAAGGATAGTATCTCGCGACTCTTTCGGCGCGAATGTCTTGAGGTAATGATTGAGGGCACTTGGGTTGTTACTTGTCGTGATTTGTTGCAGGACATCGTCAAGCGACGCATTTCCACTAGCCTGAGAGGTTCCAGCAGTACTCATAGTGTTTCAGCGACCAAGATGCCTAGCAAAGGTGTGGATGGATGATGAAGATTGGAGGAGGGGGTCGTGGTCAACGGCGAGGACGGGTCCATCTTAGCGCCCGGTATACGCGCAACATACTAGATAAGCGCCCGATCGGGGGTTGTTTGTACTTGTACTTATCTTTAATTGAATGGGTATTGAAGGGATTTACTCCAATACTCGGACCTAATACATCCCAACATCTACAAATCCTCGACTACAACAACGTCGGCCACCTCGGAGGACGGTGTGCAAGGTCTACCTTCCAGCGAGCCGAGACCTCCAGCTCTTACAGCACCAGAAGTCTTCTGTGTTCCCTGCGGAAAGCGAGGGCGAACATCAATCTACCGAACGTGACAAAAGACCCTACTCGGTCAGATAGAAGGTCCGCATGGCCGAAGGAATCCCAGACAGCTACCCAGCATGGTCTCCTCCAACCTACGATGTGAATAACCCCCCAAAGGAGGTTCATTCGTATCAATTCAACGAAGAGGAAGCCGCCGACTCCTCTGTCTTCGCCCGCATGGCCAAATGGTGAGGCCTCACCCCAGCCAGCCATCCTATGAGAGCCCTCTGCTGACAGCCATTCACAGGTCCCCTGATGGTTCCACTGCTTTGGCGCAGTGTGAAGACAGGACGTTCAGGTTCTTGCAGCTGTGGGCACCTGATGAGCTACCTTGAACGAACTACCGTAAACTGACATATGTTCGCCGCGCCCAGGCCGGAGGAATTACTCGGAATCGCGGTCGACTCCACGTTGTCCTCTTCCCTTCCACGTTCCTTGACACAGTCGGCCCCCATCCTAGACTACGCGTGGTACCCATGTGCTTCGGCTCGGGACAGGGCCTCCTTCTGCTTTGTGGCGTCCGTACGCGACTGCCCAGTCAAGCTGCTCGACGCGTCTGATGGAAGGGTATGCACCCTTTTCCTTCAAGCTTGGGAAGTACCATAGACCGGCTCATCTAATTCTGCTGGGCGCAGCTTCGCGCGTCATATAGAATTGTGGATCATCGCGAACGCCAAGTTGCTCCGCATAGTCTAGCATTCAACCCTGGCGCAAATAGGTGCGTAGATCCTCTCCGCACGTCCCACAGGTACGTAAGCTCATCTTTTGTGACGTTAGGTTATACTGCGGGTTTGAGGATGCAATTGAGGTGTTCGACATTCATTGTCCAGGGGAAGGGACCCGCTTGCACACCACGCCTTCTAAGAAGAGCCGAGACGGTCTGAAAGGTTCTGCCACGCTGCAATGCTTAGACTTCTATCCAACTAACTTAGTCTGATGCTTATCGGTAGGAATCATATCGGCATTGTCATTCGCCCCCGATATGTCCTCGGCGCTGTATGCTGCGGGGTCTCTGAGCCCTTCCGCACCTTCCTCTTCCAATATCGCCCTCTTCTCCGAGGACACAGGAGAGGTACCCGTCATGTTTGTGGGTGCGGAGGGATCACAGAATGGGGCTGGATACGGCGTGCGAGCCAGTGTTTCTCAGGTTCGTTCGCATCCATCATTCACGATAAGAGGGCTCACAAGACCCTCAGTTGATGTTCAACCCAGGAAGACCGTATCTCCTATATGCGTCCTTCCGACGAATGGATTCTATCTTCTGCTGGGACCTCAGAGCCGACGTGAGCCGCCCCATCGAGATATTCGGTAGGAAGCCACAACCGATCAGCGGCAAAGAGCGCAAGGCTGCCACGAACCAACGCCTGCGATTCGACATAGATTACGGTGGAAGATGGCTCTCCGTCGGAAACCAGGTCAGTCGCCATCGCCCGCCATTCACGCTCACACGGGAATTAACAGAGCGGTCCACGCGGACGCCACCAGGACGGCGGCATTTCCGTCTTCGACCTGGCTGCGCAGCCGGACACCGCTCCTGGTGAGAACGCACCCCGGCCAGGTTCAACACCGCGAACCACGCCTATCATGCAGTTCGACGGACATCGTGGTGCGTACTTCCTTCTGCTGAATCATCATGACCTTGTGATGTGTCGTGGACACTGACCGGCCTCAGACGCGGTAGGGTCGGTCGCCTTCCATCCCATCCGGCCGCTTCTACTGTCAGTGTCAGGGTCAAGGAATTTCGACACCTCCAGTGGGGACGTTTCCGAATCGTCATCTTCGAACTCCGACGACGAGCTCGTCGAAGTAGCAGACATAGGCGCTAGCTCGGAGAAACTGCGGCGGCCATCACCAGTGACCATTTCTCGCAAACGGCCGCAGCCAGTCGCGCTAGACGCGTCTGTCAAGTTGTGGGATTTCGGTCCTCGTTCATAGTGGTTGTACAAGTTAGATTGCACAGAGTGAGTATATAAAACTAATGTACAACACAACGAGGATCATAGAGCGAGAGATTGAGACAGCGACATTGAACGAGGATGACCCTTCACTCAAAATCTTCCTGAAGGGCTGCGTGGACGAGATCAGCAGTGGACTCAGACCGTGGCTTAAACTCGCATTTAAACGGCATTGGGTACCTAGTAGACCAGGCCAGGCGGGTGAGTCTTCCCATAGCGCTTAACGGCAATGTATGTATGCACTCACGTAACAAGTCCACTGATGTAGTCTCCGCTGGGCTCGATGACGTTGCCGTTCTCGTCGACGGCCTTTGAGAGAGTGAAGGTGGAGAGCACCGACGCAATGGCGATCCAGATCGACGCGCAGGCGAGATGACGTCCCGGGCAAATTCTCCTGCCGAAGCCGAACGCTGCCAGCTCTGCGTCCCGCATCTCGGTCCTGAGACTTCCATCCGGATTGAGGAACCGCTCGGGAATGAACTCATCGGGGTCTGGGAACGTATTCTCGTCGTGCAAGATCGCCCTGAGAAACGGGAGATCGTCCGCTAAGCAGGCGCAGTTGATGCGAAGCAAACGGCAACTCTCTTACCACGAGTTCCCAACGACGATCGACCCCGCCGGCAGGTGGTAGCCATTGTAGACATCGTCGCTCGTGAGCCGATGCGGTACCGCTGACATAGTAATGAGAACCGAACAACTGGTCAGCGATGGAAGAGGGCGGCGCAAACGTGCAAGCTCACCTAGTGGCGTGACGGGTCGCCATCTGGGGGGTGAGACCGTGAGTTATAGGATGTTGCTAGACCATGTGGGTGCATGCTAACCTGAGAACCTCTTTGACAAGTGCAGACACATAAGGAAGGGCGGGTTCGTCAGAGAAGTCCGGAAGACGGTCCCTTCCCACCACCCGGTCTACTTCTGCTTGTGCCTTACGTTGTACTTCCGGATACATCAGCATCGCGAGGAAGAACGATCCTATTGCCGAGACCGTCTATGGGCGATGTAAATATATCGCTTATATTTTCCTCAAATTCCCCAGACTTACCGTATCAGATCCACCTGGAAGTGCGCGTAAGAACATTCAACAGTCTGATCCCGTCTCGCGCATCATCCCACTCACCTGTGTACGCAGCTGCGGCGACGCCGCTGATGATAGTCTCTTTGTGCGACTTGTCCTTCTCTTCGTTCAATTCGTGGAGGAGAGACAGGATCATAGATGGCGATGCCTTTCCCTCATCCTGATATGTTCCCTTCTTAGCTCGGTTACCGGGCGACAAGAAGAACTGAAGGACTACGAACCATCGCTTGTCTCACGGCCTTGTAGGGCACCTCTACCATGGCATCAGTCGCCTTCCGCCATTCTGCCGCCTGGCGCTTGAAGGTAGCGCCCGGGAACCAAGAAGGAATGTGTTTGACTGTGGATGTAAGCGTCGGTTCTCGCCCCCAGTCCACGAAAGAAGCAATCGAACTCACGGAAGGGCATGTAGTCCACAAGATACGCGCCGGCGTTCCCAGCCTTGGACATCGCGTGCAGCGCGGTCTCCGCAGTCGCGATATACGGGTCATTCTTGGGCTGTACGTCAATCCCGTATGCGACACCTAGAATGAGGGATCCTGCCATACTATCCGGGAATCAAACTAAGACCCGAAGCTTGAATAGAAGGAAGAGCAGACTCACTGCCGCAGATGAATCATGAAGTCGTCGGGCGTTTCCAGCAGCCGTCGGAGCAGCTCCCGCGCAACCTTGATTTCCCTCGGTCGGTAGCTGGTGGCTGCGTTCGGGTGGAAGTACTGATGGAACACCCTGCGGCGTTCTCTCCAACTGTCCCCGTAGCCCATGAAAACGAAGTGCCAGTCGCAGCCGACCCTGAGAACATGTTAGCGAGGACGTGCATGAGAACACGACACGGCGTACAATTCATTGAGCATGGGCATGCGGGTTCTGTGCGACATCGGTCATCATGCAAATGGGCGTGATAGGCGGAACGCATACCTATCCGAGTACAGCGCGGATCTCTTCTCAAAGAGATCATGCGCGGCTTGAGCGGAATTCACGACGATGACGGGGGTGCCGGCGAGGTTGAGGTAGATGATATCAGAATCTGCAACATGTCAGAAGAAGCATTCCGTCAGATCCACCGTCATGCGGACATGAACGGGAAATGAACCCACGGAGCTCTCTCGACCACTTTTCGTACGCAAGCCATTCGAACTCCTTGGGGACATCCAAGATGTTACCAAGGATAGGCAAGCCCTTCGGGCCTGGTGGCAGAGCGCGTCTCTTTCGCCTGACAGTCAAGACCGCCAACGCGAACACAGCAGAGACGAGGAGAAGCGATGGCAGGTCGAGGGTAGCAGCCATGGTGGCGAAGTCGGTGGGTGGGGCCGTTGTCTCCTCACTGCTCGCTCTGTGGGGTATTTATCCTCCTGCGAGACATTTGTTCTCCGTCCCGTTCCTTCATCACTGGTGCTTCCCGTCCGTGCAACGGCGACCCGTCGCATACTGTAGGAGCGTGGTTTAGCCGAAGAACATTTACGAAAAGATGCGGTCCACCAACATCAACCCACCCTGGTGTGCACCGAACCGCCTGCATATGGCTTCCACGCCCCGGCGTCGAGGTCGGCCACGCAGCGCGCATAATTCTTAGGTAAGGGAGGGTGTGAAAATAGCAGGGGCCTGGTTCTCGCAATTGCCGTTCAAGCTTTGCCTTTGCAGTCACTTCAGATCTCATACGTGCGGATTGTCGCCGGCGTCGTGGCGTGCGGACTCGGAGATCCCCATACTTCCAGAAGACCCTGCGGCGGCACGACTCCGGACTCACCAACTTGGTTCCCATGCCCTGGGTCATAATGGGAGAAGCCGCAGACAAAGTGGATATGTGGGCACGACCCGAGGCCATGAATAGCTGCTTCCTAAACTCAGATGATAGTGCGGACGTTGGCTGAAAGGCACGGGCGAGACGGCGAATCTGGCTATCGCACGCACTAGGCATTTCATATCCTACACTTCCGCGCTACATGCCCCGTGAGTCTATAGGATGGGATAGTGACATAACCACGCGTCCGCGCTGCGTATTCTTGTCTTGCTCGACTTCAATCATGACCTTAACCTTGTCGAACACCGCAATCGACACGTCCTGGCCCCCCGAGGGGATCGTGATCACGTAGTTATCGGCATCGAACTGGATCTCGCGCTTGAAGGTCACGAGCCCCTCGATACCCAATCTAGCAAGGAAGGTTATGCTCTGGCTTCTCGCCCCAACCTTAATGCCGGGAGGGGTACGTACCTTGAAACGAAGACCCCAAGGCCATTCCTGAAGGTCCGAATCACGAAAGCGTCCTCGATGACGGTTTCTTTCTCGCTTCGGGCCTTCAATGCAAGGCCAACGTAGAACTCTACGCTTGCGCGGCTAGCCATCTGGGCCATCCGATGACGCTTGTTGACGACCTCTAGAACCCTCTCGACGTGGGACTTGGAATGGAGGCTTGCATGCAAGGGCGTGTACCCTATGGCTGCAGCAAGTTGACGATGCGCCAGGACGTCTGTGCGACAGATGGGTGACCATGGGTCAGATAAACATAAGCGAGCGACAAATAAAGTCTAGCTCACCCGCGTAACGTCTGATGGGACTCGTAAAATGCGTGTAAATGGGGCTGGCGAGTCCGTAATGCCCAAATGTATCTCGGGCCACACTTCCGGAGCAGAAGTACTCCGCCGACAACATACAGCGCGTTGCCATGATGCGCACGAGGGTGTTAAATGCGGGCTCGTTGGGATCCTACCAGAAGCCATGAGGAACGCGCGTAGGGAGTTTTCCATCAGACATGCTTACCACGCAGACGTCCAGAGATGCCGCAAGTGCGCCCGAGCTGGAGACATCCAGGGTCATGCCCCTCCGCTTCTTGAGAATGTCTTGCAGTTTCTCAAAGTTCGTTTTGGGCGGCGGCAAGTGGCGTCTGGTGACCGGCCGTGAGTATCAGGGGTTCGCGCATCTTGGGAAGAAGCACACACCTCAGCACGGCCGTTTGCGGGAACGTTTCCCGGATCTGTCTGGCCACACTGATGTTTGCGAGCAGCATGAATTCCTCAACTAGACTATTCGTCTCCCGGAGCTCCTTCTGTTCCACGTCAATAGGGTCCGAAGATTCGGAGCTGTCAAGTTGGATCTTGACTTCTGGCGAGGCCAAGTTCAATGCACCTGCGGCCATTCTGCCCGCCTTAAGCTTCCGAGCCAGGTCGTTCAGTAACCGGATGCTCTCCGTCAGTTCATCGGTGAGTTTTCTAGGGACGGGCGATAAGGGGACTGTCTGGTTCCTCCCACGGATCAAATTGTGGACTTACGGGTCATCCTTGCGAATTTGGGCCTCTTCGTACGTAAACGCGGATTTTGAGGCTATCACTGATTTTGTAAACCGCACGTTCACGATCTCGGCCTCTGGAGATAGTTCCTGCGATTAAGAGGTAAGCACCCCATGCGCAAGCCGCACGTCCGCGGATGACGACACACCCATATGACGGAGAAGGCTAGACGTTCCACGTGAGGCCGCAACGAACAAAGGTTCGTCCCTAGAAGCGCAGGCAACATGTCGATCCGCTTGTCGACTAGGTAAACGGTCGTGCCACGCGCAGCGGCTTCATGGTCCATCGGCGTGTCCGGATGCACGAAGTGCGATACGTCGGCGATGTCTGCACAATGATTCATTAATTTCGGCGAGCGGGTGCGGTGTGAGCCAACTTACGGACGCCGGCCTCGATATTCCCATTCGGGAGACGGCGAGCATGTAAAGCATCGTCAATGTCTTGACAGCCTGGACCGTTCGCCGTTAGGATCGACTCCCCGCGTCGGAGGCATTAGACGTACCAGGAGGATCGATACTACAAATTATGAGGTCTCTCAAGTCTTCCCGATCCCGCCAGTTAGGATCAGTCGCGCTCTTGGGAGGCACGACCCATTTGTCGCCCTCTGGCGGGAGACAGTCAAGGATAGCCTTTCCGAACGGCCTGTACGGCACGTCGAACTCTAGCAACAATGACTCCTGTTCCGCCTCTTTGCTCTGGACCTTGCCTAGCGCGCGGACGAAGTGACCTTCCGGGTAGCGAGACGTCCGCTCCCATCGATCGATAGTCACCAGGATCTTCTGTCCAATAAGCGCCGGAGCTTGGCGCGTACGCAAGCGAATGCGCGGGAGAAGACGGGAAACTGGTGTGGCAAAGACCGTCTGCTGGGACAGGGACGTGGGGTTCGTTGAGGTCAAAGACGTGCTATCGATGTGACACACGTATCTGCGGTCTAGGGCATGAGTACTAAGCTCGATGAAGAAGGACCTCAATACGTACGACCGCCAGTTCCGCTTGATGATGCCGACAACACGGCCAGTGGGCTGTTTAGTGGAGGTTGTCTGTTTAGCGAGCTCAGTCTGCAGCACTCTGCGTTCCGCGAGTGCCTCGTCGTCTTCGCCCTCTTCTTCTGAATCGTCCGCATCGTCGTTCTTGAGGGTGGCTATTGCGCGCTAAGCGAATCCGCCTATCAGAGACTAAAGAAGGACCCACCCTCTTGGTCTACAACTTCGTCGGCTGGAGCTTTCCAGTCCTTCTCATCAAAGACTTCTACCGCTACGATGTCTCCCTGTACGGCCCGATTCATGTGCTCACGGCCAATCAAGAGGACGGGCTTCTCAAAGGCAGGCACGGAGACGCTCCCCTGCGAAGGATCGGCTCGGTAAGACGCTCACCACACGCTCGTACGTAAATCGGACTCACCTCAAGGTAATTGTACGCGTTGGCATTGAAATGGCCTTGGTGCAGCTGACCCGACTTGATACCAGCGAGCAGGGTTGCAGTCGGTAGATACTATAGGAGCGTTAACCGAAGGCGTGCAAGGCAGTGCGTTGCGATGGTACATACGTCAGGGTACAGAGCTTGACGAGCGGCGACGGCCTGCGTAGGCTCAACGTTGTCCGAGCCGGCGGCGGCGAGCAGGTCCAGTAGCTGA
This sequence comes from Cubamyces lactineus, assembly GCA_022376465.1. Taxonomy (NCBI): domain Eukaryota; kingdom Fungi; phylum Basidiomycota; class Agaricomycetes; order Polyporales; family Polyporaceae; genus Cubamyces; species Cubamyces lactineus. The sequence goes on along the minus strand of JACDTU010000022.1, from coordinate 128,227 downwards.
CTGGACTCCGGCAGCCCCTCAACGTATCTTCGGACTGACGTAATTGTAAAGGGCTGAAACACGGAAACGAACCGTCGTGAGACTCACCGGACATGCAGGTCAAGCCTTCTCGTTCTCCTTTTTGCCGGTTCGCGACGTCATCGGTCAAGAGTACAACAGTCGGAAGTGGAGGTCTAGCTTGCCCTCGAACAGGTGGCCGCGCAAGGGAAATATGGCTGTTGTACCATGCAGTCGCCTTGCGGATACCTGTGCATATTTTCAGCATTTGGCTCAGGAATATCTATGACGATTATTACCTCTATCGTTGCGGTCATTGGGAGACTCTCCCTCCTCTCGGATTACCGCAGTTTCCCTAAAAATCCACCATGTCGATCTGCCACTGGAGCATCCGACGTTCCACTTACGATCTATATTCATTGTAGAACGTCCATATTTTCTTATCGTCGGATTTGACTAGAGCCTTCAGACGATTGTACAAAGGCAACGACCGATGCCGAACTTCTTCCATCACCGTCTGTAGCAATATAATGGGTGGGCTAAACAGCGGTGATTCCATTAAGTCCATCTAGATAGAACATATGAGTTTACGACAAAGGATATTATGTTATTAGAACGGTCGTCGGGAACGAATAGCGCCGGAAGCCCTCTCTGATTTGCAGCCGTCGCGGCGACGATGACTAACCTGGGACAAAAACACGTTGGTGTCAGGCAAGACAAAGTGCCCGTCGCCAAACGAGGCGTGGTGCAGAGATCCCGAGGACGGCAGGAGAACATCTGCTTCATGCGCACAGAGACCGCAGCTATGGATGCCGCACGCAACATCGTCACGGAGGTACCGTTCCCGAAGTACTGCGGGGAGCTCTTCGTTAATCACCGCACTTAATGTGACAATACAAGCTCACCCTTGATGACCTTTCCCCTCGCAGTTTTCTTGAAGAACTTGCGCTGAGTAACCACAGCCTCTGTCCGAGGACGTTTCCTTATAGTGATCTCTGCCATTTCCACAGGCCTAGCCGCGAAGATGTTCCCAGGTAGAGATTGAGAGTTAACAAGCAAAGTGCCGCGAATCCAGTAGCCTAGCGGCAGCGTTCAAGCCAGTGTAGCCCCGAGGATCGAAGTCGAGACAGTGGCAGACGCGGTCCGAGGCAAAGAATAAGCGCTCGCCTTCCTCTCGTGTTGAAGCGGAGTTTGCAAAGTCAGCGGAGTTCTACACAACTTACTCATGTTGAGGCGGAGCTATCTGGTGGACTTTCTCTGAATGGCTCCGATTATAATCACAAACACCGACACTACTTGCCAACCGTGATACTCACAAAATGTTTCTTGCAAACATGCAGCTGCCCTTTGATACTTCTAGTCGACGTTATGGTCTCATGTGGCTCAACGACACAGCGGTATTTCCCCGAGGTTGTTACCGAATGATGCTACGGACTACGGCGCCCTGGTAGGTCGGTTCAATAGGCCTTGGAGAGGAGTATAAACTCTACCGCTGCCGATCGAATGAACAGAAGGCATTCAACTGCATACTAGCGGTTGGTTTGCGTCTGACCTGTATCAGCCATAGCGGGGAACTCTCGCGAAGTGGGTCAATTTCCGCAGGCAATCTAGGGCAGCTGTCGTCGATCAGCGGAGTCAATATGTCGATCGTCCCGGGTATATGTACCTGGGTTTCCAGCACCTACAAAGTTCGCGGCGGCTGTAAACGCATCCGCGTTTATCATTGCATCCCAACCAACGTTCTGAGCGTAGCAGGTCTATCTTAACGCCGTCAACCGTTCCTATAAGGTGTGTTCCAGATTTACTCGGGCAGCGTGTTGAGACCCTGACTCGGCCTGAGAGTGTGCACAGATGTCGGGTAGCTTGGATTCTAAAGCAAACGGACTAAGCGCTGCGTTTTGGCAATGCGCCCGCTTCAAGCAGCCGAGTTGCAGCGCGACAGTGCACATGGGATGTATACACCGAAGGATCGGCAATGGTACCTACGATCGTAGGGCCAACTCGCCGAACTACGATTGAAGATCCCGTTCTACATGACAGGTAGAGCCCGCTTGTCTCTACGGATCGTATCGAGATGATAGCTTATTGCGAATGTTACAAGATCCCTAGTCCACGCAGCGACAAAATGCGGTCTCTTACGTGGTCGCCGCAAGGGCCATCTCGCTATGTACCCAGTAAGAGATGAGGACGTCCCATGTGGTGAGCACGCTCCTCGTCAACATGAAACCTGGGCTTCAAGACGTTTATCAACATGGTCACAATCGCCGCTCGCTTACTGGTAGGTCGCGACACCGCCTTGGTCAATACATCGGGACCCGTCCTGCGACGGCCTCCGGTTGGCTTGCTTCCCAACTGACGTGATGCCGCAGATTGTTCATGTTCTGCCGAAGAGTCATCACTGTACCGTGAGCGGAGAGCGACTGTATTCCGCGTCCCGTTCCTACTTACAAGGCGCGCGCCATTCGCTTTGCATGTCTCATTCAGCCTGCGATTCCAACAGATCACCTCGAGGCGAGCGCGGCGGGCTTCGGTGCTATCCTTGGGGCGGCCGTATCCAGGCGTCACTTTCCTTCGATATGAGTCGCGCGTGGACATACAGTCGTGCTTCTACGCGGAGGTCCTTTCATTTCTTGCCCTGCTTCCAGCGACGATCCGCGCGCTCGCAGGCGATCAACTCTTCGTCACGTACAGCGAACGTGCACCAGATAGCCACTCCTGAACGGCGTAAGCGGGAATTGCGGAAGCACTTGCGGCTCAAGAACCTGTCATTGACGACTTCATCGGCCGCACCTTCCTCCTATCACTGGAGCGTAGATATGCGTACACCTTAGCTGGTATGTCCTTGGAACACTGGGAGCTCAAGTACAATGAACCGCCCGTTTGATATCTTCATGTGGATGTGGTCAAGGCCGTGACATCCCTCATAGCGCCCCTCTCCATCAATATGCCTGCAGGGAGTCTATGGTACCTACTATGGGAAAGCCGACGCTGACAACAGTGGTAATAACCGTGCTTTGCGTGGACGTGGTAGCTGTGCGGCGAGCACCTCAAGGTTTCTCCCACCACGAGGGCGGTATGTAAACAATCAAGCCGGTGCAGGGTGTGTGGCTATATTTTATAAACAACTAAGAAGTTGTGCAGGACATCGCGCAGGACTTGAAAAGATTAGAAAGCTGTCGGTGACTGGGGCATGCCGGATGATCATTTGTATGCTGGTACGGGGCTGAATTTCGCTTTGATAGTGCCTGGAATTCATGGCCAACCTTCTCCTTCGTGTACGGGCCATGTAACGTGTTTGGGTCTGGGATGATCCGTGGAATATCCAGCGCGAGTGAACATCCTTCGAGATCCTCTGCAAGGCCATTGATCCGTAGCTTGACAATTGGATATAGCTGTAGCTCATTATATTGGATTTAGTCTGCGCTCCTCACCTGGATGTGTAGATCTGCTCACTTTAAGGTTGCGGGTAACTCGGATGACGGAGGAATCGGGTGTTCGACTCGAATTCTGGGAGATGTCACTGGATGTATACATGGAGCTGAATAAAAGGAGATTGCGGATCGAATCTACTGTGCCTATTTGAGAGGAACTCAAGAATGATTGAAAGCAGTGCGTGCTGGAGTTGAGGGGGTCGATGCACGATTAATAGTAATTTATATGTTTCTTTGAGATAGCTAATAGTAGCCGACCGCCGACCGTTTTTGGTCGGTACCGGAAAGCTATTGTAACTGCCCCAAGGAAAGAGCCACTCCCTCGTAGCAGTGCCATAGTGTACACAGACTCGGAGGCAGCATCGCACAAGCGGCAATTCCCTTCGCGCTTGCATACCGGTTTGCATGGTGGATGAAACGTATCTCGCGGAGAGTCCTCAGGCTCCTCACAGAAGTTCAGGCCCGGGCGTGCTCACCCCCTGCATATCCGTACCGACTACAATCATCTGCTTGATTTCTGAGTGACCACTTTGCGCCCAACTTGAACGTACGGTTGGTCATCCAGTATCACTGCTTTGGGGAACTATCGCGATATCGGCGGTGACCCGTCTATCGACAATTTATGAGGTTAGGTGTTGGCTATGTTGTTGAGTTCGCTAGTGACTTATTCAATGCAACGAGTAGAACAGAGGCGGTGATACAATCCTAGCATCAAGGACAACGACGACTTCACTCATACCACCGCTCCCGCAGGCGTTTTCGCGCCACCATCGGCTTCACGACCACGATCGCGAGCGCAAGGCCGCCGATGGTGAACACCAACTGCGCCTTGTTGAAGTTCTCGCTCAGGACGTCGAACGTATTCGACGGCGCGACCCGCGTCGAGAACAGGTCGAGCCCATACGCGAACACTAACGATGTTGACTCGAGCAGCGCGGGCGACGTCACGATCCGACGCGTCTTCGCCACCTGTTCACATACACGCATGTATAGGTCAGCTGGGTTCAAGCACAAGAGCGGAGGTGGAGGTGGAAAGCGTACCTGGTAGTGGTGCGAGAGGACGCGCTTCGGGTCGTCTGGGATGACGGGATCGTACTGGACCAGCCACTCCTCCATTTCTTGCGCAGTTGGCTTTTGTTTCGGCCGGCGCGGATCAAGGAAACGGCGGGGGAATGATTGGATCTGATTGTTCTCATTCGCAACTGTATGCCAGAATACGTTAGGTCCGTCAGGGATGCTGGAGGGCTGGCAATGACCCACCAATGATGTCCTTCATACTGATACCATAGCTCGTCGACGTGGTCGCCCACGTCGTGATACCACGCGGGAAGACATACGACTGTTCGTACACGCTAACGGACGTCGTCTCGTTTGCGAGCGACGTCAAGTCCGAACTGTCACAACGGTCAGACCTAGCGCGCACACGAGGAAGTTTCAACACCATACCTCTGGACCTTCTCATCGACGCCGTGCCCCTCGTACAACTCCACCGATACGACGCGATATCCCTTCGACTGTCCCGGCCCAACCTCGTTGTCGTAATAATGATACACAAGCCAGTTCTCCACCAGCGTCGCTTTCACATCGCACACGCCGTCCACAGACGGGAGCACCGCGTGGTAAATCACCGTGCCCTTCGCGCCATCGATCAGGTACACCCCGCACGTCGCCGCGTTCGACGGCGGCACAGAGCCCGCCGGACCTGTGACGACCCCGACAAGGTTAGGGTTCAGGTACTTGTACAGCGTCGTGCGGTTGCCCAGGACCTTCCCGAGCGAGGCGACGGGGTCTGTGGGGCGCGCAAAGACCGTACGGATGTCCTCCGTGGGCGGGAAGGGCAGCGTCCACGTCGGGTACGCGATGTGCCGCCCGGTGAACTCGACCTGGGGAGGGATCTGATGACCGGTAAGGCGGCGCTGGCCGGGGGGCCCGGACTTGAGCGGGATGCGCAGTGACGGGAGTGCCTTCTCGAACGCCTGCTGCGCCTCGTCCGTCTCGGGGTAGAGGTGGACTTGCAAAAATTCGTCGAGGAGGACGACCACGCGCCTGGCCGAAATGCGAAGCAGGAAGGCCTCGACGATAGGCCCGGACACGATGTCGTGGCCCTGGAGGACGTCCCCGGCGGGCGACTTGCCCCTTGCGTCTTCGCCGGTCAGAGCATCTACGTGGAACAGCACGGTGTCAACGAGGCCCTAGGGACGGCGCGAGGAGGGGTGAATCAATGAGTCAGTGGGCGCGTATCGAGCTATAGGCGGCGATCGTCTCACGTTGTTTGCCTTGCGCTGCGTGACGATGACGACCTGCGGCGTCTCGCCATCGCTCACGGTGCGAGTCACGAAGAGCTTCGCAGGGATGATTTGGCCACCCACTTGCGCCGCCCATCCGAGGCCGAACACGCGGCTCCAGAGGACGTCCCCATTCGCCGAATCGATGCCGTAAACCTTGCCATAGGACGTCACCGCGACGATGACCTTTCTGAATCCAAATGCATCGCGCGACGGGGGCTCGGTGGTGTTCGCCGACGGGGCGACGGAGGCGCTCACCGAGGCGTACGAGCCCGTCACGAAGCGCCGCACAAAGTTCGCGGCATACTGCGGGAAATCCTGCAGCGAAGCGGTCACGGTTGATTCCACACAGAAGCCGACGAGTTGGAGCTTTGCGTACCTGCGCGTCGGTGAGCTGGCGCCGGAGACGCGTCCCAAACGTCTCGTTCTCGACGCCGGCGTGCGCTGCGACTTTCCGTTCGGGCAATTCGACCATTTCGGCAACGCGGATGTCAGACAGGCCCTCCTCGCGCGTCCACTGCAGCTTGTCGTGTTGCCAGAGCTGGACTGCGCCGGTGGATGTCGTGAGGAACAGCCTCGCGAGGACCCTGTATGGTTCCGGATTGGCTGCGTCCACGGCGACCTTGAGAGAGGTGCTCTCAGAATGAAGCAAAGCGACGAACGAGCGGAGACGAGCAACGTACGTGGCTGATAATGCCGTGCTCGTTGGTCTTGAATGGGAAGGTAAATCCCGTAACGAGGCCCTTACCCTCCGCGAGGTGCGACGCGAAGATATGAGCCGAGGCTTGCTGTGGGAAGGTGAGCACCATCGTCGTCCACAAATGGGACCCGACTCACCTTGAACGTGTGCGACCAGAAGACCCGGGCGATGTACGGATAGCCATCGACATCTAGACCGCCGGCGTAGATCGAATCTGAACGTTGTGGGGAGCTGTCCTGTGAGAAGACGGTCAGGATGGTATTCGGGCACCCAGTGCTGTGCTGTACGTACAGAGTCTGAGTACTCCCAGATTACCTTCAGCCCCTCAGAGCTTAGCCTAATTACCCGACCAGAACCGTCCTCCTTGACGGCAACAAGCTGTCCGTATTCGGAGACGCCGACGTCGTGGACGGATTTGTACGCCACCCCCTTGTTCACGGCGGGCTTCGCCTTGAGGCCCGGGGTCAGCTGGAATGACTTCAAGACCTTCTCCTCGAGCCACACGAGGTGGGGGTCCAGTTCTGGCGCTCGGAGGTCGCGCAGGACGACTACGTCAGAGAACCCAGTGGTAACGCTTGAAGGAATGGCACTGCTTGCAACTAATTCGCCGGTAGCGGGAGAAATAGACGTAACGTGCAGCGTGTACGACGAGAAGGATTTTGCGAGGCCGAGGAGATAAACGGTTGAGGGCGTGGCAACGATCTTCGAATAAATTACTAGGGACCTGGGTGATGAGCGTCAGAAACTGCGGTACTGAATTCGCATCTCTGGTGCGCATTGCGCCCAGTTCTACAGGGCCATAACGAAAACAGGCAAGGCACGCGGCCAAGTGAGAAGGGCGCTCGTACTCACGTCTGGTCTGGTGCACTCCATCCCCACTTCACGTCTCCGGTGTGTCTGTCGATGCAGCGCAAGACGTGACCGTCCGTGAGGACGTAAACGTCCTTGGCTTGTTCCCCGGCCCCAAACGCGACCGCCGCACCCAACGCTTCGGGCTCAAACAGGCGTCCTACCTCCGGGCTGTGCAGTCGTGATTCCAGGAGAAGGTCCCCGCTGAGGGTGTCGAAAAGTCTGAGGTAGGCGCCGCCTAGACCAGACAGGGCCGCTACCACTGCACACGGTATCCATACTTCGTGAGACGTTCGAAGGGTCAATATGCCGAGGCGTACCTTCGTTATTCTTGCGATATGCCAGTATGCGATCGTCGTCGTCGAAGAGGTGTCGCCATTCTGTACTTGGCAGCGTCCGTCCATGATTCCGTCCCGCATCGTACACCACACACAACCAGCACACTCACCTAGCGAGCCGTTGGCAGGGTTCAGCGCTGCGAGGACATTGCTCTGCGTGGCGGTGAGGATGACGCTCCGCGTCGCGCCGTTCTCATATTCGCGTCGGTGGAAGGTAGGTGCGGTGGCTGGAGACTGGACGAGCGGGACGCCAGCAAGCGGTTTGTGCCAATCAACGACGCCGGCCTCTGAGGCATGCAGCGCATATGCGCATGCTGCACTGAGCAGTAGAGACAAGAGCCTCATTGAGGCTCTTTAGACTAGGGAGAACAAACGGAGGGTGTGGTAGAGTACAAGTTCGCTGTGCTCGCGCGCTGCTGTCGGTACGTACGCCTGTCGACGCGGGGCAATTGGCGCTTGTATATGGGCGCCTGTCGCTTCCTGGGATATGTCACTACTGGTATGAGATTGGCAGCTGGTTGAGTCTACTGTGGCTATTTGAGAGCAGCTCGAGAATGTTTGAAAGCAGTGCGTGCTGGGATTGAGGGAATCGATGCGCAATCAGTCGGATGCACACCACGAACTTTGCATGGTGGATGAAACGTATTGTTCTAGTAGTATAACCTGTGTCGGATTCTCCATACCATGAATCCTACCAGCGCAGATCCTTGAAACACGCCTCCGGTCCGAGTCTACTCCTAGTACATGCCTCCCGCCTTGCTATAGATAGTATGCACTAATTCTTCAACATCGTTCGTCATTCCCCCGAGATTGTCCTCCATCACCAAGTCTGATGGCTTGCAGTCCTCCAAGCCAATAATTCGCCATTGATAAGTGTACGGCTTCCCCGAATCTCCATGACCACTCGTGGTTTCCCCGCACTCCGGGTCCGGAGCGTGAAGTACGTTCCGGCCATAGAGGTCCTCATGGGTCACGTCTAATTCGACTAGCGTCCGCACCATCTCCTGCAATTGTTCTCTATACGGAGAGTCAGCGAAAGGAGACACCTAGGAGCTCATGGACTAACAGCATTCCAATGGGTACGGTCCTCAAAGTGCTGGCTGGTGGCCCAAGCTTCTCCAACAGGAGAATGCCGAGGGAGGCATACGGATTGGGAGGTCTGAAGATATCAAACGTATCCTCCGATCTGGGGAATTTGGCGTGAGGGTCCCAAGGTTTTATGACGAGTTCTCGGAGATTGACGGATCCACGGAAGTACCCGTAGCAGCGAGCTACTATGATGCCTTGCACGCTGTCGAGCAAGCGGTACATTCCAGCTTCGTGGTGGAGATTTCTGCCTGTAGTCTCCCTCGCGATTTTCGCAACGAGTGGAGGCAGGCGGAGGCCTGGGATGGGAGTATTGTCGACAGACAATACAACTGCCTCCGACACCTCGTAAACTGCCGACCTGCCGGTGACTGCCATCGGTGCATCCTTGAGGGATAGTCTGACTGTCAGCCTGCGCTCTTGACCTGACACAGGCTCTGAAGCACCGCCGGAAAGTTTCTCAAGTGAACGTGTTATCACGTGTTCGTCTCTTGGAGGATCGTCGAGGCTGGGTATGAGGGGGTTTACTCGTGGCAGGGTTAGCTCAACGGGTCTTCCCTGGTTATCCAGAGCCAAGCCGTCAAGGCATATCTATCTCATCGCCGACTAATAAGAGGCAAGTCTTTCGTTATACAAGTTTATACGCACGAAGTCGATGGCCTCTCGCCCGAGGTGGTGGTGAAAATCAATACAACCACCAGGCTGTGCATTGTGGCTGGCGACGTCCTCGAGTACCGATTGTTGCATCCTGGGCGGTTCGTGAGAGAGGTTGCGTCTCTATGATATGTGTTTGGACTGTGGTTCCTGAAGTAGAATTGGTAGTCTCATACTCTTCTTCCGATGAGGTTGCCCGCGCCACGCAAGCGGCGGAGTTGAATTCGTGACCTTCTTCACAGCCTACTACAGGCTCAGGTTACGTTGAGTCGGCTCGTCCTAGCCAGGCTTCCTCCCGGCCAGACTCTCTCCGCTGTGCGCACAACTAATCATTCTACACGTATCCATAGACTAGCAGGGTATATGCGGTTGCACACAAAGCCGTGACGATTTTACGCCGAGGCGGCATTGTAGGAGCTCGGGTCGGGGAGCTCTCCTCCCTACGTGTTCGACGGCGTGACCTGCGTCGAGAACAGGCCGATCTTCGCCACCTGTTCACATACACATACGTATAAGTCAGTTGAGTCCATGCACGAGAGCGGAGGCGAGGGTGGAGGACGTACCTGGTAGTGGTGCGAGAGGACGCGCTTCGGGTCGTACTGGATCAGCCACTCCTCCATTCCTTGCGCAGTTGCAGTTGGCTTTCGTTTCGGCCGGCGCGGGTCAAGGAAGCGGCGGGGGAACGATTAGTTCTGGTTGTTCTCATTCGCAACTGCATGACAGAGTACGTTAGGCCCGTCAGGCAGGCTGGAGGGCTGACAATGACGCACCAATGATGTCCTTCATACTGATGCCGTAGCTCGTCGACATGGGCGACCGCGTCGTGACACCGCGCGACGTCGTCTCGTTCGCGAGCAACGTCAGTTCCGAACTGCCACAGCAGTCAGGCCCAGCGCGCGCACAAGGGGGATTCATCGCGATACCTCTAAGACTCCTCAGCGACGCCGTGCCCCTCGTACAACTCCACCGACACGATGCGATATCTTTTCGGCTGTCCTGGGCCTACCTCGTCGTAATGATGATACACAAGCCAGTTCTATGCCAGCGTCGCTTCCACAGAGCACACACCATCCTGTCAGAACAGGACACCAAATCTGGACACGAGTTGGGCATTGCACGTCAGCGTCCAGCAACCAACGAGTTGAGCGAGCATCGCATGTGACAAAGTGTATTGGTCTTTCTGCCGCTGGTGCGCTAAGAGGGTGCGCTCACAGGAACGGCCAATGCCAGGCGTGTGAGTCTTACGGGCACAGTCCTCTTCACCCAGGCCCTTCGTATACCTAGTGAGTGTGGCATAAAATTGTAAGTGTGCTCTTTACGCAGACAGGTGCCCGACTTCGAAGGAAGTCGCGAAGTGCCGGAGAGTGTGTGTCAGACAAACACGAGCATAGGTTGCAATGTCCACGAGAAAAACGTTGTGAAGGTCTCATTAGCGACGTGGCGCTGCATGCGTCAGAGACTACTCTAAGCTGTACGAAAAGACAAGCTACGTCAGCGTCGCGTTCGCATTGCAGGGTGTAGATGTACGGAACACACCTGAATTAACTAGGCTAAGGGTCTCCTCTACTTGAGCTTGGAGAAGAGTTTTGGCGCGACGCAGCCCTGGGATGAAGAACACGGATGAGTATTGGTACAGCGATGGAGATAGAGGCTCGTGGACATACGTTGACACAGTGCATCATGCTGTACAATGCCCGTCAGTACTGCTCTGCAGAGCGTCATGACCGTTGAACACTTACTGGTCTGTTTGAAGGAAGAGCAGCCAAGGCAATTTAAACGTGAGCAAATTATCGCGTGGGACTTCTCTAAGCACTTACAGCTACAAAACCCAGTCAGCACACCGTACATACACTGGCGTAGAGACACAGCAGACACTCACAATTCCTCAATGCAGTCCTCGCCCTTGAAGCCCTCGCCAGCGTTGACCTTCTCCTCGCAGTGCAGGAAGTGCTTCGTCAGCGGCGCGCACTTCGCCGACTCCGCGCACTCCTCCTGGAGCGCAGGCAAAGGCTGTCATGTCACACCCACCCGTCCCGTCCACAGGCCCACACCCCACACGTCAGCATCGCGCGCACGACCTAACAAAAAACGCAAATGGTCTACGCACGTCTTCAGGCTCCTCGGCCTCCTCCTCCTCTTCCTGGGGCTCCTCCTGGGCCGCCTCCTCCTCCTCCTGCTGGGGGGCAGCCTCCTCCTTCACCTCCTTCTCCTCGGGAGCGTCCGCGTGCACGACGGGCAGGAACGAGGAGAAAAACGACGAGAGACTCATTTCTGGCGCACGATGCAAGAGACAGCGAGCAGCAGCAGCAGCGGTGACGCAGAGCGACGACGAAACGTAGGCAGTTGGCGACGTTCAACGACCGAGAGGCCCGTACGGCTAGTGTACGGCTGCGAACGGAAGAGCTCGGGCGCTTCTAGAGGCGCGTGCAATCGGCCGTTCCCGATTGGCCTCGTCCCGACTCCCGACGTTCTCCTCCCTGGGCTCACCGCCGAGTCAACAGGGATTTTGAGTAGCATTGAGAAGGTCAGTTCGAATAGGTTGCTCTGCGGCATTTACTCTTGGTCCTCTCACCCCACCCCGTGGTGTGCACTACGCGGCTCAAAAAAGAAACGACACTAGTAGGGTTCGAACCTACGCTCCCAGAGGGAAACAGATTGTAAGCCATACGGTTCTAATCTGTCGCCTTAACCACTTGGCTATAGTGTCTTGTTTCATGGGCGCTTGTAGATTTCTCCGTTGGGCGCCGGCGTCTTGACAGAGTCTGAACGCCAACAACGTCGAACAAGCTTTCCTCGGATCCATGTAGACCACCGATTGCCCTGGAGATGGCACAAGCCTTGATAACTACTCGGGTAGTACTTTACAAGCGCAAGCGAGCATCGCAATATGATGCATCGTTCAACGACTTCAAGACTGGGGGGCCCTGGTACTCATGCTCAGGAAGTCCGTCGTGAATCGGAGTGAGTGATATGACGGAATGGTGCTGAGCAGACAGTGAGCCAAGCGCGGCGGCCGACGTTTCTCTCGGAACGGTATGAGCACTGACGTGGTGGATCATTAGGACAGTCGCTTGCTGAAAAGAGCGTAGTGGGCAGGAGAGGTAGGTGCCGATGGCAGAGAACATGCATGTGCAGCGGCAGAGGCAGTAGCCGCCAACGCCACCATGACGGGCGGTCAATATAAGCAAGGTTAAGTGACACAGCCACATGTTTCGATTAAGCTGCGCCCAGGGGAGGATCTGGGGGATCTGCAGTTCTGTCCACCACTGCGAGCGATGGGTTCGCCATCGCGTGCGGTCGGACGGAGGTCTGACACGATTTCAGCCTCGACCAGCGCGATTGGGCGACCATCACGGGGGGTGAGATGCGAGAAAGAGAGGAGGAGTGCTGTAAAGGGGACGGATGCATGGAGGGGGGGGGACGACGTGTGTGGCATGGAGGAAGCGACAGAGAAGAGGCAATCGAGGCCGAGTACGGACAGCAGGATGCTATTCCTCCTCCGCCGACGTCTCTCCCTCCTCCTCCCTCCCGCTCCTTTCCCCGCCACGTCCCTCCTCCATGTCTCCCCCCGTTCCCTCCCAACCCCCTCCCTCTCCTCTCCCCCGTCTGTCCCTCTCTCTCGTGCTCTCTTTTGATCTCCCATTCCCCTCCGCTCCCTACCTTTTGGCCCCCTCGTCGACGCCCCCACGAAGCCTCCATCCGCCGACTTCGTGAGGCATGTCGCACATCAATCTCAATCCCACCTACGGCGCCCTCTTCATCGGCGTCCTGGTATCCTCCGTGTGCGCTTCTTTCCTTTCTCTGCACACCCACGCGGCGCTCATTATGTGCTAGGCTGTTTGGCGTGACGATGCTCCAGACTCTTGTCTATTTTCAGCAGTATCCTTCGGACAGAGCGTGGAGGAAGCTCGCCGTATCTTGGCTCTGGCGCGTGCTCGTTTTCACATACTTCTTTAGTTCTGTGCTGATCTCGATCATTGTTTAGGTTCCTGGACGCGCTACACCTTGCCCTGAGCGCGCACTTTGTCTATCATTACCTCGTTTCGAATAATGCCAACCCCGACGCTCTTTCCCAGATCGTGTGGAGTTTCAAGGTATGCTCTGGTTGTCGATACTACTGCACACCCTTGCTGAATGTAGCGTCCAGCTCCGAATTGTTGTCGACGTAGGTCACCTTGACTTCCGCAACGTCCCTGGACTCACCCCCATCAGAGCCTCGTCGTCTCCTCAGTACACACGTGAGTAGAAGCCCTCATCATCGATCGTGGCTACGTGCGTGCAGGGGGACTAGCGCGCGTCAACGTTACTCATTGCATGCTCGCTAGTCTGTACACATCCCGCTTGTGGACGCGTAAGTCCTCTTGACAATTCATTCGACCGGCATCGTACAAACATGGTCGTGGACTAGTTCTCGCCATCGATGCCCGCGTAGAACCCTTTGGCAAAGAAGCCCGCAGGTGGAGCAGACAGAAGATGCCCGTGCATGCTAGCGCGACGCACTGGATAATGCGCCGCGTCATGCCGTGGTTCGTGGTAGGTCGAGTAACGTCGTCGTATTACCAAGATATCAACATGAACTCACACTTCGCAGAGCGTGCTCGTGATTATCGGATATGGTGCGGCGTCGCATACACTCATCTTATGCATGCACCGTACGCTAACGCGAGCCACCCAACCTTTCAGCAATCGTAGTTGGTGCGTACGGCGGTCCTCACGCAAATTCCGGCTAACGCTCACCTGAACAACCACGTTCGTCTGCAGTGATGTGCTATGAGACGTGAGCCGAACGACCGCCACATCCGCGTATCGCCCGCATCCTAATACTGCCCTCGTGTTTCCTTCTGCAGCATCAGGCTCGATTCATTCGACGCCCTCGCACATTCGCCCGTACGTCTCGCATCATTCCAACTAGCTCGTCGGGGACTGCAATTGAACTGACTTGACGTTGCTCTGGCGCCGCGCAGTGCGCGACGTACGTTCCCCTGGCTTCGTCCATTATTATCGACGGGGTCATCGCTGGGACGCTGTGCTACTTCCTGGCGCGGTGTCGCCCTAAATCTGCGGCGTACGTCTTCGTTTCGTTGCATGGGTGATACCTTCGGGGCGCTTGAACATCTGGTCGTGTTTTTGTAGGGTGAACGGACCGATCAGGACGCTTATGGTGTACACCGTGAACACTGGCGTCATTACAAGGTACGTTACCTTGTCACTCTCGCTTTATCTTCCTGCGTCTTACTGCTCATCCCGATCGTGCCAACGTGTGTAGTATCTGTTCCGTAATAACTATGGCAATGGTACATCCACCTAACAGTCTTTCTCCGAGTGAATGCGGCTAACAGAACACTTAACGTTGATAGATGGCCGCATTTCCGAAGACGTTCATTCCTGTCGCGATAGAGTTCCTTGTGATCAAATGTGCGCGTTTCTATGCTCCTTTTCCCTTTCTCTGTGACTGATGTCCTTCAGTGTACATAAACTCCTACATGGCCATGTAAGTCCACCCCCCTCTTTTCGCTGTCTCTCATCCATGGACTACTTCACTTATCCCTCGACCCCATCACCAGGCTCAACGCCCGCACTTCTCTGTACCCCTCATCCAACCCCCGCCATCGCCGCACACGGACATACAGCTCCTTCTTCCCTCCAGCACGCGCGCGCCATCCAGTCCGGCTAGGAGATCCACTCGACCAGAAACACTCCCCCTTTGGGTCGTTCCCGCCCTTCTCCGCATCCGCCTCCGCGTCCTCCATCCAGCTCATCCATATCTCGCAGCCTTCGCCCAATCCCTCCCACGCGCTCTCGCCGCATAATGCCCCCCGTGCGTCCCCAAACGAAGCCGACGCGTATCCCGCTATGGGAGAGACGACGGAGTGGAGCCGCACGAGTCCCCCGCAGACGCTGCGCGTCCCGCGGCTGAGCCACCCGGACGTGCGCACGCACGAGGGCGTCGTCGAGACCGTCCTCGGTGTCGGTGTCGGCGTGAGCGTTGCGTTCCCCGCACACCCGCACGCGATCGCGCTCGGTGGCATGCCGAGGATGCATTCGTACACCGACTCGGGCGCATCGTCCGCTACGGCGGTGACTAACACGCTGCCTTTGCCGGCTGGAACGTCAGGTTTGGGTGCGCGACATCCCCTGGCGGAGTCGGCGGCGGTGTATGCGAACCCGATCGATCCGCTCAGCCCCGCCCCTGCACCTGCACCTGCACTTGCGCTCACTCCGGGGAGCCCCCGCGCCAGTATGACGCACCCGCTTGCTTCTGGGTCCGATATGCACACGGGCGTTGAGGGGACGGCACACAAAGCAGCGACTCGCACGGACCCGAACTTGAGCATGAGCACGAGGCTGAGCTCGTACAGAGACAGAGATTCGCTTGGAGCCCCGTTCCTCCCGGAGCCAGAGCGTGCGCTCTCCCCGCTCCGGTTCGCGAGCTACTCGTCCTCGACGCCGTCGTGCTCGTTCTCAGCCTCAATGAGCATGCCGGGTACGCCAACTACCCCGCGCACGCCTGTTACCCCAGTCACTCCAGTCAATGCGGACGCTCCGAACACTCCTCCTAAAGATCGTAAAACGCATATACCGATACGCTTCCAGGGCTCCCTCTCTCACGCACAAGCACACACACAAACACAGGCGCAACCACACACTCAAGACCAAGAACAACCACCAGGCCGGCGTTCCCCCTCCCCGAACCCCCTCCTCCCCCCTCGTCCCTCCCGCCCGCGCCTCCCCAGCGCATACTCGACGACGTCGTCCGAGATGGACCGCGACCCTGGCGAGACGCGGCGGAGCATCAGCGCGTACGCCGCCTCGGGCCACCGGGGGAGCGTGTACGGGAGCGGGAGCAGCGCGGGGCGGGACCGGGACCGGTACACGCGCATGGTGTCTGCGGCGAGGGAGAGCAGAAGGGGGTTGCGGCTGGGCGATTTGCAGGGGGCCGAGCGCGAGCGCGAGAAGGACAAGGAGCTGGGGAGGGTGTTGGCGAAAGGAAGTGCGCAGGAGGCGGAGGCGGAGAGGGCAGGGGAGAGAGAGGGAGAGCGGCGAGCGGGCGTTGGGTGTATGGAGGACGAGCGGGGTGTGTGGCTTTGGGGTGGACCCGGGGCGTCGTTGAGCTAAGGACGAGAGGACGAGAGGCCTCTTCCGGAGGGTGCTCGAGCTGCACCTAGGTAAGACGCGTATGTGGGGGTCAGAGATACCCGCATGAGCCTCAGATACCACCACCACTACCATGGTGATGTCGATGCGCGCTCAGCTCTCGTGCTCGGTGCGGCCGAGAAAGCTCGAGCGCATCGCATCGCATCGTCTACGTTATTCTTTACACTATTCTTGAGCCTTGTACCAAATTAAATGCGCTTGTACTCCACTGCTTCATATTGTACTTCAAGCAGCGGATCCGGAAGGACGTCGATGCTCCTTCAGATTTACTAACTTGTTCTAAGTCTACTGAGTTGGTAAGTTGGTTCCACCACCCCCGCGCCCGTCGGGAGGAGCAAGCGCTCGAGCAACAAGACACTATAGCCAAGTGGTTAAGGCGACAGATTAGAACCTCGTGGCTTTACAATCTGTTTCCCTCTGGGAGCGTAGGTTCGAACCCTACTGGTGTCGTACATGCTCATTGGGCGGGTTTTTTCTCCTACTCACTGGAGTGTTGTGAGTAGTACAGTAGTTATATAGATATGATCATGTTTTTTTTTTGGATCTCTGTCCTGTGGGCCTTTCGAGCTGTTGTTCACTATCACATACTAAGGAAAGGGATCGCCGTCGGAAGTCTTGCGATCCTCTCTGACTTGTTGCCACGCGCACGAGATGAGAAGGAAAGCATGGAGGGGCCCGGGAACCGCCGTGCCGTCGCATGTATTAGGCAGATTAACTACAGTGCTGGTCGTGGCGTCTAACTGTAAACGAGCGGGACGATCGTATGAGGGTTGCATGGGTAAGCCACGCGTCGCGCAGCACAGATGCTCCTTCGTAATTTATATTTAGATAGGTTCTGGTTCTGCGAAGCCGCTGCGTGAGATGTGCTTCGACACCGGGCATGGATCAAAAGCTCACCTCGAGCGAGTAGTAGTGATGGTCTACGCCTGAGTGCTGATCGAGGTGGGAACAACGCTGCTCGCACTGGGGACCTTCACGTCCGTGGAAGCCGCCGCGGGCGTGCTCAGCACCGAGCCGACGACCGACACCGTCGAGCTCACGACCTCGTGCGCCTGCGCATGCGCACTGCAGGGCGCAGAAGACACAGCAGCCTCAACGGAAGATGTGTCGACGACCGAGGTTGAGACGGATGCTGCCTCAGAGGGGACCGCAACCTTGGCTGTGGAGACGGCCAAGGTCGCGGAGAGGAGGGTGGAGGTGACGGTGAGGTCATCGGCGGCGCGGGGGACGATGCTGCTCGCTACGGCCGCTGCGGAGCTGCTCACGTTGGGGAGCGAGCTCGTCTCTGCGAGCGCAGCCGTCGCCGCCGCAGGGGTGCTGGCTGAGACCGGGAGAGCAGTCGAGACGGGAACGGAAGTCGACACGGGGACAGACGTCGACACAGGGATGGAGGTCGACACAGCGTCGACGTTCACGCTGCTCGTCACGGTTAGGATCCTCGTGCTTACAACTGCCGTGGAAGACAAGATCTCGCTCTGGCGGGGAACGAGGTTGTTCACGGGGACAAGCTGGGTCTCGACGTCGGGGAAGCGAGGAGAAGAAGAGCTCGAGGTGGGCACGGCTGCCGCCAACGACTCGATGGGTACGCTCGTCACTTCGATGGGGCCGCCCTGACGTGCTGCGAGAGCCGGAACGGACGTCTCGACGGTCGAAACAGCAGACTGCGAGACCGAAGGCACAGAGGAGGGCACGGCCGTCGTCTGAGTCTCGACGTCCTCGATGTTAGCAGGAAGGCCCGAGGCCGCCGCCTGCACTGCGCTGGGGTACGCGGTGGTCGTCAGGAAGGTGTTACTCTCCGTGGGGATGTATGTGACGCGCGCGACCAGGGAAGCGGAAGCGGACGCAGAGGTGGCGGTCACTCCAGCGGCGCCAGTAGCGGAGACGGATGCGGGTGCGGGGAGAACAACTCCAGCAACACCGGCGATGGGGCCCGCAATCGCGTTGACGGTGGCGTCGACGGGGGCGGCAAGGCCTGTATGGAATGGTGAAGCGTTAGCATGTGTACAAGTGCAATGGAAGTGGACAGGACTTACCGCGGCTAGCGGCGAGGGCGGCGAGGACGAAGTTCAGGAGGTGCATCATCTTGTTCGAGGATCAAAGAGAATGAGTGTAAGGGCTGACGACAGCGGCGGACGATCTACTAGAGTCTAACAGAGAGAGAACTCGGGAGCGGCGAGAACAAGAAGGAGAAGGAGGAAACGGACGGCGGTGCTGCCTCCTTTCCTCGCATCCCCGCCATCCTTTATATCCATCCGAGCTTGCACCCCGTCTCGATGCCGCGCAGCACCCCCGTTTTACCGGTTGAGGCGGAAGACAGTAGCCCCACGACGAAGAGCGGGTAGATGATGTGCACACAGAGACACTTCACGAGTCACCGTGCAGAATCCAAAGTTGTGCACTGCATCCACGCCTGCCGGCGTCTTCTGGCGTACCCGTGTAAGGGCGGCGCTCGGCTAGCAGCTGAGCGCCTATCAGGTACTATACAGTAGTGGCTGGCGCGCGCGACACAACGCGCGCGCCCGGGATCGAGAGAGACACGCTTTTTGTACCCGTCGTAACGCACCTAGAGTTGTATAGACTCGGTTCAGCGTATATCGGGTGCCCGAAGCGTCAAACAACTTACACTTTTTTACGCTCCTGCACAGTCTACAACTCCAGGCTCTATGACGGCCCGGAACCTACGAACGAAAGGCAAACGCCGGGCAGAACCGCCCGACGCAGCCGCTAAGGAGGATACCCCCGACGCAATAGAGGAGAACGGCAACTTTCACCTCCAAGAAGGCGCGGGGCCAGACCAGCCTCGGGAGCTCACGACGTTAGCAGAAGAACTAACAGCTGCTAATGCGCTGCTTCCAAACGAAGCAGAGAGCAGCGAGCCGGCTTTGATAGCCGGCCCGCCCAAACCCGTAGACACTGTGTCTGTGAACGCAAGACCTGCACCACTTGAGATCACAACAGACGCATCGCCGCGTCCACGCGAGGCGAGCGTCCAAGCAAAATCCGAAGGGCGCGAAGAGCGTCTGGAACTCGTACGTCCAGATGCAAACAGCGAACTCGCGGATATCACGCATGAACTCTATGACGCACTCGAAGGGGAACTTCAAGTGTGCATGGAGTGGCAGCAGAACTTGCTCAAGCAGCACGTCGAGCTGACCAAGCGCATCCGGACGGTACAGGACAAGGCACGCGCTCGAAGGCTGATGTTTTCCCAGGGCCTGGAAATGGCCCGGGAGATCGCAGCTATTGACAGGGAAAACGGAATGCCAAGCCCGTCCAATGCCGTGTCCGGAGAGTCCGTCCTACGTCAAGCGGACGAACCCGAGGACGAGGCATTCAACCCAGCTCCGGACGTGGCGTCGCGCGTACGTCCCGATGAACGTGCTTACCTATTCCGCGCCCGCAGCCCCGGCGAGGACTCGGACGAGTACCGCAGACGGCAAAGTGAGCAAAACTATTACATTGCTCGCGAGCGGTACGAGGCCGGAGTTCGCGAACGGAACGCCAGAGCGGAAGAACAATGGCGTGAGATATACTCACGCCATGTCAACAGTGACGCGCGGGAACAGGAATACGAAAACCACCTTCGTCAAGGGAGGCGGCGGTACACGACGCCTCAGGATGATCCTCGCGCGGAATTCAAGCCTGAAGAATCTGGGGCATGGCGCCTTCCCTCTGGGACCAACACTCGCGCACCGACCCCACAGGGCGCGAATGGGTACCACCAGGGAAGGCAGAGTGTCGGAGCCGGCGGCGGCGGTGGAGGAACGCCCCCGCCACACATGGACCCCATGAGGCCGACTGACTCGAGTCGTAAAAGCTCGAGCCGGGGCCCCGCGAATCGCGCAAGGGAGCAATCCTCTGCGCACTACGAGAGGGGCCCCTCGTATTTATCTATTGAACGGGCAGGATACCTCACACATGGCCTTGAGGCAGATCCCAACGCCGAGTACACGAGTAAGCAGCTCGGAGTGATCCGAGCTGCGATACAGGAACGCGTACTGTTGGATCTGCCTGAACTGCCGGCCTTGAAGAACCTCAAGAACATTCCGGCACCGGAAAAGTACGGAGGGGAGGATGACGAGGAACTCTTTATGAGCTGGCTCAAATCCTTCCTCCGCTGGCTCTGCCTCGGGCGCGTTGTCGGACAAGAGCTGGATGCCGACCGCATCCAGCTGCTTGGGCAATACCTGACAAAGGAAGCCCGAGCATGGTACGACAACGCCATCGATAGCTTTGACGGCATCGGACGGAACTGGGACTTCGAACAGACTATCTGTTCGTTGTACCTACGTTTCATCCACAAGTCAACGGCCCGCACGGCCGTTGACCGATTCCATCGGATTCGATACCGCCGCGAGACGGGTGTCATCGGGCTGTGGGATACCCTGGTATCACTCGCCCGCAAGATGCCAGAACCGCCGGATGATTACTCATTCAAGGCGCGTTTCGTGGATGCCCTACCGGAGGACATCTGTACCCCGATGTTCAGCGCCCGCAACATTTCAATTGAGCGCTCTACAGCCTGGGAAATCCGGGCAGCGGCACTACTACAGGAGAACAGCAACCGCACGCTGGAGGAATGGCGCATCTCGAGGAGAGCGCAAGGCCAGAACCGTGAACAAACACGGAACACACGGCCTCCTGACCGCACGGGTGGTCACACACGTGTGGTTGGGGCTCCATCCCACTCGCGTGCTCACAGTATGCATCCCAACCCGACGAGGCCACTGACAACTGGAGGACCCCGTCCTCTGGTGAAACCAAGCCCGCGCGAGGGAAACCGAGGGGATGCAAGTGCCAAGCAAACTGCTAGCACAGCGCCTCGACGAGCCCCAGAGCGCGGGACGGGGAGTTCAGGGCCTAACCTGAACTCGACTCGCGTACAGTGTTACAACTGTCGTGAGTACGGCCACATCTCTACTCAGTGTCCGAAGAATCGCGCTCCTCGACTACGGGCAGCGCGCGTCGTGGAAGACGACATACTTGACGCACCGCAGGATGAAGACGCTGCTGAAAGCTATACCGATCAGGTGGAGCCTGTGCAGCCCCCGAACGACGATACCGCCAAGGATGAACCACTTGAGGACACCCCGGAGGAGACTCCGGAATCCACTGAGGAGGACAACCCTGTTGTTACCTATGACTCGGAAGGGGACTACCTCGATGGCATCGGTGGGTCCCAGTACGACGAAGACTACAATGACGATGCTGCGTTCTCAGACCACAACAGTGTGGTCTGGTACGGCAGCATGCGTATTGTACAGGACGCCTCCGAGTCGAGCGTATCGGATAGCGAGGACGCAGAGATTCTGGATCACACTCCAGAATCCCAATCTGCGGACGCACGCGAGCACGAACTCTCCGGCTATCTGTACCCGTTTGAAGACTTGGGTCCAGTGGATATCCACTCCCTTCGGAGGAACTACCTCCGGATTCCAATGGGCGAGGTCAATAGCCCCGCCCTTGAGGACGGCGATGACGTGTACGCCGACCTTCCTGAGTTGGAAACCATCCCAGAGGACAGAGACGATCCCAGCAATGATGAGCTGATCCGGCTCATGGAGCCCGATCCGGAGCGTCATCGACTGGAGCAGTCGTTGTTTGCTGCCCTCGATCGCGCATGGACAGAGTTCGTGGATTCTGACCGTTCCGACGAGGACCTCACGCACCTACTTATGGTAGCGTACCGGATGAGTGCACAGAACACGTACTTGCTGCAACAGCTAGATCGTGTTCGCGATCAAGCTTCAGCTTTACGGACCTCGCTCATCTGGACACGGCAGGAACTCGCGCGTGCGCTCTATCGGGAGAGCGAAGGCCTGGACCCCAATGCCAGGCGGCTCTCTGCGATTGAAGGACAAGCTGAGCGAATCCGTGGGCGACTGACAGCCGAACGTATTGCTACACTGCCACCCTCGGATGACGAGGAGGAGGAGGCGATACCATCGCATGATGACACTGAACTCGAGCGCGTCAACCGACAGCTCCTCAGTGTCGTCCGGGGGGAACCACTCCCACCGGACAGCGACATCGAACCACCGGATTACGACCAAGTGTGCCGGACCACGGCGCACTTCTTTGCCATGACAGTTACAAACGACACATTTGTAACTCACGCCCGCGCAGGACGACGCCCACTTCTGTCTGAAGGCGAGCAGGAGTGCATTATACTCATGCTCAACATCAACGGACTTGGTGCGTTGACACTGTGCGATGCCGGCAGCACTACCGAGATGCTTAGCAACGACTTGGCGCAAGTCGCTCGCTGTGACATCATACGGTTAAAGAACCCGGCAATCCTTCAATTAGGGTGCGCGGGCAGTCGCTCGCGCATCAACTACGGCACCCGAGCTCCACTTACGCTGGGCACATTCGGTGCCGAAGTGTACTTCGACATTGCGAATCTGGACCGCTACGATGCGGTCCTGGGCACGCCCTTCCTTCGAAGGTTTGGCGTGATGCTTGACTTCAAGAACAGTTGCGTCCATATCGATGGACAAGCATATCCGGCTCTGTCCCGAGCGCAAGTGCAGGACAACCTGCGCAGGCGCAGCGCGCGGCATGCTCCGCGCGCAAAGGGTGGGGCTCAGGAAGGCACTAGCCGGCGCGAATAACTCGTGCTGGCCCCTATGCCTGAGCAGGTCACGACACTGGCGGCAGCCAGAGCTGCACCGGCTCAGGCAGCCCCATTGAGTTCCAGTGACTCGATGGTGGCTCAAGCATCGGCCGGTGATCATACATCAACGGCCCGTGAGCACGAGACCCCCTCGTGCTCGCTGCGTCGGGAAAGCGAGGAGGAGTTACAGCAAATTCGGGCAGAATTGCTGCACGAATTCGAGGACCTATTTCAGCCGGTGCCTCCCGGGCTGCCACCGCTTCGGGAGGTCAATCATACAATACCCCTTATCGATGAGAGCAAACGGTACTCATACCACCTGCCGCGGTGCCCGGAGGCGCTCCGAGCGCAGCTCAGTGACAAGATTCAGCATTATATCAATGCTGGATGGTGGGAGGCGCAGCCTGTGCCACAGGCTGCGCCCATGTTGTGCATTCGAAAGAAGGACGGTAGACTACGTACAGTAGTCGACCTCCGACAACGGAATGACAACACGGTTCGCGATGTCACCCCATTCCCCGACCAGGAGCAGATTCGCAGCGACGTTGCGCGCGCGCGGTATCGCTCCAAACTCGACATGTCCGACGCATATGAACAGACCAGGGTAGTCGATGAGGATGTCCACAAGACAGCCTTCGCGACGACCTTTGGTACGTTTGTCAGTCGTGTCATGCAACAGGGGGACTGTAACGCGCCATCAACCTTTCAGAGGTTGGTAACGCATATCTTCCGTGAACGCCTGTCAAAGAGTGTTCACGTCTACCTCGACGATGTGTTTGTCTACACAGACACATTGGAGGAACACGTTGATACGCTCCGGTGGGTGTTCTTGAAGCTCAGGGAAGCTCGGCTATACCTGAGCTTGAAGAAGGCAGACCTTCTGTCATCTTCAATGGAGTGTTTAGGTCATCTAATCGATGACCGGGGCCTCCACGCCGATTCGGACAAAATGGTCAGGATACGCAACTGGCCAGTCCCTAAGACATGGAACGACGTTCAGCGTTTCCTGGGACTGGTACAGTATTTGGCACACTTTATGCCTGATGTATCATGCTACACCGGACCGTTGTCGTCCATGATGCGCAATGGACAACAGTTTTTCTGGCGTCCATTGCATCAGAAGTGCTTCGACGAGATCAAGCGTCTCGCGTGTAAGTCACCCATTCTCAAGCCAATCGACCCATCGCTCCCAGATCCCATCTGGGTGATCACCGATGGGTGCCCATCCGGCGTCGGTGCAATGTACGGGCAAGGACCTGATTGGACTACGTGTCGTCCAGCAGGGTTCATGTCCAAGAAATTCACCGATGCGCAGGCCAACTATGGCACGTCCGAGCACGAGGCGCTAGCTGTCGTCGAAGCGTTAATGCGCTGGGAGGACAAGTTAATTGGCCGCAAGTTCCGGATCGTAGTCGACCACCGGGCACTGAAGTTCTTCAATGACAAGCGACACTTGACGCCGCGTATTCATCGTTGGCTCGAGTACATCGGACGATTCGACTGCGACTACCATTGGGTGGAAGGTACTAAAAACAAGGTGGCTGACGCCTTGTCGAGGTACTACCTACACGAAGACGCGAACACCCCTCACCCGCCGTACGATCTGGTGACCGCAGACGTGCGACTGGACCCTGAGTGTGATTTGCTTGGGGAGCAGCGAGTGGCCGAGTTGCGCGCCACTCGCATCGCTGACCGGCGTGAGGACCGTGAGGTGGAGGCCGCAGAACTCATGCGGCACCTGCCAACAGGTGCCGCTACTCCTCCTCCGGACGACGACGGTGACCCTATTGCGCTAGAGTCATCTGGCGCTGGCCCGCGACTAGACTCCATTGTCGAGTCGCGATTCCAGCTGCGGACCTGTGTGCAGAAAGGTTACGCGCAGGACACGGTATTCAAGAAAATCCTCGAGGCCCCGAGTGACCACCCGCGATTTAAAATCGAGGATGGTCTTATCTGGCACCTGAGCCGCGAGAACCGCTGGGTCCTCTGCATCCCGAAGGTGAAGGAGGGGCGGCGTATGATCTATGAACTGATCATAGACCAAGCACACACCACCCTTGGACACCTTGGATATCGGCGGACCAGTGATTATGTCCGCCGATGGTTTTGGTGGCCTGGCATTGGGCAAACCATCGAGAAGTTCTGCAGGACTTGCGGGGTCTGTCAGACCACGAAGTCCTCTACGCAGAAGCCGGCAGGGCTGCTTCATAGCCTGCCGGTACCGGACCAGCCGTGGTCGTCCATCGCAATGGACTTCGTCGGGCCATTCCCGGAGTGCGAGGGATGCGACTACCTGTGGGTTATAGTCGACCGGCTCACTGCGTCAGTGCATCTCGTACCGACGCGCACAACCGTCCGTGCATCGGAACTCGCGTGGATGTTCGTCAAAGAGGTAGTCCGCCTACACGGACTACCTACGTCCATCGTCTCTGACCGCGACACGAAGTTTGTGTCCAAGTTCTGGCGGGAGGTACACCGCCTACTCGGTACCAAGCTACTCATGTCGACGGCGTACCACCCGCAGACCGACGGTGCGAGCGAACGCGCCGTCCGTACCGTATCCCAGCTGCTTCGCGCAGCTGTCCAACCTGACCAACGCGACTGGGCCATGAAGATCCCGATGGTCGAGTTCGCGATGAACTCGAGCCGTAACGCGTCGACCGGGTTTGCACCTTTCGAGCTCACTGGAGGGTTCATGCCACGCATGGTTCAGGAACTTAGTCCTGAACCTGCGTTACCGGGTGTGCGCGATTTCGCCGAACGGGCACTGGACTACTTGCGCCAGGCTCACGATAACATCATCGCGAGCCGTGTTGAGCAGATGCACCATGCCAACAAGCGGCGACGTGACGAAGGGCGATCGGATGATAATCCGTTCGCAGTCGGTAAGCTCGCTTATTTATCCACAGAAAAGTTGAATATGCCGAAGGGCAGGGCTGCAAAGCTCCTGCCCAAGTTCATCGGCCCATACCGCATCCGTCGCGCACAGCCCGAGTCGTCGACGTGCACGCTCGAGTTGCCACCCGAACTTGCGGGACGGGGGATACATCCCACGTTCCATGTCAGCCGACTACGACCGCACGAACCGAACGATGACACGATGTTCCCACATCGTGACATCAACGTCTTCTATGATTTCGGAGACGACCCGTACCGTGAGCACTTGGTGGACGACATAGTCGCCCACCAGTGGAAGGGTAACGCCGTCCTGTTCTTGGTTCAGTGGGCTGACGGCGACACGACTTGGGAAGACTGGTCCAACGTCCAGGAGCTGGAGGCTCTGGACCGGTACTTTGAGATTCTCGGGGTGACCGACTGGAGGGCGCTGCCTGGACGGCAGCGCGCGAAGGGTACAGGCCGAGGGAGTCGTCCTGTAGCGAGTGGTCAGCAGCAAAAGGGAAGGACGCGGTCAGGACGAGCGCAGGACGTCACTGCAGTGACGTCACAGGCACAGGCATTTCCCGTGCCTGGTGGCAGTACGCCCGCCCCGACAGTTCGGCGCAGTACCAGACAAAGGGATAGAGTTTGAACTTTAGTTCAGACTCCGACTGAGCAACTGTACAGTTGCCCAGCCACCCATCTGGCGCGCCTCCACCGCCACGGCACGATCTTACTCCTTCCGACCCCTTTTCCCCAGCGCTTTCCTCATAAACGCTCACTCCACTCGCCTCCCCTCTCCCCCCACATGGTCGGCAAATTCCCGGACTTCAAGAAGAAGTCCAAGTCTGGCACGAGCGGGAAACCGGCTGTATTGACCGGACCCGGCGCAGATGGCAGTGCATCTGCGCCCCCCGCCTCTGGATCTGGCGCGGGCGATCAGCCCGCGCCCTCACGCAACAAAGGAAAACAGCGCGCGGACGCTGCTGCCTCCAAGAACCCCAACGCGATGATCGCCAAAACGGTGCTGGCTGAGAAGCCACGCACCATGGCATTGTGGCCGTGGGAGTGGCGCCCGGAGCTCACCGCTGTCGTCCATCGACAAGGATGCGCTATCTGCGATGCGTATCTCGACCACCGCGACATCGAGGTCGATCTCGGGCTCAACGGCATTCAGAACGCCATGTCCGATATGCACCAGGACACCCGGCAGGCCGGCTACCGGGACGGCTACGAACATGGCTACCGCGCCGGACGAGGAGATGCGGACGTAGCACAGGCAGCCAGAGCTGACCCGGAACTACACCGGCTCCGTGTCCTGGTACACCACCTCCAGAACAAGACCGGCAAGCTCGTCCAGCGCGTCAACAAGTGGCGCGCCGCTGCCGGTGTCGAAGACGTCGACAGCGATGAGTCCGGCTGGGACTCCTATCTCGAGGCGGACGACGACGACGAACTCGACGAACCGCGCAAGCCGCTCTCCGAGGCGGACAAAAAGGCGCGTCTCCAGCGGTGGCACGAACGCGAGCGCCGCCGCTGGGAGGCGCATGTGGCGGATGTCGAACACCTGCAAGCGGTGCTTGCCGCCTCGCGGTCGCAGGTACGTACTGACAGGGAAGGGGACGTCGTCATGAACGACGTTGCTAACCCTTCGTCACAGCTGGACCCCGCGCCAGCTGTGACCACCACGTCAGTACAGGTCGACAACCCCATCGGCCAACCGTCCACGGTCCGCCGCGAGACTCAAGGACCTGTCGCCGGCCCCTCGCGACGAGGTCCATCCCCTGGCATACCAATCCCGCGTCCGCGGAGCTACAGCCCGGATGCGCGAGGATACCGCGACCGCAGCATTAGTCGCGAGCGCACACGGCAACGCTACAGGCGGAGCCAATCGCTCGAGTACTACGACGGACCGACGCAATATGAGCATCGGGATCCACCCCGGACCATCCCCTCACGGCGCGGCCGTTCGCGGACGCGCAGCTACGAGCGGAGGTCTCGCTCCCGCTCATGCTCTTGTTCACGCTGCGGCTCTCACCCCCGCTCCCACCGACGTGACAGGTCGCCACACCGGCGTCGACGTCGCTCACGCTCACCGGACCGGTATGCGGACGACTACCACCGCTACGACGACGACGCGTACTACCGCGACGAGCAACGCCGCCGCTCACACCGTACACCTCCCGTCCACGCAACACGTCATGCGCCGGCTACGGGGCCGGCTCAGGGGGGGAGGGGTAGTCAGCGGCGCCGCGACCACAGCCCCAGAAACTCGCCGCTCCCACAGGCAGGTCCATCTACGGTAATCCAGACGGCTCACACGACACACAACACGACGGTGCTGGCTGCCCAGCAAGCACCCGCTATGCACAAGCCGACGACCGTCGCGGAAGCGCAAGAACTCATCAATTACACACAAATTGATGACGACACCGGGCGTCGGGCGGTACGCAAGATCAAAGGATGGCTCAAGGCCATCCAGGTCAAGGGATACCAACCGAACGAGGTCGACCGGGAGCTGATGTCGTTCCGCGTACCTGATTGGTACAAGGACCGCTACGGCGAGAACACCCGACCGAACCCGCGCGCACGAGTCAACATCGCCGACCCACGGCCGACGGACAGTTTTGAGACCTGGCAGCAGTACGTCACTGCTCGCCCGGAGGTACTCAAACGACACGTACAGCGCGCGCCCGACGGGACGATCGACGAGGACACCCTGCGAGGGTACATCTGGGCCACCCAGATGGCGGCGCTCGGTGCTCACGCCACCGCGACGATGAAACAACGCAAGAACGGGAAGCGCATCGCATTCACCCAGCTGGCTACCATACTGCAGAGCCCCGAGAAACTAGCTATGGAGCTCCAGCGCGCAGGTGTACAACCCGCCGATACCGTCCAGCTACAGCCCTACACTGGGCCCCTCCCGCCGACGCTCGAGGACATGGCACGGCACGTCGCGCGATGCGGGATCTCGCCCGATCGTCTGGACGTCATTCTCACGAAGTGGGCCACACACCACCTTCTCGAAATCGGCCGCGCGGACGACGAGGACCAGCCCGGCAATATACCCATCGCCACCGTCGAGGCTGCGCCCGAGACCGCCGAGCCTAGCGGATCCGGCTCCGTCGCTCCTCCTGAACATGTGGAGGCGCAATCGGAGATACCCCCGGAGGACGCTGCCAGGACCCCCGATAATGGTAGGTGAACCCGGATGGCGACTTTCAAGATTTGGGTCAATTTGTCCTCAAAATTTGGCCCATTTTTGGCCCCTCCTGTCCGGAATAAATCTGGCTTGAGCCTCGAATTTGTGCGCGCTTAGAGGGCGCTTGGGTCGATTTCGGCGCTTGTCGGGCGCTTCACGCCCTCCTCGCCCATCTCGAGGCCAAATTGTCCTCAAAAAAATGCCAAAATGCGCCAAAACACTGCAAAAAAATCCGGGTTGTCGGCCGTTTCCTGCGATTTTTGTCCTCAAAACACCCAGCATTAGGGGGTCCCATGGGGCCTGATATGTCCGAATTCGCACCCGGGTGCCTCTGCTATTAACGGGGGTCCTACGCTGCCCCGTCCACAGTGACCGAGGTGCCGGAGCAGCAGACTGACGATGTCCCCATGGAGGACATCGTGATTGGATAGCTGCCCGGTCTCGGCGCGCGCACGCCTCTCCGACGGAGGCGAGGGCATCCGCTCCCAACGGGCCATGATCAATCAGTGTCGTCGGGGCGCGCGGACTCGATCCGCGCACACAGTGTACTTACCACTCGCGCCGGGGCCCACCTGGCGCACATGCGCTTTTCACGCGTTCATTCGCCGTACCTCAATGTCCAGTCGATTTGATCAAGAACTCGTACGGTACATCTTCGCTACGCTACGATGGAGGCGAGTTCAGGAGGGGAGGGTGTAAGGGCGGCGCTCGGCTAGCAGCTGAGCGCCTATCAGGTACTATACAGTAGTGGCTGGCGCGCGCGACACAACGCGCGCGCCCGGGATCGAGAGAGACACGCTTTTTGTACCCGTCGTAACGCACCTAGAGTTGTATAGACTCGGTTCAGCGTATATCGGGTGCCCGAAGCGTCAAACAACTTACAACCCGCCTGCGTCGTCGCGCGTCGGTCCGCCACCGCTTCTGCACGGGAGGCGGGCGCGGTGGAGCTCGTCGTGCTACGCGCCTTCGCTTACGCTCGATCGATATCGCGCCGACGGCTTTGGAGGCTGTTGACCGACTGCGTGGGGGTGGAGCCGTGTGCTGGCGTTCAAGCAGAGGGCGGGAGGTTGCTTCGAATTCGTCGACTTGCACATGTTGCGTGCATGCGTCGTCTATCGACGGGAGATACCCGTGTAGTTGATCTGCAATGTAACTCGTTCGTGCTGACGATTTTGACATGTATCGTCTATCCCTTCAAGCTGACAAATTCGGGAAGGCTTGAGGGACTTCCAGAGTATCCCGGGTGCCAGCGAGCCCGTGGCCGAAAAATTTCCGTGCACTGAATGTGGTCAGAGAGGTTAGCAGTCGTGATTCTATCCGACGGCATGGTGGTCGAAGGCAAGGTGCAAAGCGGGCGGCTACTCGGCTATTACATTACAATGACGCAGTAGCGCGCATCCACAATCGAAGGCATCCACTCCTTTCGAGTCCTTCAGCTTCACTACCACCTCGGTCATGTTCAGAAAAGCTTGTCGCAGTCGCTGCGGCAGCAACTGCAGCCACGTATGCGCACTTTTGCGCGTCTCTTGTGCGATAGCTGTGATGTGCAACGATGTGAGCAACTTAGGCACCGGCCTGAACGCGACTGCTTGTCGGCTGAACTACTCGTGCCTTCCCTGGCCGCTCTTAATCACAAACCGAGTAAGCGTGTAGAGCCTAGGTCATGCGGTGGTTGACTGCAATACTCGGGGGCGAGCCTACCATCTTCTGAGAGTGCAGCAATATTCTATACGTTGTGCACTGCCAACCCCAGAGACTATCCCAGGATTCGTTCTTAAGCTTGAGATGCAAGGTCAGAGTGCCCTGTTCTGGCGCGGAGTGGGGCGCAAGGACGTAAGGGTATACCAAGGATCGGAAAACGAGGAGGATGAAGGGGAGGGACTCGAGAAAGGAACACAGTGGAAGGTGGGGGTTGAGCGAATGTCGATGGAGCGGATCTGCCAAAGTTTGTGCTTGACGAGTAAACGTGTCCGGCATGCCGTGCTCAACGCGCTTCGTTGAGCCGAAGTGAGTGCGCAGCGGGATATCAGCGACAGGCAACGCACACTATGCAAGAACGCATCTATACATCCGATCCGTCTGGTGCTCGCACTACACGTCGTTACATCGAGCCGCTATGTCACTAGGCACTTGCGCTTCCAAATTTGTGATGAACCCATCGAGAGGAATCCGCTCCATACCCTTTACCGGGGTTCCCTCGTGTATGATGCGGACGAAGCGCTCTTGTCCTTGCTCCCAGACCTGCAGACAGCAGACAGCATCATTGAGCACTGCACCTATAGTATTCTGTGGCGCAACGACCACCCACCTCCATGATGAGCTCGGAGCCCAGAGCCGGCCAGCGGAGAGGTGCAATCTTGCCGAGCCCGAGCAAGGATGCAAGTCGAATCAAGGTCCCGTCATGCCCCACGTAGAACCTGAGCTTGTACGGGTCGTCGCCGGAGCGGAAGCGTTGGAAGTTCTGCGCGAGCTCGAGCATGAAGACTCCTGCATGCGATGAGTGAGGATCGTGTTAGAGTGACCGTGATTAGTACAAGACATGGACCGGCTGGAGAACGTACCGAAGTCGAGCTGGGAATAAGTCGTCGCATTCTGTGCAGCGTTCCAGATGTAACTTGGAGTACGCCACGTTCAGCGCTGAGCTGGGGGACTCGAAGATGCACGGCCAGCTGAAGACTTACTTGTACTCAAAGTCACCGATAGCGAACACCTTCGCAGCGTCCGCTTCCGAGACGCATGCCCCCGTCGAGTTGCACGGAAGCGGGTGCCCGTGGCACGTGCGAGAGCTGAACGTATCGAAGAAGTGGTCGTCTAAGAAGGACGACACGCATGGTCGTCAGGCGCAGGAAACGAGACGGACCCCACGCACGACTCACACCAGGATGACCATGCGTCGAGCCCCGCCGTCCCGAGCGTAGCGTCAAGCTGCGCTTGCAAATCCGCATTGGCCTGCAGGTGGTCCGTCCAGGCGGGTACGGTTTGGTAGGCCGAACGGATCGCGTCGGCCGCGGGGCATGGGTAATTCGGCGGAATAGAGTCGATCTGCGGGCGCGTGCGTCGACGAGAAACTCAAATCAGCTCAGAGCTAGAGACAAGCGCAGGCGCGGAGGTCGCAGTCAAATGGGGATCGACTCACTGGCGAAGGCTGTGTGGTCACTGGGAACGTCTTGCTAGCCATCCTAGGGTCCATGCCGACCAGCAGTCCGCTCGCAACCTGGAACGTCCGCGTTTCGGTCGATGTGCGGATGAAGATGTCTTTCTCGTTGACCGAATTGAGGTATCCCAGTTCACTGTGGTAGACGGACCAGAAGTCCTGCGGTGCGCATGATCAGGCGATGTTTGGGCATAGTTCTAGGAGGGGGAGTAGCGACTACCTGTCCATGGCGTATGGAATCTTGAAGACCGCCTTGTGTGAGTTGTCCCTCGTCGCAGGTGCCGTTCCAGATCTGTGAGAGGAACGGGTGCCATGCCGGACTGTCGGTTTTGTGAAATACGGCCGCGCCTCCACCGCCGTAGCTGAATTGCTCAAAGTCGGCGCAGTCCCAAGGAACGGCGTTCAGCTCGTTTTCGTTCGGGTATAGATTATCCGGCGTCCTCTGCGCAGTCGTTCAGGGCTTTGGCACGCTACATAGGCGGATGGGGACATACCTTGTGATGGCGAATTACGACATTGAGATAGGCCAGCTTCGCGTGTGGCGCATTAGATGGTCTTTGATAGTGCTTCGCGTTCACATGAGGAGCGTTGCAGTAATTGTATGTGTTCCATGGTAGATTCGCGGGGGTGATCGATGAGTCGTAAACTCCGTTAGCAGACGCCAGCGGCCCCGTTTTTCCCGCCGCTAGCCCTGCCAACGATAACCACATCGGTAACTGCAGTAACCATCGCCAAAAGCAATCGGTCATGGCGAACAAGGTACGGGCGAGCACAAGCGGGTGAAAGCTGTAGACAGCCATCTTATACCCGACCACGGTCGAACGTGCGTGCCACTGTCAACGTTATGTGCGCATTCAGTATGCGGCTCGAGCGACGTCGGCTGCGATCACGGGAAACGGTCAGCTGCTCACGAGAAGCATTTTGGCACTGAAGAAGCAGGCTTGAGGACTATTTGAGCAATCACATACTACCTTGTGGGAAATTGCGCGGGCCCTTTGTGGTCCGAGTGATTATGTTGACTTCGAGCAAGTTCTGCAGCTGCCCCTGTGCCATAAACGATACGCGAGATGTTTCAAGTTGAGACTGTAGTTGAACGTTGGAACGGTACTATGTTGCACGATGACGCTGCCCGGTGAACAGTGAACTTGTGGCGGAGTGTAGTTCGGAGTTGCAAAAGGCAAATAGTACGGGAACGTGCATGCTCAGACGCCCGAAGTCCTTGGTGACATACGACACGAATCTCCGTTTGGATACTCAGGGCAGAGGCCATACGGTTAGTATTTGGCTACGCGATGGCTGCGCAGCTCGCTACATTCCATGCAACTTCGGAATCGTGGGATTTCGCCGTTTGGTCACCGGTGAGCACAAACGCTTGGGCTTGACTTTCGTACATTCTCCTTCATACCCGACTTCTCATAGGCACAATCAACCATACAGTCGCCGTAGGCGTAATGTTTTCCAAATCATCGCGTAGCGGCAGCTTTGCATTTGCCTCCAGCTTGAAACTGCCACACGAGTCACGGCTCTGTGTAAGCGGTAAACTTGCGGTTGCACATGCGCATCCAGCGCCAGACGATCGTTCAGTAAACCGGAACACAGCAAACCAAGGAGGCGCGACTAGAGCTGATCTAAAGTGATCGCTCGGTGCCGGCGCCCATCCCGGGGCTGGTGCCCGGTCCCGGGAAAGGCAGTTGTGTGCAGTTGTGGTACTTGGCGGCGTCCAGGTTCCGCGGGATCGAACGGCATGCTTGTGAACGTCCATCTTTCGCCGTCCCGGCTGCTGCGCATTCCCTGACAAGAGACGAAGCGCCTGTTCTCGTGCATACCACGGCCTTCTCAACCCGCATGCACCGCACGCCAAGACGATGACGAGGGTTCCCTCGCAGCTGGAACCACTCCAGCATTGTTACGAGGTAGCTCTATTTGACGAGTCGAGTGTCGTGCTATGACTGTCTTTCTGAGATCACTAATTGGTCGATATATAGCATATAGCGTACTATCTCATAGCAAGTCTCCACAGGTTGAAACGTGTCATGGGCGCTTTGCTCCCCGTCCTTTGGAGTACACCGCCAACGCTACAGCTTGCTACAGATGGCTTGGTCGACTTGGCAGCGGAGGCAGTACGCAACCTACCAAATGGAGGTGATGAAAAAGCGCAGCCAGACAAGGTACTTCCATCATCGCTCGTTTGCGTACGGACGCGCGAATAACGAATGGGTGCGGTCAGATAGACGCTTGTACATGAGGAGCAAGAACATCTCTGGCGGCTCGATGAACACAGATTACTTACGCGAATGTGTTACTGCGCATCCCGCAGTTAGCACCTCTCAGCAGGTCCTCCCCCGCGGTCTGCACTGGCCGGGTTGCGATCTCTCCAACGTGGTGCAAACGGGAGTTGATGTCGACAGAGAAGCAACGCTGGACTCCGATTTCCCAGGTGGCCTGAGCATGCAATACCAAGACTCGGCCTGCGCTGCCGGGCTATGCATGGCGCCTCGTTCCTTCGGCATGGAGCAAATGCCCTACCCTCCTATATAAACCTCACGGCGAGTATCCCAGAACGCACCGAAAACGCTCCTCTCTTTCCTTCTCTACTTCTTTTTGTGCCTTCGGTCCCTTTTAGACACAACGCTCACCACAGAAGGAACGATGAAGAACATGTTGGGCCTCGTCTTTGCCGCTATGCTCGTCGGCTTGGGTGAGTGGCACTGAGCGACCTCATTGTTATATGCCCCAGACACTAACTCCTATCGTGCGCAGGCAACGCGATGCCTCTGTCGCCCGACTACGTGACCACCATCACCTGGACGCTGGATGGTACGACGACGACCTTTGTCGCGACGGTCGATCCCCCGACCCACAGCCCCGCGTCGGTCGTCACTACTATCCCAGCGTCGCCTACCTCGAACTGGCCCTGGCCAAGTGGGGCTAGTATCACCTTCCCGGAGTCGTCCGGAGGCGCGACGGGCACGGCTTCTACTGTGCCAGTGTTCACCTCGGCCCCCTCCTCCTCAGGATACCCGACGATTTGGCCCTGGCCCAGTGAGAACGCAAGTATCAGCTTCCCGGAGTCGTCCGGGGGCGCAACGGGCACGGCGTCGACCGTCCCAGTCTTCACTTCGGCCCCCTCCTCAGGATACCCGACGATCTGGCCTTGGCCCACTGGGAACGCAAGTATTAGCTTCCCGGAGTCAACCGGGGGCGCGACTGGGACGGCGTCGACCGTCCCAGTCTTCACTTCGGCCCCCTCCTCAGGATACCCGACGATCTGGCCTTGGCCCACTGGGAACGCAAGTATTAGCTTCCCGGAGTCAACCGGGGGCGCGACTGGGACGGCGTCGACCGTCCCAGTCTTCACTTCGGCCCCCTCCTCCTCAGGATACCCGACGATTTGGCCCTGGCCTAGCGGGAACGCAAGCATCAGCTTCCCGGAGTCGTCGGGGGGCGCGACCGGCACAGCTTCGACCGTGCCAGTTTTCACTTCGCTCCCGTCGGGTGTCTCTAGCTTCACCACGTCAATTGGGGGCACGACGGGCACGGCTTCGACCGTGCCAGTTTTCACTTCGCTCCCGTCGGGTGTTCCTAGCTTCACCACGTCAATCGGAGGTACGGAGCCATGCGGTATAGCAAGCACCTACACGTCCATCTACTCTGCTAGCCCGTCTGCCATCTCCAGTATCTTCACGTCCGTTGGTGCCTCTTCGGCCAGCCCTACCGCCATCTCAAGCGTGTTCACCTCCATCGGAGCCTCCTCTGTCGCCCCGTCCGGAATCTCGAGCGTATTCACGTCCATCCCTGAGTCGTCCGTTGGCGCGACGAGCGTGTCGAGCGTCTTCATCTCCATCCCCGTCTGCTCTGCCAGCCCGACCGTCATCTCCAGCGTCTTCACGTCGATTCCGGTCTCTTCGGCGAGCCCTACCGTCATCTCCAGCGTGTTCACATCTCTCCCCGGCGCGTCCGCCTCTCCCTCTGTTTCCGCCTAAATCGAGGGCCTCGTAGACGGATCGCTGTGGCTCATTCCCTTGGTGGACGCGTCGACCGGATCGTAGTTGTGCTCGTTGCCGGAGCTGCAGGAAAGAAGAGGGTCTCCCGTATCAGATGGACTATACTTTGTTTTAAGCTTCGTTTTCTAATGGACATTGCGTTTCGTTTCTATACATGTCAATCATTTGACTCTATTCGACTAAACCTTGATCTTCTGATGGGGCGTGGTATACAGGACTTGCTTTGCATTCGAAGAGCAGAGATCAGCGACGGTGTCAGTACGTATTGAAGTGGTCAATGCAGATTTATTGTGGGTGAATACTACAGTGCCTCCGCAAGGTAGTCCAAGCTCCGGCTCCCATATAATTGCCTCCCTCGCAGTTGACAGGAAGACGCGTCGCAGGGGCTTCACAGCTCAATGGAATTTGGAAGGTATGTGCAGACCTACTCATTGTGCTATGGAGCAAGGGCGGTGTGGGCCAGACTCCAGGCGGGATGCATCCAGCTCACCGTACAACGCATACAAGGACACAGGCCCTTCCTCCCCGCTCCTCACATACCGGCGAGTAGCTCCGCGAAAGTCCAAGACTTTCACTCGATGCCAAGAATTATCAGTACGGAGAACATCAGGCGCTATTTCGCCGACATCGTCGCGTTGTAATGGCCAAGATCTGACCGTCAGGGCTGCCAAGGTCGTCTCAAGCTCTAACCACTCGAGACAACGCATGGGCAGACGCTTCCATGAATCAGATGCGAGGAGCGTGCCTACCGACGATCTGCTTGGGCAAAGCATAGTCTTGTTACCGGCTTCCGCAGCCCGCCTCTCTGGCCAGATTCAAGAAAACCTTCATGTGGAGCGACACACGGAGAGATGATACTGCGCAGCGCCAGACATAGACCCACTTGTTCGCCGCGTGCAATCCGTGACAGCAGGACAAAAATACAGGCCAAGATGAAGGTTTGATCATGACGAACGTCGCGCCTGCTATGGTGCTACCTTGGACTACGGCGAAGTAACACCCGCAGCGGATTTTGCGGCATAGGAGTACACGGTGCTGCGAGATTGGCGAATGGGCACGAACGTCGGACACACCCTTTGCCGCCGCACCCACTTGGGTCTACCGCTTGGCCTGATGTCAGGACATTTAGACCGAATAGTACTTCCCCGATATGCGCGACGCATCACCGTGTGGGTTTATTGCATAATAGGTCGAAAGATTCGGCAGTATATTAGGACTGCGGCGTAGAAGTACAGCTGAGTGAGCCGGTGCGGAGCGACTTCAGAGTAGTTGATGACTTGCTTAGGAGTCTGTATGCGTGGCCGCCGGCAACTCCTTGCCGCTACGGTATACCTCGACAACGGAGTGCGAGGTCTCGGGTGGCTGAACAAGGCCTAGCCCAGAACGAGTGCAATGGGAGAGAAGGTCCCCAGCAATGCCACGGTGGTAGCCCGACACGAAGCGCTGGCAGCGCCGCCAAACCTATGGTCCAATTGGGGTTGATTGCGGGCCGGTCAGTAGTATTGGCATCCAGCAGAACTCGAAGATATACGTATCAAACCGCTCAGCTCATGATCTTCAAGGAGAGAAGGAGCAAAGTCGTACGGCTGTACTTGACACTATCTATTTCTTGTCCAGTCAGATGTGATACGGCCTGTAAAATGCGGGAATAAGTACCTATAGTATCACAAGTGAAGAGAGTTGTAGTCCCTCAGCGGACAGCGTCTTCGATCGTTGCGAGATTCGAAGCATGCGAGCTTGCCTGAGTTACTACTCAACTTCCGCCACGAGACGTAGAAAAGTACATCGGAGGGAGCTCTATCTACGCGTCCCTATGAGCCAAAGACAGGTCAGAGAACTCCTCCAAGCCGCCCTAATCAGTTGTAGACTGCTAATCATCCTGAATCTGGTTACCTGGCTACTCGATGGCATTGGCGTGCAACGCGCAACGTCGTCGCGCATGCGCATGCGAAGTTGAAGAACTGTATGAGCGTAGTCGCGATCGGCTTGGCGACGCAATGATGACAGAAACTATGTTGACGCCAATCTCAACGCGCAACGCAAAATAGGAGGATGAGGCTGAACAGACTCGGGGGTGTGGCGGTCCAGAGAAAACGTGTTAGCTTGAGGCTTGAGCGCGAGCCACAGTGGGCGCTCGTCGAGGAGCCGGAGCGCCTGCAACGTCCGCTCAAGCGCTCAGTCTCAGCTTGTCTCTTCCGCTCCGACACCTTGACCTCCGTGCTCAATCTGAAATCAGCTTACAGTGTGTATGCTCCTATGTTCCGGGTTGAAGCTTGGCAATGCGTTATATGACATGATAACGTGCTCATTTCTCTCATCCATCTCGGGACCCGCCTGCTGTTACTAGCAAAACCTCCTGATTCAGAGGCCTCCGTCGTCCACCAAGTTCTCGTTGACTTGACTCAATATGCCATCAAGCTACTGAGTCACCGAGCACCCCAGCTGACAGCACATTTTACAGAGTCACGGGCGAGCAGATGATCATGGTCAATGCCAATCTTATTGAGAATTTGAAAACAAGACTGAGGGAAGTTTCCATACTGGCGAAACTTGAAGGTCATACATTTGTCTAGCTACAGCCTGACCTCATGAGCACCTGTCTGCGCTAGAAACCGGGTTTCAAGAGTGAAGGCAATGAAACTCACGGCCACCACGGTATCCGTCCTAGGCCAACCTTGGCTACAGCAATCTGTTTGACGACCATGGCTTGTGCTACATGGCAAGCGGGTTCACCCGCAATCCACTGCAGATCGACACGGAATCTGGGAAATGTACATCACAGATGCTGTCGACTGTTCCATGAGGGCGTGACTATGGGCAGACTCAGATCCTCGAGAACTTAGCATCTGCTCTGAGGGTGTATATCCTCTGGTAAGCGGTACGAAAAACTGCTGCACGCAGCCATCCATTCTGATATCAGCTGTACGAAAACCCAGGTGATGCTTCGGTCATCATACCCCTGTCTGCTCCTCGCAAGCAGTAGATCATTCCTTTCATGTCCTGTGTCCTCTGAGGGCCTATACTTATCAACTTGAACGTGTCGCAGCTGGCTTCAAGTGAAGTGGTCACGCGTCGGGGTTACCCTCGGTGTCACAGCCCAAACTGTGCGAGAATTCGGGCCACCACTTTTTGAGACATACATCCTCGTAAGCCGCACTCGGCCTTCCCGCAGATGGCCGATGGTACCACTCTTGCCTTGAAGTCTTGAAAATCATCCGGATGTATACCTAGATCGGCCAAACTATGTTGCCGGACTCCGGAGGAGTACAAGAGGACTGGCCCTGCTCTCCATCCCTTCACCAGAACTCACGCGATCTCTTTACGCCTCACGCATGACGAACGAGGTAGCAGACAGCTTGAAGCTTCAGATCAAGACTCCACAGGGGGTCAATAGCTCGACATGGACAGCCCCGCCCTTCTATGGCCCGCTCACCTTGCCAGAGCTATATGCTTTCCACGCGGAGAAGAGTCCTGAACACCCGGTGGTTGTCTACGATGACGAACAGGGCGAAGTCCGCGAGATCCGTTACAGGGAAATGTTCCGTGCGAACCGCAGGGCCGCCCACTATGTCTCGCGCCATGTCACTCTGCCGGACCCTACGGGTGACGAGAACTCCGTCCTCGGGGTGCTTGCTATTGCAGGTCAGCTTTGGTCGTGAATTGCATGAATAAACTATACTTACTGGTGCGACAGATCCTATCACGCTTTTGACCCTCTACAACGGAATTATGTACCTCGGCCACACCGTGTTCCCCATTTCCGTACGGAACTCTGCCGTAGCGGTCGCGCACCTTGCACGCAGGACGTCCCTTCACCATCTCTTTGTCAGCCAGGATGCTGGGATGCAGCGCCTCGCCCAAGAGGCCAAAGATATCCTCGCAAAGGAGAATTATGATATCGATCTTGTTCCGCTGCCCAGATTTGGGGACCTGTACAACGATAGCGAGGAAGGCCTCGATATCCCGATGGGACCTGTAAAAGAGACTAACCGGTGCCTGATACTTCACTCGTCTGGTGAGTCCGCGAGGTTTCATAGGCGGAATGGACCTGGTCCTGACTAGATCGATTCGACCATCTCAGGATCCACCGCGTTCCCCAAGCCAATTCCTGTTACGCACCAGCACCTCAGTAGATGGGGCTTTCTGTCATGTACGCAGTCGTCATTCATCCGAGATACTTCTACTCTAACCTCACCCAAACAGATTTCGGGGACTTCGATCTTTGCGGGACTCGCGTTTCCATGCACTGTCTTCCCATGTTCCGTAAGTCTTCTGAGAGGGACTATGTGGACGTAGAACTCAATACAGTGTATGTCTTGCAGATCTCATGGGAATCATCACGCTGTCTTGGTCGGTACGTGCTATTCCTTCATGATTCAAGCGAAAATGCACACGTTGACGTTGTACCCTAGGTATGCACCGGCGTCGTAGTAGGGATGTTCCGGCCTTCCACACCTCCTGTTACCTCTACTCCGGAGACGGTGCTGCGAGCAATGATGGCGACCAAGTGCGAGATGAACGTCTGCGTCCCGATGCTACTAGAGGTATGAGCGACCATGGCGTGCTCTCAGCTTCGCTCCCACTCAGATATGACACATAGGCATGGTCGCGCAGCCCAGAGGCGATTGAGCAACTGAAGACGCTTAAGTGCATTGTAAGGCGTATCCTATTAGTTGAAAAGCTTTTCGTTGATATGCCATGTTCGCAGCTGTATGCAGGCGCAGCGTTGAGCAAGGACGTCGGAGAGGCCTTACTAGACCAAGGCGTTAAGATCATGACGGGCTTCGGCGCGTACGTCTCACGAAGCACCCTCCACCTGGCTGTATGAGAAAGAATCTGACCTTTTTTCTAGGACCGAGTTTGGGGCTATCGTCAGAATGATGGTCGATACTACGCAGGTTCCTCGCAACGAATGGGAGTACTTCTCGTTCTCGAAGCCTGCCGAGTTCGTCCGCGTCTACCAGGAGGGTCTCCCGCGTGTCTTCGAGCCCGTCTTCGTGGTACGTACTTGCGTTGCTTGCCACACACGTCTGTGGAAAGATGCTGAGCTGACGTGTTAACGGGCATAGGAGTGCCCCACATGGACTCTGAACGTCTACAACACAGAGATCAATGGGCGTCCTGCCTATGCTAGTAGCGATTTACTCGAGGAGCATCCGACAAAACCCAACGTATACAAGGTCTATGGCAGAGCCGACGATCAGATCGTCTTGTCGACTGGTGAAAAGGTAGGGAACAGATCCTCGTATCATGTTGTGATATTGATAACTCCCTGTCTTCTGGTAGACGAATCCAGTGCCAATGGGTGAGGGACACACGCTTCTGCATACGCGTTACAATGTCTGACAGCGCCGCTCGTGAATGACTTCCAGAGGCTATCTTGTTGCAAGACCCCAACATCCATGCTGCGATCATCTTCGGACGCAGTCGTCTCCAGAACGGAGTCATTGTGCAACCGAAGGAGCCGTTCGACCCCAGCGACGAGGCGAAGCTAGAGGTGTTCCGTAACAAGATATGGTACGGCCGCTTTCGTTATATATGGTTAGATATTATATTTATACTCCTATTTAGGCCGACAGTCGAACGCGTAAACAACTTCGCCCCTTCGCACTCGCGTATCTTCAAAGAGGTCCGCATCTTGCTTGCATCAGTCCAGCACGCTGTGACTGACATGGCATGCACAGATGATCACCGCCACGAAGCCCGATAAGCCGTTCCAGTATACAGCGAAAGGGACGCCCCGCCGCCACGTCTCCCTCGCGGACTACGCTCAAGAGATTGACGACCTGTATAAGAAGGTCGAGGAATCGTCCCAGGTCGACGTACAGCCACCCGACAGTTGGACGGAGGAGGCCGTCCCTAAGTTCGTCAGAGACGTCGTGAAGAAGGTCATGCGAGCGCCGAGCATTGCGGACGGAGACGATTTGTTCCAGCAAGGATGCGACAGGTATGCATAGCTGCGAGTCTAAACTCGAATGTGCGATTCTCATGGTACGATACGCAGCTTGCAGGCAATCTGGATCCGGAACACGATCCTGCACGCTGTGCGGACGACCACTACGGTCTCCACTCACGACGTGCCGCTCAACTTCGTCTACGCTAACCCGACGATCCTCAGCCTCAGCGCTTTCCTCAGCGGGCTCATTTCGGGCAAGAACATCGACAAGGAAGCCCAGCGCGCCAAGCGGCTCGGAGAGATGCAAGAGCTTGTGGCAAAGTACACCGCGAGGTGGCCGGGCCCGGCGTGGGAGGCCACGCATGGCGACGCGAAGCCTGCACCGGTAAAGGAGACGGTGCTCGTTACCGGAACGACTGGAAGGTTGGGATGCCACCTCCTCGCCCGGCTAGTGCAGAGTCCGGAGGTGGACCATGTCTACGCTCTGAATCGGGAGGGGACGGGCGAAGTAGCGAAGTTGGAGGCAAGGCAGCGTCAGGCGTTGAAGACGTGGGGGCTCGATCCAAGCCTTCTCGACGGCAACAAGGTGTCGTTCCATCCCGCGGACTTGACTAAGCCTCAATTTGGACTGGATGGGAAGACGTTTGACGAGGCATGCGCGCTTCTGTCTTGTCCTTGTATGTGGGTGCTCATGACTATCATTTCCTAGATACAGCTCGCGGTGACGGCAATTTTGCACAATGGTAAGACCTACACCTGTCGAATGAACCAGCATTGTACTGACTTGGTAATAGCATGGAGAGTTGACTTCAACGTCACTCTCCCGTCTTTCGAACCACTGATTGCAGGAACCCGCAACCTGATCGACTTTGCTCTCAAGTCGCCGCACCCTGGTGGAGCGCGAGTGCTCTTCGTCAGCTCCATCACGTCCCTACTCAGTACGTACTACACTCCGAGCCCTCTCGGTATCGCATGATCATTCTGATGAATGCCCTTGCAGATTACTCGGCGGACATCCCCATTCCAGAATCTCTCGACTTCGGCCCGGAGCTCGCGTTGGGGCAGGGCTATGGTGAGAGCAAGTGGGTGACCGAGCAGATCCTGGGTCGCGCTGCGAAGGAGACCGGGCTGCGGACGACAGTCGTGCGCGTTGGCCAGCTGAGTGGCGACACCCACGCCGGAGGATGGAGCACTTCAGAATGGGTTCCTAACCTCGTCCGTGCCGGCGCACGCCTGGAATGCCTTCCGACTGCTGACAGCGTGAGTAAGCTATTCTGCAACCTGAGCAAAGAGCGTTCTGAACGTACCCTTCCTTTGGTAGACACTGTCTTGGGTCCCGGTAGACATCGCTGCGTCGGCTCTTCTGGAGATGCTCTTCAGCGGCGAGCAAGTTCTCCACCTGTCCGCCCCGCGCAGTGCATCTTGGAACGACGTGTTCGCTCCCTTGGCGGAGCAGCTCGGCGTCCCGCTTGTTTCCGTCTTGGAATGGCTGGACAGGCTCCGTCATTCCGCGCAAGAGGCTGGCCAAGGGCCCAACGCTGCGAGGCACGAGTCAGCGTACAACCTCGTTCCGTTCTTCGAGGCCGCTTTGTCCAGCAAGGAGGTGAGATTCGACACGGAGAAGGCTGCAAAAGCCTCTCCTACGCTGGCGAAGATGAATCCCGTAGGGAAGGAAGATGCAACTCAGTGGGTTAAGTTCTGGCGAGGAATTGGGTTCCTGTAGCCCTATTACGTTGTAGGCCATGTTCAGTTGTAACTAACAGGAAGATCTGCATTGCCAGTGGCCGCAGTTCCTCCATCGCAGTACTCTCTCCCGGGCCAAACACAGTCATAAGTGACTAG
The DNA here is from genome assembly GCA_022376465.1 of Cubamyces lactineus. Taxonomy (NCBI): domain Eukaryota; kingdom Fungi; phylum Basidiomycota; class Agaricomycetes; order Polyporales; family Polyporaceae; genus Cubamyces; species Cubamyces lactineus. The sequence continues at coordinate 84,138 of JACDTU010000022.1, read as the reverse complement.
AAGCTTCAGTATACCTTTGCAGGTTGAGAGATTTCGCAATGAGAACATTGTAAAGCAGGGAAGAAGTCATATTGCGAGAGGGCAAATAGTTACACGACGACCCCAGCGAAAATAAGACGCCATCAGCTTTGGCACTAGCTCGTCCCTTTGAACGTAACAAGGTGTGTAGCCGAACGAGCGATGTCAACGCCGACAGTCCGAAGACCGTCGTGCTCATCTCGCTGCTAGGGTTCTCGTCATAGGCGTTTATGATCGTGGAAGAATCGTCTGAAGATGCACTCCACTGGGCGTGGGTTTATATACGCTGCTACCTGGTGATTCTCCCACGCACAGACCACCTGTAGGCCATCAGATACGCTAGCGCCCGTAATGGGGGAACAGCCATGGGCGCTTTAGAGGCGAACTCGGTGCGTCGTCAAATTCGGAATACCAGGAACGGCATCTTGCTCCTGGGTCTGTACCACCACTTGGGTGCGACCTAGAAACACAATAGTCCGATGTTGTGCCCATGAAAATACTTCAAACCCTCTTCTTCCTCACTCTATGGTCTAGTGCGCAGTCGAGCCTGGATAACGATCTCGCACATGATGACGCTGTTGCAGCTCGACGATGATACCCTGTTGCATATCCTCGGCATCCTTCCCGTTGAATCTGTCTTATCTCTCCGAAAGGTGAGTAGTTTTAATAGTGTCGAAAGACCTGGTACTCAACTGACCGATGATCGTTTCGTGACTTGTTCTATGCAGACATGCAAGCGTCTGGAGTTGCTGACGAGGCAACGAATCGTCTGGCAGGCGGTCTGTCATGACCATGTTTTGAGGGAGGGGTTTCCCTTCCCTCATCGAGCCGCCGCCATAGCGAATGCTACAGAGCTCGAGAACCTTGCCTTGCATGCGCTGAAACTCGGACGTTTCTGGCTTTCGCCCTCTGCGAAACCTGCATCTTCCTTGGAGTTCCAAGCGAGTTCCGGGACTGGCGTTTCGCACATTCGCATCCTTCCTGGGCATGGTGGTCGCTACGTAGCTACCGTCTACAAGGGCATCTGGTCGATGATCTCGTGCTGGGACATCGGCGATCGTGCGTCTACGTCGGGCACTGCTCCGCCACGCAAGCTTGCAGACTGGAGTCCGAAGAGTGCCATCTTCGCCGGCTTTGTCGTGAACTCGGACCCGGACTCTGAGGCGACCATTGCTACTGCCGTGCAGACCGGGGGGTTAGTATATTTCTCCTACTGATACTAGATTGGTCTTACTGATACGTTGTGCAGGGGTCAAAATAGCATCGAGCTCCTATCGATCGTCGATCGAGAATCAGTCAATCCGTCATTCCGATCGGTTTGCAACATTGCGACATCGTTTAAGCCCATCGCGCTGAAGGGTGACTTGATCGCATTTAGCGACGATGCATACGAGACCGTCATCATGAACTGGCGCCAGAACACATTTGCGTTGCTGAAGGGTTCTCAGCAGCCCATGGACGAGCGCTTTCAGGTACCTCGGACTCTTGATTTTCACACTTCTGTGGCTTATGCGCAGCTATTCGTAGTACAACCGGTGCCTGCACATCGTGTTTGCACACAAAAGCATTCTCGTCGTCCGTGCACGTTCAGTCGAGCTCTTCCCAGAACCTGAGCTGCAGCTTGCTCAAGGTTCCTTCAGGACGTACGAGCCTGTCGGGTTCCACACGTTTGGCTGGATCGATGGGGTCTCGGTCATCCTGCAATTCGATTCGATGCGCAGCGGAGACGTTCCCGCGAAGCCTGAACACGCGCCACTCTCGATCCTTCTGCGCACCGAGAGCGACGATCCATGGGCATCAGACGTACACAAGCTAGAACAGTTCCTATTGCTCCCAGATCCGACATTCGAGGGTCTTCCCCGCGCGGCGAACGCCGCCTCTACCGAGGTAGTCGAACAAACCGACTCTCCGTCGTCTGCGCCGCCTGCTCCCGCTTCTGCTTCTCCATACATCTTCCCGCCTGTTCGCGCAGAACGCACTTCTCCCACAGTGCGTGGGTTCCTCCGCTGTCCGGACATCGTGTTGGGACCTTGTGGAACCGCGCTCTGGATACAACCACGTGCACGCACGACCGCGCACCTCACAGGACTTGACGTACATTCTTCCACAGCGCAGGTCTGGGATTCTTTCAATCCGGACTACGTCCATCTCGACGCAGCAGACGATCGCTCTGAAGCGCATTACGCCCTTCAAAATCGATCGTCAACTTCTCCTCTTACGCCGAATCGCGAGAAGACGGCGGAAACGCTATGTGCTGCAGTGTTTGCAGGTCCGCTGCAGGAGCGCCATCCGGAGCTGCTACAGCCTCATGCGCGGAAGGTATGGGCGCAGCCGAAGGACAGCTGCAACTGGACGGCGTTCGACTACGACGAGGAGAGGGGTCGAGTCGCGTTGGGATCGAGCGACGGGTCTGTCGTTGTGTTGGACTTCGTATAGAACGGCCTTGCCGTGTTCCCTGTGAGCTTGTTTTGATGAACAATCGGACGCGGTCTGCTTCGCCAACGTGCCCTGCGCATCATAGCAATTAACGAAGAATCTGCTATCGAAGAGCACTCCGACAGACTTCTCCTAGCTGCTCAGCGCTGCTTCTTCTCTGCAGCTTGAGCGCCAAACGCCGCAATGGTGCTCAGAGCTCGTGACCCATCCGCTGAGACCGGCTTTGAGACGGTATGTGTGCCATCTCGACGTAATGCTGCTGACGTATTTGCCCTATTGCAGCACCTCACTTGCGCTCGTCCGCCACAGCTTGCGCCATCAATCTGTCCAACGCTGAATCAGCTCTGCGCCTCCCAAACACCCCATTGCGGCTTCATTCGTCGTAGTTTGGCACATTCGCCAACACTGCTGACGCAAGTGTGTGATATAGGCCGCACGCGGAGATATCAAGCGGCGTGCGAACACTCTAATGCGGCTGGGGGGCTGCTTGCAGAGACAAGTGTGCTGCTGCTACGAGTCCTCGGCGGCGGGCGAGCTGCCGCGCGTGAATAATCTGCACCCCTGGGGATTACCCACGGCAGGTCATTTGACGTATACCTGTGAGGTACGACGCGAAGCACCGGGAGGCTGCAGGCGGGAGCGGTGAGAACGGGAGTCGTTGATCTTGCGTCGTATTGTACCAGATCGGGAAGCGCAGACGTTTTGACAGCTCTGGGGTCTCCTAGGATGGCGTACTGCGGGCGCAGATATAAAGGGCCAGCGAGTGCAGGCGATCTTTCAACAGCTCCCAAGCTTACGCGCATCGAAGCCACTACCGCATCCGCCTTATCCTTCACACCGAGTTGCAGCCATGGCGCCTCAGTTCACCCTCTACACCCACAAGAGCGGCCCTAACGGATGGTACGTGCCCACATCCATCAGCGTCGTGATATGGTGCTGACTCTGTGGGAATCTAGGAAGGCCGCGATCGTCCTAGAGGAGCTCGGTCTGGAGTACGAGTCCGTCTACCTCGACTTCCAGAAGGGCGAGCAGAAGGCGCCAGAGTACACAAAGTACAACCCGAACGGCCGCATTCCGACGCTCATCGACCATAACAACAACGACTTCGTCGTTTGGTACGTGCTTGGCTCCTGGGACGCGCGACGGAGTGAGGGGATGACCTAATGGTCGTGTAGGGAATCGAACGCGATCCTGACTTACCTCGTTGACAAGTACGATCCTGAGGGCAAGATCTCCGTCAAGGGCGTCGAAGAGAAGATCCACCAGCTGCAGTGGCTCTTCTTCCAATCCTCCGGCCAAGGGTGCGTCTTCCCATTTTCGTCTTACTACCATCGCGTATGTTGCTGAACATGCTACCGCGTATGTAGCCCCTACTTCGGCCAGGTCTCGTGGTTCCAGTTCTTCCACGCGGAGAAGATCCCGAGCGCGATCGAGCGGTACCAGAAGGAGATCCTGCGCGTGTTCGGCGTCCTCGAGAGCGTGCTCTCGAAGCAGGAATGGCTCGTCGGCGGCAAACTGACGATCGCGGACCTCAGCTTCATTCCGTAGGTTATTCTCCTTACGCTGTCGGTTCATGCCCAAGCTCATACGTTTTATTGCGAATAGATGGAACGTCGTCGCGGTGAATATTCTTTTGAAAGATGTCCCTAGCTATAATGGCGTCGAGAAGGACTTCCCTGCACTGCACAAGTAAGTCGTGATCGTTCATCTTTTGGGAGATGCAGCGATCTGACCTCATGTTTTCAGGTGGCACAGCGCGTTGTTGGCGCGCCCTTCGGTGAAGAAGGTGTATGCTACCAAGGATGCGGTCAGTAAGGCATAGACACGAGGAGTGGGCCGCGACAAGCATGTAATACACTCTGTACGACTAGCATATATCTCTGCATGACATTCTCAAATTGGCGCGTGGATCAATCTCATGGCGTGTGCGGACACCCCCAGGCAATTGGACTGATTATAAAACTTGCTTCCAAGTTCAACGCTTGCCGTGTTGCGGCTCTGGGACGGCCTAAATAACAGCCATGGGGACGAGGGATTTGCCACACCAGCGGCTAATATGACACTATAGCCAAGTGGTTAAGGCGACAGATTAGAACCGAAAGGCGTACAATCTGTTTCCCTCTGGGAGCGTAGGTTCGAACCCTACTGGTGTCGGTGACGTTTTACTTTGTTCTCTCCATGAATGTTACTCGTGGAATGTCGTTTGGGTGGGACCCCGAGCTCACAGGGACTCACACTAGGGGTGGTCGTTTTACTGCGTTTAAGAATCATAATTCAGGCTACGAAAAGAGCGACACAGGATTGCGCGGGGGTGTACTAATAGTTCTCCAGTAGTCTATCTACGGACAAGGATGGGACTACGGCAAGAAGAATGCCACCGGCTTATAGCGGGAAACTGGTAGTATCAACTTAGCAAGAACCACAATAGAGTAGCGCGGAGGGAAGGCACACGCCCGTGTGAGTCCATGCATAGCTACCTGTAGGCTGTAGCAGGAATAGCGGCTCGCAGTACGCGGAGCCTCCCATGATGAGGAACATGCTCGTGCTCAGCATACCAACGCGAGTACGCAACCGCGTGGTATGCGGACTGTGAACGGCTTACAGGACTCGTCATTCGCCGCATACACTCATGCCACAGCCGGCATAGCTGGCGTTCCGGCCTGCTAGCTCGCGCGCCAGGCGACCACCGCGCCGTAGGAGCTGACAATGATAGCAGCTATGACGATGTAGGAGGGGCCCTGCGTGACATGGCAAAGACACAGGGAGCTACCAACACGACGACCGTCAGCGGCCTCGCACCACTTGAATCAACTACAGTACATCAGCGTGCAGTACTCGCAGTAAATGACCCGCACCCGGTGACATAAGTAAAGGATTCGTTATCCGAGGTGTTCTCAGTCTGGCGAGAAGGGTAGCGCTGTGGTAAAGCTCTGCATGTGCACCCTGACAAGCACACTGTTCAACAAGTCGCCGCTGTGGTATCGGGTGAGCTCGCGCTGCGCACAGTGAAGTCCGAGGAATCTCTGACGGATTGGGCCCTTGGTAAGAAGCAGGTGGCAAGGTTCGTCTAGCGCTCAGCTCCGGCCGGAGCTGTGGCGTCGTGTTTGCACCTATTTGGAGTCGTCCCCATCAAACCGGTAAACTGATGCCGAAGTCCATACCCTTATTGGATTTCGTATCAACACCCCCCCTTCAATGTTACTCTTAACTCTACGTCTGACGCTTCTTGCTACGCATGAATGGCACGGACTTATGCACTGGGAATCGTATGCCTGACGGGAATTGTCGAACCTCTACCGTGCAGGCTTCAACACGAGGCGCATGGTCCTTTGCGGTGGCTCTAGTTGAGCGACTAGAGACTTGTGGCGAGTTCGAGCACTCACGAAGCCGACATCTCCTTCAATCTGATCTACTGATAACCATAGTATAATTTTTATACTTACCGCGCTCAGTGATGCCGTCCGCGTCTCACGCGGGCAACGTGAACCCGAGTGGCCAGCCTCACCTAGAAGCGACTCGACGTGCGAAGAAGAGAGACACAGTGTTTGGTTTGAGAACGAACCGGCGGCGGCGAAATTTCTCTGAGGCCTTGACAAGTTCCCTTGGAGGTACGCTCCCTCATGAAATTGGAGATCTTGAGTAGCTTGGGGGGCGTACATGGTGCCCAGGTCTCCGGGCCCGGCCCACGACTCTACATGGGCAATTTGAACTTTGCAACGTTCCCATGCAGCATGCTGCGGTCCATGGCAGGGTGGCGCGAAGCGAAGCACGGTGAGACCGTTTCTTTTTCATGCCTTTCTAATCTCAACGGATCGTACTCCTGGTGAGCTCTTTCTACCTGATCATCGTGAGCGAAACAGACTGAACAAAAACTGCACTAGCTTGGCAGGTCTGCATGTATGCACATCTCTGGGGCTGTAGTGATAGGTAGCTGACGGGGTCTAAGGAAGACACAGGCCATAAGTACTGTGGGTTACGTGGATGGCGAAATCGCTGTTATGCGACGAATCGTACGTCTGATACGACTGCAACGCGGACGTTGACCGTTGACAGCGCGGGTTTGTGCGGGTTACTTGTGAACACCATGTCGGAAACAGCTTAGCTACAAGGCTCAGACGGTCTTCTCCGGACGGCTGCCACTGAAAGGCGGTGCACGGCTACATCGTCGCACTCACGGATGCTAAAGCTGCGTACGGTCAACGAATGGACGATCGCGCGGATCACTGCCGGTGAGTGATCTCTCAATACGAGGCTGTGCGCTGAACGTAGACGGACGTAGGCGTTGAATTGTACGCTACCGATGAGATCTCCTCCCGGGGCCGCGACGGCGACCGAGTGCTTATTTCCTGTCACAGGCAGTGGTCCCTGCCCATCTTGCATGCAAGCGGAGCCAAAGAAGGGACGGTTGACCCTTGCTGCCGTGTACGCTGGAGGCCTTCACACCAAATGCGGCAACGAAAACCATCATGAATCGGCCGTTACTATCAGAAGACGCCAGCGACATTCTACAGAGTGAGGAAGACCTGCATAAGCATCCCCACAGTGCTCGGCGTTGCATCGGGCGCACGAGCGATATATAAACCAGGTCACATAGTCCTTCGTCTGCACTTCCACTTCGAGCCTCGTCCTGCATCTCTCTCTTCTGAGCAGTCACTCGCTACTTCTCTCTTCCTACGCATACACTCATAAGAAAGATGATGCACCTCGTTGGCTTCGTCCTCGCCGCCTTTGCTGTCGCTCGCAGTGAGTCACTGACCTCACCTTCACATGTCTCTTTGCTAGTACTCACCGACTCGCTCGCTGATTAGGCTCCGCCGTTCCCGTCGTTGAGCCTGTTACCACCGTCGAGACCTTCGTTGTCCCCACTGTCATCAGCAACACCCGCTCCGTGACGCTTACCTCTGCTGTCAGCACCGTTCGCCCCGAGACCTACTCGACGACCCTCACTTCGGTCATCGAGACCGTCGTACCGGTGACGCACGTCACCTCGCACTACGAGGTGGTCACGACAGCGGTCCCGGAGACGTTCTCGACGGACGTCACGTTCTTTCAGACGGTCCAGAACACCCTCCCCGTGACTACGACGATCGACGGCGAAAAGACGGTCGTGACCGAGATGGTGACGCAGACCTTCGCTAACGTCGAGCCCACACACACAGTCGAGGAGATCACCAGGACGCTCACCTACCTCGAGGAGACAACGACCGTTGTTCCGGAGACGACGACTCGCACCTACATCTACCCGGAGCTCACCATAGAGCCCCAGACGACGGTCGTCACCTATGTCTACCCGGAGGTGACTGTCGACCGCTACTCGACCTCGGTCACTGAGGTCGTCTCAACCGTGGTGTACGTCACCGAGCCTGCGGCAGCAACCGCGGCCTAGGAGCCGACTCGCTGTACCACACATGCCTTCGACTTCTGCCTGCCTTCCGGACACGAAGGCATCGATGGCGGTTCGTAACCGATCAGGATGATGGGCATTTGTGGGGCGGCGGCGAAGGATGGGCTCCTTTTGCTTGTGAACATGGACATTTTGTTGGTTTTCATTGAAGGATGTTGCGCTCGTTAGACTGTATGCCCGTCGTTCTTGAGTATTCAAGTAGCGATTTGCGTTCGTTCACGATGCGTCTTCATGGCGGAAAGCTCGTTGATGGTCTAGGCGATTGGCGGGACAGGGTTATACTCGTCGCGAACGCGAACGACTGTAGCGTCGTACCTTGATCCTCTTGCACACCTTCCGGACTGCATCTCGAGGGTATACCCACTCGTAGTGGCCGCCGGGGTTGAGTTCAATGATCCGCACCCGCGTGCGCACCTGGGCCGCAGTCCCAAACGCAGTCTCTGCCATTGTAGTAGACAGGCTGCGCACACCTGTCAGTAGGTCTGCGCTACGGGCCCGGAAAGCGTTTGAAACAGTAACGGTTCAAGGTCAGTAGCGCTTATCCTCGTGAATAAATGTAGGGTATTACGATTAATAGCAGATACTTCCAAAGTGAATCCAGCGAGGAAAGCGTGTAGAGCGGGTCATTCAAAGGATCGACGGTAGAGACAAGCTAGACAAATCGTAGGAGAGGCGCAGAATGCGGAATATTATAACGTACCCAATGATGCAACTGTTCCATGACCCGACGAACATCGAGTTCGAACAGGTCTTCGGAATCATCGATGGTATCGGCCCTGATATTGACCCTACTGCCTTCGTATGCAACTCGATCACCACTGGCATCCTTCGTAAACAGCGAAAAGAGCCAGGTGGTGCCGTTGGTTAGACAATATCTGACCGGTTTGCTGTCCCGCATTTCAGCAAGCAGAATTTGGGTGCTAGCATCACAGTACGCACTCGGCCAAAGCGATGGCTTGACCTGTTGCCTCTGGAAGGTGGTCCTCGATAGATTGACCGCCATCGGGCCGTTTCGCTTTAACCACTATGATACGGCTCTTGACATATGCCATAACTTGCTTTATTGAACTTCATGAAATAGCGGGCCTGCGAAGACAGTCGTCAAAGGCCGGTTTCAGTCTACTCGATACGGCGAGTTTACCCGATACGCACTGCGATAGTCCTTGTTCTTATACATGCATATTCTATAGTCAGTTTAGGACCAATCTGGTCCGACCCTTGGAATGACGGAGTATCATCCGAGAGCAAGGATGTGTATACTCAAGGGCAAAACCTTTAGTACATGCATCGCATCGTATGTAACAGTATAATACAAGACCAATGATTATAATACACTAGCGTCCGATCGTTATGCAGAATTCCTCAAACGGCATGGGATATCGACAACTTGTCTTGATCGCTGCCGGCAGCGCCTTGCTGTTTCTCTTGGTTCGCAAGCCGGACTCTACGATGCGCACGATCAGACCGTGTCCGCCTTGCACGATTGAGACTACGCTACTTACTGATTACGTGCGACAAGAATCCTCAGAGTACGCTCCTTCTCAATTGGTGCCATGTTCTCCCAGTTCGCGATGCGCGACAGAGTCTATAACGATGAAACCGTCAGCTTGGAAACCTCCCGGCCGGTAAGCCAACAAGGTACTCACCCCATCGCTGTTCACTACGACAGGACCGAGCTTGTCGAACTTGAACGTTTGACTGCCGTTTATGGTGATCTTCTCGGCCTCCTCCTCTGTTGGTGGCGGAGGGAGCGCAAGAGGTGCGGTCGTCTTGACCTCGTCAGATGCAGGAGCACTCGACATGAGGGCGTAGCGTAGGACGCGCGGGCTGTTTTAACGTGAACGGGGTGAACCAGGAGCAATCAGGGTGGGTTAGGATGCCTTGTCGCTCGCGTTAGATTATATGTGCATCGCGTCTCGGGAGAGCGCGAGTGAGCTCGCAGGTCTGAGAAGAGAGGAGTAGTGTCGCGATCGTTCGCGACGCTTCCAGTCAAAGTCGCTGTGCACTGTGCAGCGCAGCCACCACGCGGGCACCACATGGCTTGCTCTATTGTTCTCATAGACGCCCGAACTACGTATATAACGGCGAGGACCCTCTCCCTATCTGCTTCTCTCCCTCGACTTACAACTAACTACTCTCTGAACAATCTGACGTTTATATCTCAATATATCTCAAAACACAACACAAAACAACTCTTTCCCTCTCAACAAGCTCAGAAATGCCTCCCATACTACACAAACTCGAGTACAATCGCGTCCCTTACGAGTGTACCAAGTGTGAGAAGCATTTCGCGTCCTGGAAGGACCTCCTCGAGCATCTCGGCCAGAGTCCGCATCACGGTTATTGTCGCATCTGCAGCAATGACTTTCAGACTCGCGAGCAGCTCGTCGAACATATCCGTAGCGTCCATCACTGCTGCACGATATGTTTCACCGGAAAGCCTTCGCCATCGCCATTCGGTACACGTATACCCAGGGCTTTCGCGTCGGCCTTCCGCCTGCACAGGCACTACTGTCAAGCTCATCCCCTCCAGTATTGTGTCCCGTGCAAGCGTGCCTTCACGTCCGCGGACAACCTCGCTAGTCACCTCCGCTCTGCCACACACCAAGGGCGACAGGTGAAGTGCCCGTCGTCCGCCTGTGGGAAGCGATTCGTGTCCGTCGCCGCGCTCCTCATCCATCTCGAGTCCGGGACATGCGTCTCAGGTATCAGTCTCGAGGATGTCGTCCGCGTCGCCGTTCACGTAGACCGCGATCACGTCGTCACAGTCGCGGACGCCGATGCGAATGCATGCAAAGGTCGGTACGGTATCTATGGTAGTCTCCAGGAGGTCGAGTCGAAATTGAAGTGGAAAGGACATCGGTATCGGTGCCCTCTCTGCGGCAAGACGTACACGTCGCTGCCGCCGATGAGGGCGCACGTTCGAAGCCCTGTTCACATCAAGAAGATCTTCTGTTGCTCTGCGTACGGCGGGTGCGACCTCACGTTCCGCACCCTCAGTGCGCTCTGCCAGCATGTGGAGAGCCAGAAGTGTACCGACATGGCGTACCGTTCCAAGGTGAAAGGTGTGATGGAGGAGATAGTGAAGCAATTGGCTTGAGTGAGTTGGGAAGGTAAGGCTCGTGAGGTCTCGTCAGAAGCAATCAATCATATGCGGAGGCCCCGGTGGTATCCTTCTCCCCCCATTTCAAACTCTTCAGGAGGGCTACAGCCCTCGTCCGTTTCTCTTTCGGACCTTCCTTTCTCATTCATATGTATATGCTCGTTGTTCGTGTATGTATGTTCCCTTTTGCCTCGTCTATTCTATCTTTCTTCGGATTGGATTTGGTGCACGCTATTTATTTCGTACTCACTTCTCCATTTATGATGTTCTTCTCCATTATGATGTTCGGACTCGTTTCATATGCTCTCATGTACTCTTAGTGTAGTTTGTATACCAGCATCGCTATATGCTGTTATGCCATGCTATGCAGGTCGATACCGTCTGAGTATCACAGGCTAGTGTTGCCGCAAGTCGTAAGTTGGGCTTGCGCTTGGCTTGGCTTGGCTTGTTCCCACGGTAAACTTGCCTGACTTGGTCCCGTTTGGGGACTTGCCCCGACTGGCTTTACCGCGCTCCCATTGGTGAGGAAAGTTGATCTCCCGTTTGGGTACGCACGATACGGCCTGCGAACTTCGAAGTTCTTGGTATTCCGAGCACTCTACACTGTTACAGATACATAGTACCATAACCGTGACTAGTCGTGCGCGGACCTGTCTGTGCGACCTGCGTAAGTTAGTGGAGAATTCAGCATTGTAATATTCACTCATTGCGGCATGCACGACAAATCTCATATGTTTGTGCTTCCTCTGCGTAAGGAACGAAACTGGCAGAATATGCATACGGCTGAATATGATTTGAGGATATTGCTTGAACGGGCGGTGGCCGTCCGCTATAAGCCTATGATACCCTGCCAAATAAACTTGCATTTTGAATAATACCTCACTGCTGCGCTGGGAAACAGAACCCAACATCCCAGGAGGTGACTGATGTTCAATGGGCACAAAGTCTGATAGCTGCTGAAGTAGCTCGTAGCCCTTGAAGCTTGAAGCTCCGGTCGGGCGGTGGACCCTACACCGGAATCACTCAGACGCTCAACCCAATATAGTAATTATGCGTGCGCTAAACTTGCCAGCTGGCTGGCCGGCTTGGCTTGTCGGAACTTGATTCCCAGTCAAAATTAACTACGGGACACTCTGCTTGCATCCGGGATCTACGGATCCACGGACACGACCGTATGGTAGCAGAAAAAGTGCACTGGGGCGTAATGTTTTACGGGGCGTTCTGGAGTGGCGTTGGCCATCTACGCATGCATCCGTGCATATCCGCTCCTGCAGAATAGCAAAGCTTATTTGGGAACCCCATATACACGCATATACTCCCGTATCCAGCCGTATCAGCACGTAGGTTTACTGTTTGAAACCGCATATATACGTTACATTCTGCAAATAGCTGTACTAATATATACATACGGGCCCGCTGACCACGCAATCCGTATCGACACAGATGTGATGGTAGCCGGCGGGCTATACGCACGTGGACAGCCCGCTGCCCCTTGTCCCCCCTCGCACCTGCACATATCCTGTCCCTACTGATTGCAACATTGGCCTCCGCCCCCCTACTGCGTGTTGCCTTGTCTTGGGACATGCTTGCTAGGCTAAGTAACCCGTTAGCCGAAAGCTGTGGCAGGTGGGGATAGTAATAAAATGCAAAACTCACCTGGCGTGGGACCCTAACGTGTTCCGATTGGGTGACTGAGCGCATATAGTCTGTTACGACGAGCCTAGATCGGTCACAGCGAGCGACGTCCTAGGGATCGGACCAGAGGTCTCCAGTAGTTCGAGTCGAGTAGAGGTTCAGAGGAATAGGCAATGGATAACCAGGTCGAGCTGAGGATCCCGAGTGGATCCTCTGGTCTTAAATACAGGAAGAGAGACATGGACACGTCAGCGCCACGTAGGCGCCACGTACCGTGAGAGTCCAGTATAACTACGTAGAGTCAGGGCTGGGAGTACAGATGATGTGGCGATGACGTGGCGGAAGGTGATAGGGTAGTAATACAACAGCCGTGTGAACCGGTGGGAAAGGGTGACGTGGCATGGGAAAGGATGACGTGGCATAACGGAGGCACGAGGGAGAGAGAGGAAAAGGAAACTGGGTGACCGTGACACAGTGAGCGTCGTAACATTACCCCCTTCGTATGCTTCTACGCTGTTCCATCAGCGGAATATCCAGCTCAACTCGTAAACCGCTCGTCCATGTCTTCTGGGCGCAGAGGGCACTCCCACGGGTGATGGCCAGGGGCGGTGGCGCAACACCAGACACATCGCCAGTCTCTGCACCACAGGTACTCGTGATCGGGCGACCCACAGACTAGGCAGCTGCGGCCGATAGGGTGGAGGGACGGCGGGGACTCAGGTCGGGCTGGCGAAGCGTCCATTGGGGCGGGCGAGGTGTCTCTTCGAGCTCTTACGTTACGCTCGTCGGGGGATGGATCACGGGGCCGACGGCTTCCTGCGGAGACTCTGGTGTGGAACAAGGGCAGATAGGTCCCTTGGCGTCGGGCTTCGCCGGGTACTCTTCTTGCCGCAGCTGGGAGTTCTCCGGGAGGTGGGGCCGCGTCGTTGATGACCGAGGCCAGTGGCGCCATCCTTGCACGGAATGCGGGGAGTTCAAATGTTTGTATGAGGAAGTTCCTCCATGTGCGCGTGGTCCGGGCGAGCCGTCGAGTGGTGTTCAAAGAGTGTCTTGCCAACCTCCGTAACTCGTGGGCATGGTGCCCGACGTTTTCGAGGGCGCGCGCCTGCCGTTCTGCGATGTCGTAGTCCGAGACTTGCCGTTGCTCCTCTTCTTCACCAAACGCCTCATGAAGAGCGTCTAGAGCGTCCTCTGCGATGTCAGCTGCGTCAACAAGGTTCCCTTCCAGTGCGTCCAGTTCCCGTTGCTCGTTGTAGAGGCATCGATATTCTCTAAGGAAGTACTGCAAGCCTCGCTCGGTGGCATTGACGACCGGGGTAGGGTTGGTGAGGAGCGCACGGAGCAACTGGTTGACGTCGGGGTGCCGGGAGTGGTCTACCAGATGAGAGTCTTCGACACCGACCGTGCTGAGGTCCGACGTCGAGGAGGCGGGCGATGGTGACCTAGAGGTGTATTCCGGTGGGGGCGACGAGAGGCGTCTGGCGAGTGGGGGAGGAATGGGTAGCGGCTGTTGGTTTTCCTGGTCGCTTGCATTGTCGTCAGCGACTTGGGTGCTATAGAGGGGGCGGCCCATTCTACTCGTCCCAGCTGGAGTTATTGAGGGTGCGGTCGGCCTGGTCAAGCTTGTCGTTTGCGGGGTCGAGAGGGTCACGGTGTTCGAGAGCAATTTCGAGGATGTTGATGGAGAGGCGCAGGTGAGTGGCGATGAAGGCAAGGGCAAGGAGGTAGCCGAGGGTCATGCAGGTGAAGAGCGCGATGATCATGGGCTTCACGATCCCCACGCTGATCGGGATGGGTAGTCACGGCTGTGGAGAGTGTGCTCGATGATGCGGTTGAAGAGGTCGCGGAGGATATACCAGAGAAAGAGGAGGGTGATGGCGAGGAGGGTGAGGCAGTAGATGGCGAAGAGGATGGCGAGAGAGAGCATTGCAGATTACAGCAGCTTCTTCGCCCTTTTATACCGCTGGAGGATTTCTTTGGCGTTCGGAATTAGAGCGGACTCGGGTTCCCATGTGTTCTCGGCGCTGGAGTAGCCTTTCCACTTGATTTGGTAGCGGATTCCGCCTCGTGTGGTCTTGTGTCCGACGATCGCTTCGACCTCATATTCTTCTTCTCCGTCGATAAGGTCAGGTGGTGGCCTCGTGTAGTTCGGTCCGTGGGTGTCGTTTTCCTTGTATGGGGTGAGGAAGCATGCGTGGAACACGGGGTGTACCTTCCAGTGTTTCGGCAGCTCCAGCCGATAGGTCACGGGTCCAAGTACTTCGGTGATGACAAAGGGGCCTTCTCGTTTGGGTGCGAGTTTCCGGGATGCGTAAGCGAGCTTGAGGTTCTTCCCTTCGAGCCAGACCTTCTGTCCTTTCTTGAATTGGACGAACTTTCCCTTGAACCTGTCACGTATGACGTGTCGGGCTAGCTCGTGGGCTGCTAGGGCTTCGTCTCGGGCCTTCTGGAGGTTCACTAGCCGTTCTTGTACTGTCGGGGTGTTGGTCTTGGGGTATGCGATAGGAATCAGTGTCGGTTCGTACCCCATCATGAGGTAGAATGGTGATGCATTCCGTGCTGAGTGGGTCCGTTGATTGTGTGCGACTTCTGCGTCGACAAGGTGTTCCGCCCATTCGTCTGGTTGGCCTTCGCAGAATATCCTGAGGTAGACTTCCAGTTCTTGATTCACTCGTTCAGTTTGTCCGTCGGTCTGCGGGTGATATGCGGTAGACGGGGAAAGGGTGATGCCTAAGAGTCTTCCTAGTTCGCGAGTGACGTTGGATACGAATTGTGGCCCTCGGTCGGATATGATCTTGCTGGGTAGTCCAAAGCGTCGGTAGACATGCCGGTGGTAAAGCGCCGCTGTGCCGATTGCGTCGATCGTCTTCTTGCATGGTGCGAAAATCACCCCCTTCGTAAGGCCATGGTCGACCATGACCAGAATACTATCGTAGCCGTGGGATTCGGGGAGATCGGTGATGAGATCCATCGTGACGTTCTGGAATGGCCGGGTAACATCGTCAGCGGGGATTGGTTGTGGGGGCGGGGTGGTCGGGTGTGTGTTTGGCTTGTTCTGCTGGCATGTGGCACAGCCTTCGACGTATCGGGATACCATGGCATACATGCCGGGCCACCAGTATGACCGCCGTATCAGTTCTAGAGTCTTGAATTTCCCAGGGTGTCCGGCTGCCGGGGAGTCGTGGTGTTGACTGATCAGGTCTCGTCGCAGGGCTTCGTCGGCCGGTACGTAGCATCGGTTCTTGTAGAAGATTAAGCCATCTCGTTCTTGCCAATCGGTGAGCGCACTCCTGATCGGGGGTGGTCCGTCGTGTTGGATAGCAGCAAGTGCGTCGCAAAAGAGTCTGTCTTGCGTGGCCAAGTGTCGGAACCTCGGTGCCAGTTGGGTGTCCACTAGTCGTACGAAGAGGTTGTCAGGTAGCATGGTTCGTTCAGTATTGTCGTCTTCTGATCCTTGTCGGTGATCGGGTCTTCGGGATAGCGCATCCGATTGTACCATTGCCGTGCCGGGGGTATGTACGAGTTGGATGTCGAACTGGGAGAGAAAGAGGGCCCATCGTGCTTGTCGTCTGTTCAGTTGTTGCGGGTTGCGCCAGTAGGTGAGGTTCTTGTGGTCGGATAGGATCGTAACCGGGTGCCCTGATCCTTCGAGGTAGTGTCGCCAGGCCTTCAGGGCTCGAATGATGCCAAGTAGTTCTCGGTCATAGATTTCGTAGTTCCGTTCCGCTTCGGTGAATCCTTCGGATAGATACGCGCACGGGTGCAGGTCGCCGTTGGCGTCTCGTTGTCGGAGTACTGCCCCTGTGGCCCATTGCGAGGCGTCGGATTCGACGACAAAAGGTTTGCTAATGTCGGGCATTTGCAGCACGGGGGCCGTCGCGAATCGTTGCTTCAGCATGTCGAAGGCCTTCTGGCATTCCGTTGTCCATTCCCATTTGGCGTCTTTCTTGGTGAGCGCGTTGAGCGGTCGCGCGATCTCCGAGAAGTGGTCGATGAATCGTCGGTAAAAGTTGCCGAATCCAAGGAATGATCGAACGTCCTTGACGGTTGTCGGTTCTGGCCAGTCGAGTATTCCCTTTATCTTGATAGGGTCCATGGAGATCCGGTTCTTGCTGACGATCATTCCAAGATACTCCACTTCTGGTGCGTCGAATATGCACTTCTCTAGCTTGAGGTAGAGGTCATGTTCTTTGAGTCGTTCCAGGACACGTAAGGTCCTTCTTCGGTGTTCGTCCAGGTCTGCCGAAAAGATCAGTATGTCGTCCATGTAAATCACTACCCATCCTTCGTCGATCATGTCTGCGAAGATCGCGTTCATCATAGCTTGAAAAGCCGAGGGGGAGTTCCGCAGTCCAAAGAACATGACCATTGGTTCGTATAGCCCTTTGCTGGTTCGGAAGGCGGCCTTCCATTGATCACCGTCCTTGATACGGACGTTGTTGTATCCCGATCGGAGGTCCAGTTTGGAGAAAACCTTCGCTCCGCGCAGCTTGTCGACCAATTCTGATATGAGCGGTAGTGGGTATTTGTTGGGGACGGTTCCTTCGTTGAGGTATCGATAATCTTGGCAGGGTCGTAGTGTTCCGTCTTTCTTGCCGACGAAGAAGAATGGGGATGCCATCGGCGAGTTCGAGGGTCGGATGTAGCCTTTTCGTAGGTTCTCCCGGATGAATTCTTCCTCGGCTTCGAGTTCCTTGGGCGTGAGTTGATATCGCTTGAAGTCCTTCGGGGTAAAGCCTTCCTTGAGTTCAATGGCCAGGTCCCAGGGTCGTGATGGTGGGAATCGTTCGGACGCCTTCTTTTCAAAGATGGCGGCATATCCTCGGTACGGTTCGGGGAGCATCTCTTCGAAAGTCTTCTTCTCTTCCTGTGCTTGGTGCTGTTGTGCGGGTGCCATTGCGGGGTTGACCTTTGCTCGGATCCAGACGTTGGCTGCAATTGCAAATCGAAGTCCTTGTGGGGCTCGTCGGATTCTTCCGATGGTGGGTCCAGGTCCAATCTTCGTGGGTTCGTAGTCGTGTTCCGTGGTGAGGGGGGATCCGGGTCGAGGCATATCTCCGTGCCATTCTGTCGCGTGCGGTGTTATCATGGCTTCGTGTTCTCCGCGAAGATAAGCTATCAGCAGATCTTGGTCATTGGGTTCTTCTTCCGGGTGCACGTCGGAGAGGGTAACTCGTTCGATGTTCTCGTAGATTGGTTCTTGGGTTGATGCTTCCTCGGTCACGTCTTCGTCTTCTTCCTCTGTTTCTTCGTCCGGTTCTTCTTCAACTGGCTTGGGTCTTCCGGTGAAGGGGTCTTGATCTGGGAACCACATTGCACGCAGATGTTCCACAATTGTTCGGTTCACCCGGGCGGGGTCGATGTCAAGGGTCCCTTTCGTGAAGTCGATGTTGGCATTGACGCGCTGCAGCCATGGCAGGCCCAGGATGATTGGTTCCTTTCCTAGCGACGTAATCAGGAACCGCACAATGTGTCGGTGGCGCCCAGCTTCAATTTCAAGGACTGCGCATTTCTTGATATCGCCTGCTTCATTCCTGGTTCCGTCAGCGTTGTATACTCGGATCGGGGCTTTCAGCGATTTGAGCGGGAAGTTGTGCTCTTTCGCAAACCTGTGGTCCATGAATACTTCTCCCGCTCCCGTGTCGATGAGGGCTTTCGTTTCGACGTTTAGGTCCGCGTGGATAGATAACGGAATTCTCATAGACTGTCGAGAAGTCTGCGCTACTATTACACGGCGGACCTTAGTACGCGGTCGTGACGTCGAGACACGCCGGTTCTTCAAAAACCCTCGTTGGAGAAGCTTGCGAGGATTTCCTTCGCGTCTTGGTCTTCTTCTAGCCCCTTCAGAGCGGTACGGATCCTTGCTGCGATAAGCTGCTTCTTGTCAGCCGCTTGGCCGTCGATGGATTTGATGTCTTCATCATCGTCGCTCTCGTCTTCTTCGACCTCGGTGATGCGGGCCTTGGCGGTAGGCTTCGTCTTCTTACGGTCGTTGGTTCTTCTGTTGGGGCACTGCCGCGCTAGATGCCCTATCTGGTGGCAATTGAAGCATCGTCCTTCTCGGTAGTGCTTCTCACGTTCTTCGGTCGTCATCTTGTCGACATCCATGGCGTCAGGGTCGCGTTCTTGCGGTCGGGGTCTGTACGGCTTGTACGTAGGTCGGAAGGTCGAGGTCTTCCCGTCGTATGCTCTTCCCAGGTGATACTGCTGTTCGAGAGTGGAGGCTCGGAGGTAGAGTTCGCTGGCATCCTTCGGTAGGGGGTACATCCCGAAGATCTTCTCTCGAAGGGGACGGTTGAGTCCAGCATAGAAGAAGTCGGCAATGACTTCGAACTCTGTGATTCCGCATCGCGGGATGATCGACTTGAACTCGGCAATGTAGTCTTCGACTTTCTTGCTTCCTTGCTTCAGGTTTCGCAGCAGCACACGGGCGCTGGCCTTCTGGTCGATGTCGTCGAATGCTTCCAGTAGTTGCTTCTTGAAGTCGTCCCATGTTCCGTAGTTGGGTTCGATACGTTCTTCGCCTGGTCTTCGGTTCTTGTTCTGGTCGGCTGCCTGCCGTTCTACGTCTTCAATGAAGGTGCGGGCCCAGGTTCCGGCGGTGCCCCCGTTCATCAGCATAAGGCAGAAGACGATCTTCATTTCGTCGGTGGCGTAGGTCTTCTTGTTCATCGTGAGGTAGAGGGAGCATTTCTGCAACCACTCCACTACTTCGCCCCGCTTCCCTGAGAACTCTGGGGGCATCTTGAGCTTGATCTCGTTCGTCTTTTCTTCAGCCATCGTGGCTTCGGTTCGGCCTTCGGGTTCGTTTGTAGTTCGGTTCGATTCTTCTTGAGGGGTCTTCCCTACGGGTTCTGGTGCGGCTTCGCTTCCCTCCGGGTCGTGGTCGTCGTTCGAGGTTCTTGTAGCGTTCTCGCTTTCTGGTTCACTCTCCTCGAGTATCTCCGCCTGAGCTGGTCTGGGAGTAGTGAAGTCTACCGGGGAAGGTTGTTCTGGTTCTGTTCTCGGTTCCGGGGTGGCCGCTGGTTCCTCCGGAAGTTCGTCTCCAAGTGATATTTCGCGGTAGCGTCTTCGGTAGTCGGGGTCGATGTCAAGGCAGTTCCGCCAGGTGAGAGGGACTTCGGTGAAGTGCCAGGACTTGTTCTTCCAGAAGACTTGTTGCCCTTCGTAGTAGACTAGCTTGGCTTCCTTGTCAACCGCAAATTCTTTCGGTATCGACGCCGTGTTGTTCGGTTCGGGGCCGCTCTGTCTTGAGCGGGTGTCGTGTGTCGAGATCTGGGTAGATCGACGGGTTCTGGTGAGCTCGACCTAATGTTACGACGAGCCTAGATCGGTCACAGCGAGCGACGTCCTAGGGATCGGACCAGAGGTCTCCAGTAGTTCGAGTCGAGTAGAGGTTCAGAGGAATAGGCAATGGATAACCAGGTCGAGCTGAGGATCCCGAGTGGATCCTCTGGTCTTAAATACAGGAAGAGAGACATGGACACGTCAGCGCCACGTAGGCGCCACGTACCGTGAGAGTCCAGTATAACTACGTAGAGTCAGGGCTGGGAGTACAGATGATGTGGCGATGACGTGGCGGAAGGTGATAGGGTAGTAATACAACAGCCGTGTGAACCGGTGGGAAAGGGTGACGTGGCATGGGAAAGGATGACGTGGCATAACGGAGGCACGAGGGAGAGAGAGGAAAAGGAAACTGGGTGACCGTGACACAGTGAGCGTCGTAACATAGTCAGCTTTCTGGGTCAATCATCGAGCCGTAACGCCATGAGCCTACGTACTTGGAGGATTTGCACACTTTGATGTGAGTATGAAAGATGCTATGGGAATTATATCAGAACAAGGGAATAGACGACAAGAGCAAGGACAAACATTGCACGAAGGACGGAGATGATGGTGGTCAGAAGAGAAGCGAGTGTGTCGAGTTCCAAGACGGCGTCGCTGCACTTAAGGAGAATCGCAAGGGAGGTATGACGTCGATGTTTCGATCCATAGCCGAGACAGAGTGCGGGCGCTTGCTCGAGGACAAGGAGGGCACGGAGGGGATTGGCTGAGGGATGTCTTGGGGCAAACACAGGCGAGCGCGACCTTGTTCCAAACACGAGCGTCGTCCAGCAAGCGGCCCCGGACAACAGGCGGTCGTCAAACCAAACACCTGCTTGACGAGCCCGAACACGTCCAGATCGAGCCAAACACGGTCGAGCAAAGCGACGCAAAGCATGTTCGAGCACGTCTCGAGCATGGTCTGATTTGACGAACTTCTGAACCTAGAAGGCTGGGGAGCGACCTGTAAGCGACACAAAGAAGTCTTCAGTCTGTGAGCGAACGACTATATTGCATAGTACAAGTACCTGTAAGCGACACAAAGAAGCTACAAGTACTCAGTAAGTAACTGCATATAAACCATAGGTAATAAGGGAACTTACTCTTCAGTCTGTGAGCGAACGACTGAAGAGTAGGGGCGAAGAATGTCCTCCTTATATACTGAGAGAGGAGTGCCATGAGTAAGCGAAGAAAGGAGGCATGTGATCGCTATGTACGATGAGTAAGACCATGGTGCGAGTATCGCGACATATGGTGTCATAGGTATAGAACCCTCTGGAAGGATCCGTAGCAGTGTAGAACGCAACGGAAAGATGGAGGGAATGAAAGAATGTCCAACTACAGTACGTACACTGAGCAGTCCATAAAAGGAACAAAGTCCATGCTGTGCGCGTTGTAGGCGCCACAGCCACAAAGTCCACATTCCCGGTCCGGCACAGCCGATAACCTGGAAGTTCAACATGATTCAACGCACGTCAACCGTGTGAATCTGCATCGTATCAGACCAGATGGGCCCGGATGCACTCCGCAATATGTGGCATTTCACAGAGCGGCGCGGAACGAAGCGTAGAAACCCGTAGTTAATTTTGACTGGGCTTGATTGTCAAGTCGATCACAAGAATTTCGCCTTGGCTTAGCTTGGAATGACTTGCGGCAACACTATCACAGGCAGCCCGAAAAAGGCTCGCTCGCACCCACTATACTGGAAGATTTCACATGTTGCCATCTTTCTCGTGAGGTTTTTTGCAAACGCATGTTATATGGCATATAAAAAGCCCTTAAATGACTGCCCCGTGGCTGAGTTGGTTACAGCGTCCGACTGTTACTCAGCGGTTCATCGGAAGGTCGTGAGTTCGAGCCTCACCGGGGCAGCACCTTTTTGTCACTGCAGCCTTCTGCAATCGCCCTTGTGTCTCGTGGGAGGTACGCTACATGGAGACCAGGTTAGAGGGCCCAACAGAGACGTTCCGCTGGGTAAAACTTGTGTGATAGAATGAGAGAGAAGTATTGTACACATTGAACGCCTCGCCACGACTTTCGAAACCAAAGTTCTCATCGTTCATCTCACACTCCCCTACTAAGCTCACACCGCACCCGCCTTGCCGACCGACACGCCCAAGTCACGGAGCCGGCCCGTCTCAAGTTCATACACCCACCCGTGGACCTGGACGTCCTTGCCCTTGGCCCACGCGGCCTGCACGACGTCCGTCCTGGCGATGTTCTCGACCTGCGTGCGGACGTTCGCCTCGACGAGGTCCGTGAGGTCGTCGTGCGCGCGCGCAAGCTCGGTGAGGGGCGCGAGCCAGCGGCCGAGCGGGCCCTCGGGGGCTTCGGCTGAGGGGTCGTGCGCGATGGCGTGGCACGCTTGGGCGCCGCCGCAGTTGGTGTGGCCGACGAGGATGACGTGCGAGACGCCGACGTGGGCGACGGCGTAGGTGAGCACGGCGAGCGCGCTGTCGTCTTCGGGGTGGAATTGGCTGGTTTGTGTGGCGCGGGGAGGGAGGGCGTAGAGGCGGGGGAGGTGCGTAGATGTGTAGTGAATTGGCGGTCACGGGGTGGACGGGGAGGTCGACGGAGGACCGATGTGGGAGGAGCGACGGGAGATAAGAAGGGGAAGAGCCGTGTCAGTTATTCGGAAATCGCGGCGAGTGAGAGAATGAGAAATGGGGGAGGGGCGTGGTGTGGCGGGTAGGCGAGTGGAGGATGAAAAGAGGTCTAGACTCACTTTGCGATGTTACGGTGGACGAAAATGTCGCCCGGCTTGGAGGCGGTCACGACAGACTCGGGCACGCGCGAGTCGGAGCATCCAATCCAAAGGACCTAGCAGCGTAATGCAGCAGGCGGAGGGCGCGGAGACAGACCGGGCGGATCGTCAGTATAGGTTCGTTCACTTAAGACTCGCAGAGTTCAATATGAAGTTCGGGTCCCCCATCCGTGCCCCGCAGATCTCGCCGTGTCACACACTAACGACGTCCACAAGTTCACTCCCCGTCCGGCCGTCCCCAGCCTCGCGGCTTATCGCGTGAGACGTCTGGGAGGCCACATGCCGGCACGACGCGACGGGATCCACGACTGAGCCAGGGCAGCGGATCTCTCTCGCCCGGGGAAGTGGGATTGCACGATGAGAGATTGGGAGAACGGGAAAGGCGACGGGAAGAGGGGAAAACGGGAGCAGAGGTGGTAGTACTGACCTTGGGAGCCTGTCCCTTCGCGGACTGGGCGAAGAAGCCTGGCTCGACCTTCTCGACGTCCTCAGCCCACTGGGCATTGTTCGAGAGAAGGCGGGCGAGAATGTAGTCCTGCGGCATCGCTGATGACGGTTCGTTGGATTCTGCGGATGGATGGATAGATGGAGAGTCGTCGGGTGGGATCACGCGAAGCTGGCTAGCAGCAGGGAGACGAGGCGATAAAAAAGAGGGCGAGGACGAGACGGAGGGGGCGCGGAACGAGACGAGGGCGGATGGTGGCGGAAGAGGAAAGAGGAAGGGGGATGAGCGAAGTGTTGGGGATGGTGGGAGGTGTCGAGCAGGTGGCTGATGGCGAGATGGGGAGGGTTGCCTGTGGTGCAGCCACCGAGCGAGTGCGGTAGATAAAGCCCTCGCCCCTCACGCGCTTTCTGCTCCGAGCTCTGAGCAGCCTGTCTGTTTCGACCCTGTGCACGCACGCACGCCGCACGCGTAGATAGTAACGGCACCCTTCGGATCGTCCGTGTCCGTCGCTGTCGTCAAGAGCGCTATTATGCGGCACGGTACAGTATAGCCTGCGTCCTATCCGTTCAAAGCTTCACTTGACGTCGTTCCGAGCCTGCCCATTCAGTGCCTCAGGGCTGCCGTGAGCGTCACGGCATCCTGTAATTATAGCCCCGCGCTATTCAAAGCGACATGCCCCGGCAGTTCGCAGATCGCAGACACGGATGAGCGAATGGGGAGAGGTCGTGGAGGCACCCGACGGCCGTTGCACGGCTCGAGGCACAGGCGAGACCCCCCGAGAAGAGGGTACACGATGTGCATGCGCAGACTGAGCGGGTGTGCACACGGAGCCGTCGGATGATATCGACGTGTGCTTTGCCATCGAGCGCACTCTCAAGCGACCCACCGTAGCGACGTTCCTGCCCGAATCCGAAGCTTACCTGGATAAGCATGTACACACCGTAATATTCAGAGACTCCAGCAACAGTCCAAGATATGGCATTGCATGCACCCCGCCGCTCAGCCTCTAGTAGCCAGAATTGCACAACGCGGATGTGCGGCGAGCACGGCGACGGCGGCGAGGGGACCCAAGTGGCGAAAAAGAGAGCCAGCTGAAGAGTTTGAAATAGGATAAAGCCAGATTTGGATGCGCTAGCGTGGCCATGGCAAGTGCCGGATCCAAGCCGTAGTCCGTCATGTCCCGAAAGAGCGGCTCGCCTCCACAACGAGGCTTCAGTCCAAGCCACCACAGAACGAGCAACCAGTACGCCCACGCAGCAGCGAGCAGAGAGGGAGGGATGACACAGCGGAGGTAAGGGCAAACAGGGCGGACGTACGCAGGGGCTCCGGCTTATATACCGCGCACGAAAATCTTGCAGGGCCCGAGTCTGGACGCAGACGTTGCCCGCCGGCAGCCCGTCCAAATACAAATTGATCAGCTCGCGATACCACTCGCGTTCCCCAACGTCCTCTTCGTACGTACGTCGTACGGATTTCACTCCTTCATTCTGACCTTTGTGTAGTGCGCAAGTGGATGGGCGAGTAAGAGATGTCAGGTGGGTGCGTTGAAGTACAGGTAGGAGAGAGAGGACGGCAGCAGTCACACCGGCCGGTACCTGCAAGTTCTCGCGGCTCTTATATAGGGCTCAGCTTATGCATACTCTGAGTACTAACGACCTAAAGGCGACGTAACAGATCGGGAGCTGATGCACCACCCAAGCTGATTGTCCTGTGCTACTGGATGCACTCGGTGCACTGCTGGCACACATCGTGGCCATCGGGTAACGATGGCCAAGCCTAGTCGCTCTAGTTCACTTCCCCACAGCTCCACTCTTCTCGTCGTTCTTGCTGTGCTCAGAAATACAAGGGGCTCCGAAGCGATCGTGTAGAGAGGAGGAGAATGACTCGCGCTCGTGCCAAGGATCTTTGCAGTGCGTGCGTTCGGACTCGGCCTCATGCTCGTTGTCACCGTCGACCTTCGAGCTCCGGGGCGTTTGTGTTGACTGGTTTTGTTCCTTCCAGAACACTCACGCTGCTTTGTATTCTCTGCCTTGATTTCTCAACGTCGACGCTCATGGAACCCGAACTGGAATATATACGCCTGGAATATCTGAGGGATAGCTCGCTACTGCTTCTCTTTTAAAGTCTTGGGTTACGTCTGCACCTGGGCGCCCTGTGTACTATAATGGGATTGATCTTCAGGCTTCATGAGACTAGTATTTCTGTCTTTTTGCCGGCACGCTCACAAAGTAGGAACGCTACGAGATCTATGGGCTCACCGTAGCAGGCTCAGCGGTACAGAGCAAGTAATCGTTGAATGCGCTATTCCTGGGTCGGGCCGCTATATGCTTAACTTCTACGTCTTCACTCAGAGTGTTCTATGCCCTGTCTTTCAGACACATGTCTCGAGCAGACGGTGGCGATCGGTACCGAGCAATATTCTCGAAGACGACTATTGTACAGCATTCACTGGGTCCGTGGAAACTTCCGATTCTATCCTCACACCCGCGCGATCATCTCTACACCCATCAAAGTGAACCACCCATCCTCTTCCGCGCCCCACCTCCGCCAAGCGTCAGCGTCGCGCTCCAGACGCTCGTCGTCGTATATCCCGTGTTTCTTCGCGGACACCGCGAAGTGGGATGCAAGTGTACGCTCCGCCCACAATTTGCTCCACCACGCTCTCTCCTCCTCGGTGTAGTAGCACCACGACCCGACGGACAGCGTGAAGCTCTCCTTCGGGTACCCCGCTTGCTTCGCCCACACATGGAGCCTACGCCCGCCATCGGGCTCGGCCCCGTTCGCGCGGGCGACCGCGAGGTATCCCTCACGCCACTCCTCGAGGCCCGGGACGTCTGGGTACCAAAGCATCGCGGACACGTCTCCGACGCGCGCAGCGACGATCCCGCCGCCCGGCTTCGCGACGCGCCGCATCTCACGGAGCATCTGCGCGGGGTCGCTCACGTGCTGCAGCACCTGGTGCGCATGCACGACGTCGAACGAGCCGTCCGGGAAGGGGAGCGCGAGCCCGGAGCCGGTGGTGAAGGAGACGTTGGCGACGCCGCGCTCGGCGGCGTGCGCGCGCGCGTGCTCGAGCGCGGCGGTCGCGCTGGGGATGTCGAGCCCGGTGACGTGCCCGACGGGGAGGTAGGTCGCGAGGTCGACGGTGATGGTGCCCGGGCCGCAGCCGATGTCGAGCAGCGTCATGTCGGGCTGGAGGTGCGGGAGGAGGTAGGCGGCGGAGTTTTTGGCGGTGCGCCAGGCGTGCGAGCGCAGGACGGACTCGTGATGGCCATGGGTGTACTCGGCCTCTTCGATCTGGGGCATGGCGGGTTGTCGCGTCGTGTCGCGGTGTGTGATCTGTAAGTCTGGTTGAACACTTCTTAAACAAGACGATCTGTACACAGCATGCGTGACGTACTGGGTCGAGCGTGATGGGTATAGATCTTGTTGGTTGCAATGATTGTGACTCGGATTTGAGCTGTTTATGTGTATATGTCCTGGGACTGGCGTGTGCGCACTGCGATCTGAGGATGCGGGAACGTATGCCAAGCCTACAACACGACTTCCATCTTCAGGGGCTATTTATGCTGTGCGGTCTTAGCTGCTCGCTGGAGCCCATCATCATCGACTTAGCGAGGCTCGGCCGACCCGTGTATTAGACGCGCGGAGTAGCAAACATTCGCGCTGCCCCTTCAGAGACCTCTCGATGCAGGATGCAGTCACGCGGGGGCGTTCGGCCGCGAAACCTGCGCCATATGTGGGTCGAGTATCGCGAGGGGTACGTGTGCCTCGGACTCCTCTCCGAATGCTTGCTAGGGAAGTGGCACCGGCCCGGCCTAGGCTTGATACGAGCGCTGGTAAGGCACGCCACACGATTTACTGTACTTGCAGGGTTTCCGGGCGTTGCCATGCGGTGCTTACATTGGCACGTATTAGTGGAGGTGCGACTCTGCCACCAGCGGATGAATCTCAGCAGATCGGGGCGCACAGCAGGATGTCCGCGTATTGAACTCCGTGGGAGTCGGAGATGTGTGATCTAGATAGACTGACGAGATTATCCAGGTGTGCACCGCGCAATTATGGTTGCCTGGAGGCGAGTCCATGTTATATGAACGCCGCGACGGAGCCGGCGTGCCTCTGGATACGGGTGTACGTGTTCTGGATATGGTCTGGGATCTGCCGCCGGTTCTTGTACATGACATGATGACAAGGCGAGATATTGTGGGCGTGACCCAGGGAAACCTCTCTGCCGCACCCTGTCGCACTGCGTCAATGTCATCGATCGTTCATTCGACGAGGCTGAATACCTCAGATATAACTGTATCACAGTGGGTCGAGGCAATTCGTACATCATAATATTATTGACGTAAGGGGGCGATGACATACATTCACTGGCGATTAGGATGGGGTCATTGCACTACGGTAGGGAATCAACGGAGAGTGACGGTGCTAACGATCGTACGGTCGAGGAAGCAATAGAAGCGAGGAGTATAGGGGAAGGGGTCCTTGAAGTATGAAGGGATTCTCGTTTCGAACCGGGATAGTGGGCTCCTAGGCTTCATATGTATTCGTGGCCTCAAACCGAATGACATATTTCTCTTCGGCCTCAGGAAGAATGGCGAAGACGGGCTGAATGCACGCGTCCGTGACGCGCGGAATATCCATGTCGAGCGGACTATTAGTGAGGACGTAGAGTACGAACGAGGACGACGAGCGGGAGGCTCGCGTCCGCCTGTATTTATACTCGTCGGTACCTACTATACAAGTTAGTGGTCGCGAACTATCTATCTACGGTAGGGCGGGGACTCTAGCGCTGAGTAAGCGCAGCGCGGACGAGGGATTCCGAGGCGGCGCGAGAGGGCGCGCCACGCTCGGCGGCGTAGACATTCCGACACTCCCCCTCGACGCCGAGCGTCAGGCGTTCATGCCCATGCGTAACACGAGCGTCTTGAAGCGCGGGCGAGGGAGAGCCTTCGTAAGCGCGTCGGCGATGTTATCCTCGGATGCGCAGTGGGTCACCGTCACCTCGTGAGAGGCGATCCGCTCGCGTACGAAATGATAGTGAATGTCGATGTGCTTCGTACGGGCGTGTGAGACCTGCGCGTTTGCCGACGCGATGGCGCTCTGGTTGTCGACGAAGAGGGTGGTCGGGTTGCGGGCGCAAATCCGAGTTCGGCGAGCAGCGCGCGCAGCCACACGATTTCGGAGGTTGCGAGGCTGGCTGCCATGTACTCGGCTTCCATTGATGACTTCGCGACGGTGCGTTGCTTGCGTGAGGACCAAGAGACGGGGCCACTGGCGAGGAGAAGACTTGGCCAGATATGGAGCGTCGGTCGTCCGGGTCGTTACCCCAGTCGGCGTCGGAGTAGCCGATTGGCTCGAGTGCCGTCGTCGAGTCGTCGCGTCGGTAGACAATGCCGAGGTCGCGGGTACCCTTGAGGTAGCGGAGCACGCGCTTTGCTGCGGTGACATGTTCGGGCGCCGGATTGCTTGAGTATTGACTGAGTTGTTGGACAGCGTGGGCAATGTCCGGGCGCGTGCCGATGGCGGCGTACATGAGCGAGCCGACCATTGCCTGGTAGAGCGTACGGAGTTCGGGATTTTCGGGACCGGTGTGCGCGCGCAGACGGACGTGCGGATCGAGCGGGGTGTCGACCGGGTTTGCATTGGCCATGCCAAAGCGCTCGAGGACGCGATCAATGTATTGCGATTGGCGGAGGGCGAGTGTGCCGGCGGCTTGGTCGCGAGTGACTTCGAGGCCGACGACTTGTCGAATGGGGCCGAGGTCGGATAGCTCGAAATGCTCAGCAAGTTCGCGTTTGAGGGCCTCGGTGACCTGGCGTGATGATGTGAGGGCGGTCATGTCATCGACGTGGACAGCAACGATTGCAAGCTCGTTTTCGCGCCGGCGGATATAGACGCACTGGTCGGAGATCAAACGCGTAAATCCAAGTTTCTTGAAGACTCTGTCGAGCTTGGCGTTCTACTCGTGGCCGGACTGCTTGAGTCCGTAAAGGGTGAGTAGGAGCAGCCAGACAGCAGAGGTGCCGTCTTCGTACATGGGCGGCTGCCGCATGTAGATCTCCTCGCGCAGCTGGCCGTTGAGGTAGGCGCCGACGATGTCAATGACTTGAATGTCGAGACCAAGGAGGGTGCCGATGGCCAGCAAGAGGCGGAGGGTCTCGAGGCGAACAACAGGGGCGAACGTCTCAATGTAATCGACACCAGGGATCTGTGTGAAGCCTTGAGCCACGAGGCGTGCCTTGTACTTGGTGATTCGTCCGGTTGAATCGCGCTTGATGCGAAAAACCCACTTGCAGCCAATGGGCTTACGGTCGGGCGGGCACGTCGTAAGCTTGTAGGTGCCGAGCCGTCGGAGCTGGTCCATCTCGCGATCCATCGCAGCCTTCCATTCGGGCCAGTCAGGCCGTGACTGTGCTTCTGCGAGGGACTGTGGGTCATCATTGGCATTAGCGATGAAAATGACGTCTTCTAGCGCGAGTTCAGCAGTGGCAGCAGTGGCGGCAGCAGCTCCGGGGTCGGGATTTGCCTCGGGTGTGGGACTGGCAGGCTTCTGGAAGCGGGGCGCTGGCTTACGCGCGTCGGGGTTGTTGAGCTTGCGGTAGTCAGTTGTTGTGCCAGCGCGCCGTGTGCTGCGCAAGTAGATGGGGATCTGAGATGGGGATGGCTTGACAGGCGCTTGGGGAGTCACCGGGGGAGCAGAGACACGAGGGGGTGTAGTCGGGGGCTCCGGAGGTGGTTGCTGCTGGGTGGAGTTCTCCCCCTCAACCGCTGGAGGAGGCACGGAGGGAAACTCCCCCTCAAATGCGTAGCCGGTCTTGTCGAAGATGACGTTACGCGATGTGATGACTTGACGTGTTGCGGGATCATAGATGCGGTAGGCGCGAGACTCTTCAGAGAAGCCGAGGAAGCGGCATGGGCGCGACTTGCGAGCAAGCTTGTGCCAGGTGGTGTCTTGACGGAGCACCCAGCACACAGCACCGAAAGGGCGGAGCTGAGAGACGTCGGGCTTGCGGCCCCAGAAGGCCTCGTACGGAGTCGTACCAGGGAGCACACGTGTCAGGGAGCGGTTCTTGAGGTAGATTGCATAGTTGACGGCTTCAGGCCAAAGTTTGATGGGCAAGTTAGACTCGAAGAGCATTGCGCGTGCGGCGTTGAGGACCGTGAGAAACGATCGTTCAGCGATGCCGTTTTGAGCGGACGAGTGAGCGGCGGTGAGTTCGAGGCGGATGCCATGCGCGCGGAGGAAGCTCTTGGTGTGACGGTTGACGAGCTCCTTGCCGTTGTCAACACGCACAGCCTTGAGGCGGGTGTTCTTCTGGGTCTTAAGGAAAGCACGATAGCCACGGAATGCTTCAATTTGATCCTTCTTGTCTCCGGAGAAGAAACGGACTGCGTAGCGCGAACGGGCATCGGTGAAGAGGGTGAAGTAGCGCTCACCATGAGCACCGCGATGGCGTGCGGGTCCCCACATGTCGCAGACGGCAAGATCGCCGATCTGCCCGACACAAGTGAATGACTGCTTTGGGAAAGGCTCACGGTGTTGCTTGGCTTCGATACAAGCACGGCACTGCTCACTGGCAGGGACAGACTTGTCAACGTCCATGCCAATGACAAGTTGCTTTCGGGCCATGTCACGCAAGTACTCATAGTTGAGGTGGCGAATGTGCGGTGCCAGTCGTCCCACGTGCGTCCATTTCGCACGCTTAAGGCAGCGTCGTAGTTAGTAGTTACATGCAAGCGGTATAGACGGCCAGCCTTGGTGCCAGTCATAATAAGCGAGCCATGGGCGTCTCGGATTTCGACAGTGTCACCCCGGAACACCACGTTCGCACCGGCTTCAGTGAGGCGCGCGACGGAGATGAGGTTGTGAGTGGCAGATGGGACGTGGGCGACGCTGGTGAGAGTGAGCGAGGTGGGACTGCCGTGGTCGGAGCGAGCAAGAATGGGGACAGAGCCTTGGCCGTGCTGGGCAATACTGTAGCTGCCGACACCTTGAATAATCTTGTTGGGCGTCTCCGTGTAGTCGCGGAATTGGACACGGTCGCAGGCGACGTGGGTTGTGGCGCCGGAGTCGAGGTAGTAGACATCGGGCTGGTTTGCAGCGAGGGCAGTGTCGGAGGCGTCGGGGGCGTCTTCAGCAAGCCAGATGGTTCCCATGACTTGGCGGGCAGGTGTGTCGCCGTCGGACTCGCTGGTTTCTGCATCGGCAACATACGCGCGGGAGTCGTCGTCACGCGTGCGCGGGCGCGAGTTGGTCGAATGTGAGCGTGAGGATCTTGATCACGACGAGGGCGGTGTTCGGATCCTGAGCGTTGGCCGGGGCGCGGTCTGCCAGAACGACATTCACGCGCCCAGTGGCCGCGCCGGCCGCACTTGTGGCAGGTCGAGGTTGATTTGTCGATGGTCTTCAGCGCAGTTTCGGGTTCTTCATCGCGCTTCGTACGTCGGTCTTCTTGGTGGATGCGAGCAATGAGCTTTGCAGACGTGAGGCGAGGTGGCTGGCCATTGGAGGAGATGACGTCCGAGGGGTCGATGGCACGAATGAAGGGGTCCCAGGAGTCAGGGAGAGAGGTCAGAATGACCATGGCGAAGTCAGCGTCGGTGACGGTTTGGCCCAGAGCATGAAGCTCGGACCTGTACGAACGGAGCTTACGGAGATGCTCCTCGATATCTCCTCCCTCGGGGCATTGGGCGCGGAAAAACTTTCGTCGCACTTGAATGATTCCGATCGGGCCGTTTTCTTGGAAAGTTTCAGCGAGAGTGTCCCAGGCCTCTTTGGAGGTCTTCGCGTCTTGAGCGTACACCAGGACGTCCTTTGCGATGCGGAGGCGGATGGCACGGAGAGCCTTGGCGTCCTTCTTGTGCCACACAGGTTGCTGGGCTGGATCGGCCGGGAGAGTACATGTGCCGGTGACGTACTCCCAAAGCTCGAGCTCGGCGAGGATGTCGGCCATTTGGATTCGCCAGGTGTGGTAGTTGTCGCCGTTGAGCGGCTCGATGCGGTAGCTCGAGGACGAGTCGTCGGTCATGGCACTGTGGGGTGGCGGGACGAGATGAGCGATGGGAAAAACGAGGGGTTAAGCGCGGATAAGCAGACGAGTGAGAGTCAGAGTCAAGCGGAGATTAAAAGGCAAGTAGAGTAAGTGCGGGTAAGGGCGAGCGGTACGGTCAGAGCCAAGCAGGGCTCATAACCTGTCGAGCGGACTATTAGTGAGGACGTAGAGTACGAACGAGGACGACGAGCGGGAGGCTCGCGTCCGCCTGTATTTATACTCGTCGGTACCTACTATACAAGTTAGTGGTCGCGAACTATCTATCTACGGTAGGGCGGGGACTCTAGCGCTGAGTAAGCGCAGCGCGGACGAGGGATTCCGAGGCGGCGCGAGAGGGCGCGCCACGCTCGGCGGCGTAGACATTCCGACAATCCACAATGAGGATGTCGTTAAAGTCGACCTCGAACGAGTTCAGCCTCAATGGAGCGCCCTTGTTCTTGAGCAATACCTATGAGACACGAGATCAGATCGAACGAGTCAGAAAGCCGTTCATCGTCACACGACACGCCCGAGGCGGTGTACAATACCAAGGCTGACCATGAAGTCGTGTAGGTCATAGGCGATGATATGAAGGAGACTGCCTATCGAGCACGGAGACTGCCGAGTCTTACGCTTGGGCCCGAGCTGGGTGAAATTCGACCAGTGTTTCTCGACACAGTATTTGTTGTGCTGCTTGGAGGTAAAATCTTCCGACCCGTTGAACTGTGGCAGCACGTAGCATGTTAATTCCGTACAAGTCCTCTCCGGAGTCGCCGAGTCAATAGATAAATACACCTACTTTGAATCGAACTTGAAATTTCTTGCCGGCACGGCCTACGCCTGCAGCAGCGCTGCTCTTATAGAACATAGCAGGGAGGGCGTCTTTGCGCGCCAGGGCTGCAGATGCGTTGACGATCTGAGGCACATACTTATCGCCAGTACTCTTGTACGGGGTCTGAGGGATCAAGAGCAAGCGATCTAGCGGGAGATCTTGAGCCGACAATGTGTTCGCAGACAGCATGAAATCCTGGTCTTGAGCCTGTGCCATGCTCGGTACTCCTTCTGCAGGAACATTGACCTGAGTAGAGTAGCCTGGGAAGAGTCAGTACCGAGGCGAAGAAACGACGAGGAAAGTGTCCTACCGGGACGGTCTGGGGTCTGGGGTGCGACGGTCTCGAATGAGAGTGAGTTATTGTCAACATAGCCGATAGAAGCAAGATTTGACAGGGCTCCGACGTTTTGGTCGCGTTTCAGGGACACATTGTCAACCGTCATGAGCTGCGGAGGGATAGTGGGCGCGAATTGGGGGTACCATATCGTCGGTGGCGGAGGGCTTTCGAGCTGGTCTATGTTAGTTGGCAGGGAGTCAGGGGCATTAAGTAATCCACTCGTAGCGGGGAACTGTGGCGTGTTGGATTCAGAGAATGGGAGGACATCCTCAGGACGCTCCTGGAAAATTCATGCTCACAACATATATAGCATCGCCGTTTTGCGATATTTCTCCTGCATACTCGAGCGAATCCATGCAATCGTTATAAGGCTGGAGTTGGGATGGACCGCTATCGACAATCGGAGCGTCGGGGTGATTTATAGGCATTTGGGATGGGAGAGCGGCCTTAGCCAAGGGTCAGCTTTGATCCTGATCTCAAAGGTAAGGATTAGGAGCATACATCGTCCTCCTCTTGGAAAAATGGCGGAGTAAGAGAGTGCGACATGATTCTTAGAGTAGAACGATGTTCAGATTAAGGTAGGGAAGCTGGCAATAGCTGAGGTGCAGGAACTCAGAGGAGACGGCTACTTGTATGCTCCTCTGTGGTCGCTCCGCCATGTCATGAGTCGTGTTGGAATATATCTGCAGATATCTCCGTATCCTGGGGGCTGTGTTGACTGGTATTTCTCTGCCAGCACATCTGGATGTACGAACGACGAACAGCTTCAAGTTAGCTATAGTCATGCTTGATATGGCGATACCTGGTTCGTGGCAAGGAAGGGAATGCACACGGCCTATGGATACACTGCGTGTCAGTTACATCAGATGTCGTGGTCCAAACCTAGAACGAATATGTCGAATGCAAAGACAGCCCGAGGCTTGCGTACTGGAGGATAACCGCACCTCGATCGCTATGGTTCCGCTTCGGTTCCTGTCCTGAACAATAGTCAGATATCAGGAGGATATAGTGTTTATGACATAAAACGTGTTATCCCCATATATTATTGCATTTCCGTGGTTGACCCCGTCGAAGCAAGTCCAGCGCAACTTGCATGTTCAGGATATCTGCATACAATGTATGTAATCGAGCCAATTCGTGTGTTAATTACAGAAGTGTTGATCGATTTGTATACGGATGCGGAGAATCTCTTGAGGAGGGTTTGCTGTGCGGAGAAAGTACGAGTAAGGTGGCAGCCTGAAGGAATGCTGTCCCGAGGTTGATTTCACCAGGCAGAATATCAGTTGTTACGTGAGAAGAGTCGCATATACGATCTAAGGTCATGGAGCCAGGTGCGTGTGCAACAAATAGCCGGGGGAAAGCCCTAGTGGTAGTGTTCGCAGATGGAAGTCTTTGGTAATGATACTTCTCCGCATGAACTGAACACTGGTCAACTGCTTCAAATGAAAATTCGATCCGATCGGCCAAGTGGGCGTCAGTGGACCCACATGAGCGCCTGTACGAGACTTGTTGACGCTTTCTACTTTCTGAGCGTCAACGATGGACGACTTCAGTGAAACTCCAGTAAAACCGTCAGCGCAGCTAGGCCCGGCCCCGGCCCCATCCACCTCCTGCCACATACACGAAGCGACTACCAGCTATATATCCAGTCACTATCTGCCACCAACTACACCCGCAGCCTCGCGACGGAACGGTGTCATGTCAGACGATGCGCCGCCTCCGGGTCATGCCATGCTGCTACCAGATATCTACGAACGTCATGAAGGGCTCTATAGGTATGTGCTGAGTTGCTGAGGTGAGGGGATACCCACATACACTGGATTGACTAGCTTTGTGGCATACCGATTGTCGCCTTACGAGGATATCGTCGCATTCTTGGTCCGATCAGCGGCTGTGCGTGCTGGCCGTTTGCTCAGAGTGAGGGTGTCGCGTGTAGTATATCCAGCTAGGAGCGCATCCCGTGTATGAGAGTTGCAAAAACTCTCGTATCCATCCGTGTTCATCTATCAGATATGCCGGCACCAGTCGAGGGCCGAGGGTTATCCTGCTTGCAGCACATGTCGTGTTCACGCCGACTCAGGATATCTGGACCGGGTGGATGAGTTGTAACGGGCACGGTACTGTAAAACGGATTCAACGGATTACAATAAGCGCCCGTTCGTGCAACAAGCGCTAAACCTTTTCACTCGATCACTCGGACGGAGGGTTGCTATATTTCTTCGCCTTTGTCTCTCTACCTGCGTCTGAGGTGTGACTGCCTATCGCTAAATCCTTCAAAGTTGACTAACAAAAAAAACAGAAAAGGAAAGAAAAACAACATTGACGTTCCTCGGCTATCTACAAGACGATGCGGGCAGACTGCTTCGAGTCGGATTTCTGGCTGTTTCTGTCTGTCTTCTGTTGCACGGCTCGTCTTGAGACCGTTTCTGGGCTTACTCTCTGGCTCATGAAAGTTGTGTCACCTAGTTGGTACTGCTGTAGCCGACACTGGCGCTGAGCAGAGCTAAGGCCCAGGCTGCGTTATGACTATTCGGTTTGTGTGTCTGCCGGTTGTGAGCGGTACGTACTACGTAGTCTATTCTATCGTCAAAGCAAACGCAGCCAACATCCTTCCACCCGCCTTTTGCGATCGGTACCTATCAGACAGTACCTTGGGCCGTTGTCTGCCTACGACATCTTCCTTTGTTGTTTGACCCTTCATGCGGGTGGTGTGAGGCCAATAAACTCGCGCAACGCTTCTCTCTTCGCGTTTGTGTCACCTTTGATTGGTACGTTGTACCCTTTGAGGAGGGCCTCGTATCGCTCCTCTGTAGAAGTGGATTACCGTCAGCGCGAGAGGGAGAAGTGCTAAGGGCGGGGGACTACGTACTCGTGAGATGCTCGAACTCGCCCTTCGTGTTTGGAAAGTTGGGCGGCGTCTTGCCGTTCGCCATGACGGGTGCCTGGATCGCCATCTTGTTCGCAGTTACCGTCGCGTTGTGCAGTCGCGCATACAGTCGCGCCTGGCTGCTTGTACGCGTTACGCGTAAGACCATCAGTAAGGCGAGGCTAAAGTCATAGGTAGATAACGATGGAAAAACGCACTCGAGTTTGATCGTTTCTATCACGCCTTCCACCTTTTTCTGCAGTTCCTCGATCGCCATCTCTACCGCGCTCTTGAACTCGCCCCCACCTTCGCCCACTGCACCATCTCCACCAGAACCATCGCGCGAGGTGACGACAACCTCCTCGACCGTCACACCGTCCTGGTGGCCCTTCTCCTCCTTCTGTCCCCGCACCCGCGCCTCTAAAAGCTGCAGCCGTCCAAGCTTTTCCTGTACACTCTTCAGCTGCGCATCGATCGCTTCCTGCGCGCGCTCAATGCCCTCGAGGCGCTTCGCCAGCGCGGCTACCTCTCCGCGCAAGCCTGCTTCTGCTGATCCACCTCCTGTTCCCGCCGCCAGTGGACCCGCACCCGTAGGCACGGGGACGGGGACGGAGGCGAGCGCACGCGAGGCAGCGGCGATCTGCTCGGCGATTGTCCCAAACGACGCGGAGAGACGGTACGTCCAGAGAGGATCTCCGCCGCCTGCTGCGGGAAGCTCGTCGATTGTCCGCAGAGTGGCGTGTGGCGTCGCGACGCCATCTGGCTGGGGAGGGTCAGAAGCGGACGTAGACGAGGTAGTGTCAGGGTCTGCTGTAGAGGGGAACATGCCGGGTGGAGGATGCGGGTGGTTCACGAGCGTCGAGCTGGACGAGTTGGGGTCTGTCGCAGGCGTGAGGGGTGTGGATGCCTCGGACATCTGGGATATTGCAGGCGATTTCAAGACTGGAGTACCGCAGCGGATCGAGGTGCGTGTGCTCTGCGGCAGGATATCCGCCTCGCCGACTTCGCGGTTTGTGGTATGTCGTTTGGCGAAACTCTGCGCGGCGACAGGGCCGTCCAGGGGGTCCTCACGGGTGCGTCACGCAGGTGTAGACGGACACCTATTATATGAACGTCGCGACGGCGCCGGCTTGCTCCCGGATGCGGGGTGCATACGTGATTTGGGTATGGGCGTGAACACGTATCCTGGGATCCGCCACCAGTTCTCATGCATGACAAGGCGAGAGAACGCGCAGGAGGGCGGATAGGCAGATGGGAACGCCGTAATGCGGATGCCGGGCGCCGATGGGAGCGGGCGTGGACCGGGATATCTGCGAGTCCTCCCTCCCCTCCGTGCGTCTAATCTAGAGCTGGCTAAGAGCGTACGATGCACTGCAACTCGTGGCCAGCGAGTCAGGGTGAGCTGCGCGCTCTGGTGTTGCCTGAGGGTGGCAGTCATCCGAGTGGCACTTACAGACCAGAATTGTACGTACGTAATGGCTTACGCTGGTAGGATCCTTATTCTCGACGCCGTCATTGATGCTGCCGTTGTGGACAGCCCTTGACGCATAAGCTCATCTCATCAATCAATGACGCCTCAGTAACTGCATACCGTGCCCATGGTTGGTGAGAAACGCATCCCCTTCTGCGCATACCCAGGTCGGGCCCACCCCACTGTGAGCCTCTCCGTCCCACCGGAGTGCAGAAACCGACGAAGGGCGGGCCGGGGTTGCTATGCGGCCTACGGAGTCCACGCTCCTGCCTTATTCGTGCGGATCGCCTCCCTGGCGATATCGCCCGAGGGAAGTCACTGCCCCAGCACGAGAAGATGCAGCGGCTTCTCACCTCTCGGAACCGCGAGGGCGTGGGTGCGCGTTGATTGGGGGTGGTACCTCGGGGATACCTGAGGGGTTGACGTGCGTTTTGGGCCGCGTTCGACCGCTCGAGATGGTGTCTGGGCGGGAGCGGAGTGCGGGGATGGCTTGTGCCAAGTTCTAGCGAGGTGTAAGCCCGGATCCGGGGAGGTGCGGCGTAGGAGAGCAGCGAGTCATAGTAGAGCACTAGGGTGGTGGTTCTGCCGTACGTTGCCGAGATTGTACGTTCTGTTCCAGAACGAAGTCGATTGCGAACTTCATGCAGACGAGGATTGGAGGGGTAGAGCTTCGGACACGATCAATCGTTGGGATTCCTCTCGCGTGCTAGGCGGCGCTGCCATGCCCTTGTTTGTATTGCGGATGCTGTTTCTCCTTGTTTGACGACAGTATCGCGCGGAAAAGGCGTATGGGTGCTTGCCGCTCATCCGAAACACGAACAATGCAAATGTAAAGTAAGTAATCGGCCAGCAGAATGTTCATTATACACTCAAGATGGCTGAGGTGTTCACGCCTTGGAACAGCTCGAAAGTCGCGTCAACTTCGCATACCACACCACCAGCAGAGACCTCCGGGACCTTGCACATCGATGGGGTGAGCCATGACAACCTCAATGCGCGAGACACAGAAGCATGCCTTACCGTTTCGTTGACAAAGTACGCGCTGACAAGTTTAACGATGCAGTCAGATGGATCGGCGATAGTCGTGTGCTGCCAAATCACAAGGCCCGTCAGCTGAACGCTCTAAGTCATACTGAGTCAACCACATACGCCGAATCCATTCTGCCTGACTAGGACAGCATCGTCCTTGAGCAGTGTTGTCACTTTCTCCGCATCCGCGAACGGCGTGAGTGGATCGAACTGAAATCCGACATTCAGTATCGCGCCTATATCATGCTGTGCGAGATTCATACTGTGTTTCCCAAGATCAACACCTTGTTCTGAAGACTTCTGTTGAAAGGTCCTTGGTAGCGTTCGACTGCGCGGACTGGCCAGAAGGGACAATAGTAGAACGGGAGAGGCCACACCGACGTGACTGATAATCGATGAATTGAGTATGCGTGCGTAAAGCCGTCATGGCAAATTGCTGCTTACACATCGTTGAACCGTGCCCCGACTCGTAGATGATATTCTGGAAGATCTCTTCCATGCTTGTCCCGCGCTGATCGACGCCATCGCCACAAATAATCGCTGGAGGGCCATATACTGGCGTAGTATTCGGTTCACTGGTCCTGCGCGAACTGTGATGAAACGGTGAGGGCTCGTGTTCCAACGCGCAAATATTGAGACGTACTGGATGGTCCGCCGCGCAGCCAACCTCTCCGCTTGTACCCTGGATTCGCTCGCAACAGCCTCAGCAAGTTCGGGATACGTCGTGTTCGCTAGGCTAGCCCAGAGCGAAGGCCAGGACATCGCCGAGTATATGGCCGCTAAGCCAAGGTAGTATCAAGGTGAGGGGCTATTGATGCAATTACAGTGTGTCGAGACACTCACCGCGAATGAGACCGGACTGGACCGGGACAGAGCTATTCTGAAGTGCAGCATCGTGTGCGCTCTGAAGGAGCGTCTGAATGGCGTTATTGACATCGGAGGGAGTTGCTCCCTCGGACGCAATCGCACAGCCTGTGGGCCCAGAAAGAGCACACCCCGTGACAAACCCGTCGAACACCTTGTCTGCGTCTTGCAATTGATTCCCAGTCCAGAACTATAGAGGGAGCATGTTAGAGCAAAGGACGTTTAGTGAGCACGCTATTGCTCACAAACGGCACTTCTTTCGTAGCCAGATTGATGGGATTGAGAGGGCCGTCCAAGACGACGTGTCCGACACGCTTAAAATGGGAATGCATCAACGCTGGCAATGCGTGTGATTAAGGTGCAGCTATACCTCCGGGAACACTGTTCGATTTCCAAACGTGAATAGAATTCAGGGATCACGTTGGCGAGCGACGTTCACGTACTGTTAATCAGCCAAGACCCGAGGATTGTCCCGTAAGAGAACCCGATGTAGTTGACAGGACTTCCAAGACCATCGAGAGCATCAACCAGCGCAACGACGTCGCGCGCTGTAGCCGCGGTGCCGACATATCGCAAGTACTTCCCAGTGGGATGGTCGAGGCATCGTTGCCCGAGCTCCTCGTACTTCGCCTGCATGATCGGCGCTTGAGCCAGGAGAGCGCGGATCTCCTCGGGGTCGGTGAAGTTGCCCGTCATGTCGATGCCCGTCAGCTCAATCGTTCCGTTCCAGAAACTATTGTACTCGTCCGTGTCGTCGAAACAGAATATATCACCTGGACTACACAGAGAACAGTTAGATTTGACTAACAAGACGAGCGATGACTAAGTAGCTCACATGGTGAGGGAGCCGACACCGCGCGGGTCCCAGGTAACGATGTCGTATTCGCCTCCTGTGAGGGCACGGAGCGTGTCCAGAAACTCGGAGATCTCCTCTAGTCCGGATTCTCCGGGCCCACCTGTGGCGAACGTGAGTGGTATTACAATCGTCTCACCAGGAAGTAAGGCGTACCGGGATTCACAAGCACTGAGCCACGTCGCGGGCCGGTAGCGTTGGCCTTTGCGACAGCGAGCCTGCCGTATCCGGCGGAGAGGTCGTGATAATCCAAGGGAACGTCAAAGAAGCTACAAGTTAGAGTAGGGTCCGATACGATGGCGGGATCGCATGGGCCCCATTCAAAAGTTGAATTCTGGACAATGGCTCGAGGCTGAAAATCAAACTTGTCAGTGACATTCCTCGGAAGCTCATATTGACGAGTCTCACCTCGAAGTCCTGCGGAGATACATCACGTGCAGTAGTGGCAGGATAGGATCTCGCTTCAGTGCATAGCACAGACTGTATCAATGCTAGGGATGCGACGGGAAGCGTGAGGTATCTCATGGGGATACGTTGGGTCCGTGGGATGGTCGTGGTGCACGAAGTTGAGGGTGAACTTCTTTTAAGTTCTTTATATACACCGAGTAGTGATGATATGCGGCTCGCGCAACCTAGCCTTGGCGTCGGCGTCGGCGCGCCGCCGGTCCTGGGGCGGCGATGGGTTCGTCTTGATGAGTGGGCTCTTGGAAGGCAAAACAGAGATTGTACAAGCACAATATGACAGAGATGGTCATGAATGGAGTCAAGAACCAATTGAATTGGCTGATGAATGAACACGAGCAGCTCGTCAGACTGTATGAGTAGCTCAGAAAACTCGTCTTTCGCGGCTAGGTTGGAGCGCTGTTACACCTAGACACGGTGATGGTCTTGACACAGTTGAATGTATACTCACCCACTCTATGATCCGCCAGTAGTCATTGATATTGACACCTGGCTTCTTGAGGAGTCCGATTGTCGCATCGGTGTTGGCGTACCGATGGTGCGCTGTTAGTCGCATTTGTACCGCGACCTAAAATCTGGTCAAATTTGATGGCTTTTGAATCATCTCATGAGTAATCCTCCATGCTCAGGGTCTACGTGCAATGGACGTGTTTAGAGCCACAGACAATCTGGGATTCTGGGTGCCAGCGTGTGAAAGTAGGAGGCAGCCTTAGGCGGGTGACGGATAAGTGGTCGAGGTTGCCCCCGTCGCGAGTTAGCGCTTAGCGCCGGGATGGTGCACAGCCTGGAAAGGAAGGTTCTCAACTTCACGACGCGACGGATTACGTACTCTCAGTGCGCCTCATTCTCGGCATCGGCTCGTTCTTGTGAGGTTTATGAGGGAAAGCTACCGTACAATTCTCAGTAGAGCTCCAAGTAGAAATTCAGGTGTATCGGATGTCAGCAGCAAGAAAGCAGACTTGGATTTGGGGGCAATCGGTCGGGTGGAAGCCGGACTGGGTGTAGACAGTGCCAAAGAAATTGGTATCGCGATGTCCACATTCAAAGAACAGCTTATATTCACCTACTTGGGCCGAATCCGACCCCGTGTTCATTGGTATTGCAATGCTGCGAGTATCGCCTCGGTATTGACGCCTGTGAAGACTTCGTAGTCGGCATCTACCTCGCATACCGTGCGGTTGCCTTCGGGGAGCTGTATAAACAGACATCAGGCTGAGAAGGAGAGGAGGACAGGGTAGCATAAGCGTACCGTTCCGTTTGCAAAGTACGCGGAAACGATCTCGAGGAGACACTGAGAGGGCTCGCTGGTAGTATGCTACAAAGCACATATCGCATCAGCTAGTAGAGCAGGAAATTTGTGTACATTTTCTCACCCCAAATCCGTCTAGAAGGACGAGGATGCCACTATCTCCCAAGAGTTTCGCGAGCGCGCGAGCATCTGCTAGAGGTGTTACGGGGTCGTACTGGACGAATCGAACGATAAGTCAGGCTCAGCGAACTTTATGGAGAGCACGCTTTCGCCGCACCGTGTTGCTTAGCACCAAGACCTTGTTAGCAAGCTTCCTATTGAACGGGCCTTGGTATCTCTCCACTGCGCGCACCGGCCAGAATGGACAGTAATTGAACAAGTTCGGCCAAACTGAGGTGACTGTCAAGCAGGAAAGCGCCCTCCAGCGATCTCTGTAGACGAAAAGGGGAGAGGGCCGACTCACAGAAGTGAGACCCGGTCCTGGAAGATGAGATGATGCCTTTGAAGACGTCGATCATCTTCGTCCCTCTGCGATCAACACTATCGCTACAGGCAATTGCTGGCCCTCCGTATGTTTTTGAGTCGTTCGCCTGCCTTTTGCGATGGCTGGGCCTTAAAATCAGTGACCTAGTGAGGGATATTACACTGGACGCAGACTTACCTCCTGCGCGCGGCAGCACGCGTTCCAGCGCTCCCTGAGGACTCCGCGTCGACTGCGGCGACGGCCTCCGGGTAGCTCATGTTCACGAACGTCGCCCATTCTGCAGGAAAATATACTGCTGCGAACAACTGTTCTGCTCGAGCGTGAGGTCAATAGTACCAACTCTAGGGAAATTCGCGCTCACTGCGTATATCGGCGGATGTTACGGGCACGGAGCTGTTCTTGCGTGCAGCATCGTGCGCACGCTGTAAAAGCGCCTGGACATTCGCGTTCACGTCGGCCGGGGTTTGTCCTTCGGCGGTGGCCGCACAGCCCGCAGGACCCGAGAGCGCACAGGCTGTGATGAGGGCGTCGTACACCTTGTCCGCATCCACTAGTTGCTTAGGAAAGAACTGGACATGAACGAGTCAGCGAACATATCTGGAACTGACCTCATTTCTGTACGTACAGCTGTGGTCTCTTCCGTGGCGAGGAAAGTGGGGTCCACGACGCCATCAAGGATGACACGCCCGACACGCTGGGGAAAGCTGTTGGGGTCCTTGCTAGAACTCGGCGGAACGAAAAGCGCACCTCAGGGAACACTGGTCAGAAGCGATTGTGAGCGAGATAATCGATACGAGAGGAGGAAAAGCGATGTCACCTACTGTTGACGAACCACGCGCCTAGAATGGTGCCATAAGACAATCCAGCGAAATTGATCTGAGCCGTTGGCCCATCCAATACGTCCGCCATCGCGACCATATCTCGGACGGTAGCGGCAGTACCGACGTACTCAAGATATCTACCAGACGGCTGCTGAAGGCACCGTTCGCCAAGCTCTTCGTACTTCTTCTGCATTATCGGAGCTTGAGAGAGCAATGCTTCGATATCTTGCGGATTCGTGAAGTTGCCCGTCATCTCGATGCCGGCCAGCTCGATCGTTCCGTTCCAGAATGTGTTGTATTCTTCGACACTATTGAAGCATTGGATGTCTCCCGGGCTGCAGTAGAGAAGGCGTGTCAGATAGCTTCCATCATAACACTATGTTATACGCACATCGTGAGCGGCCCCACCCCGCGAGGATCCCAGCTAACAATGTCGTAGTGACCGCCGGCGAGACTGGACGCCGTGGAGCCCAAGCTGTCAAGAGCGGCCAAACCAGATTCACCAGGCCCTCCTAGAGTGAGAGTGAACAGGGTTCGACTTTCGACTTTCATGTGATAGCTTTCTCAGTGACCGGACATACCAGGATTGATAAAGAGCGTCCCGAATCGTTCGGCTGTGGCATTCACTTTCGCAACCGCGATGCGCCCTGTCCCTGCCGACCTGTCATGGTAGTCTAGAGGGATTTCAAAGAAACTGCATGAAATTGATGGGTCTTCGACAATTGTTGGGTCGCACGGGCCCCATTGGAATGCCGGATGAGTCCCTGTGCCCTGTTAACTGTATCAGCCTATCGAAAATGCAATGCAATGCGCGTAGAAACGACAATCGCACATACCGCTAGTCGTCCATCGTCGTCACTAGCAGCATGGACAAGGCGACCCACTGCGATGGCTGTTAGTAGATATGATAGCATCGATGAGCTACCTTGGCCGAAGGTGAAGAGGTGTATGTAGACATCGCATAGGCTTCCGAGGTTTTATGGGCAGCCATATGCTGCCGCCTAGCTTCACCGCCGCAAGAGCACACGAGTCACCGCAGTACAGTTGGATGTACCGTCCGTGGGCGTTATGCCTGACACCCTGACTGCGCGATCGCAGTCGTCTACGCCACGATACTTACGCCTGGTAGACATATAAGCCATTTCGATGCCACTCGCAGTGAGCACTCGAAATGAACAATACGCTGCTTCATGCAAAGTGTTATTGCGAAGCAAAATCGGTCGGTAGACCAGTAGACCCGCAGAAGCGTCGAGGATTCAAGCTCCAAGCTTTTGAGTGTTACTAGTACTCACCAGTTCGAGTGGGATTCTGTCCGTCCATGCCAGGAAAAGCGCATCGCTGTCACATGTACACACTAATGTGTACAGCATGATGAGCGACCAGGGCCACTGTTGACAGGTAGCCCTGGTACGTGCAAGAATGGCTAATAGCGGTAGCGTAGTGTTTTAGTGACTGGTAAGTGCCGTAGTGGCCGTAGGATTGGAACATGTACGCGGCTGTCGGAGTTCCAGCGTGGGTGTGGACCCAAGGGA
Source organism: Cubamyces lactineus (assembly GCA_022376465.1). Lineage (NCBI taxonomy): Eukaryota > Fungi > Basidiomycota > Agaricomycetes > Polyporales > Polyporaceae > Cubamyces > Cubamyces lactineus. The sequence continues at coordinate 39,172 of JACDTU010000022.1, read as the reverse complement.
AAAGACTCGAAAAGGTTGGATTTATGGTTATGTTTCAATTTGTCAAGGCCTTATAGCTCAGTGGTAGAGCATACGATTGCAGATCGTGTGGTCCCGTGTTCGAACCACGGTGGGGCCTCGCCTTTTTGCGATCCCCAAATCCGACCTGTCGCGCCGACAAGGGCAACTTGAAGTAAAAACTTTACAGAACTCGCACACAATGTCCACTGCCCAGTGTGTATTGCAGCTTCGGAAGTAAGAAGTGAGTATGTCACATTTATAGTACCTGGTGAAGTCCCTGCGAAGTCCCAGACCACAACGCGTACAGTATTAGGATGGATCACGCCGGCTGTACTCGCACCATGCTTTGTATGCTTCTTCAGCATCTACGAACAGATCGTGTAACAGCTTGCGAGAGCTGCTGTCGAATCCCGGAACCTCCCACTGGTCCTTGTCGAAGCGCAGACCCTTGAACGGGACTACGAGCAGCTGCCCAACGCCCTCCACCGCTGCCAGACCGGGTTACTGTTCGGCAGGAGCTTGTCTGGCGACGGAGGCTCTAGCGAGGGTATTGTGAATACCGCCATGGCGGTGCGCATCTCGAACGAGAACTTCGTGACGTCGCGCTGCTGCAGGTGCAGCACGTCGCCGAGCAGGATCTCGGTCTGCATGTCTTCCTTGTCGAGCGCGAGCAGGTCGCTGTACGCCCACGAGAGCGCAAGGCTCGCGACGAATGCCCCTGGTCCGTACAAAATTCCCTGAGGGATAAGGAGTAACTGGACTGTGCACTGCGCGACGAGAATCGCCATGCATGCGCCGGTCAGGAAGTGCCGCATGAGCGGATCTCTGGGGAGGTCCAAGCAGAAGTGCCCCAGAGTGAGCGCGCTGACTGCGCCTTCGCCCCCGCGCGCAACGATCACCCCGTCGTGGCCTTCGAGGATGTATACCCCGTCGTCTGGAGGCGCGCCATCCCGTGGTGCCGGATGGCGGAAAACCAGGCGCCCTGATCCGAGCTGCAAGCAGGCCAGCCCGTTTGCGAGGGCTCCCAGGGCGATGCTCACGCAGCAGTTCCAGTCGGCGATGTACGCGCAGTAGACGGCGGCGACGAGGCTGCCGGCGATGGGGAGAATGGCGGAAGACCTGCTTGTTCTTGAGCATCGGCGGGCACATCTCCGGCTGTGGGTGCTCCAGCGAGAACCCCATCGTGGTGACGTCGTATTGGGAAGTCTTCCTGCGCGCGTTGGGGATGACGATGGGTTTGGATACGCGATTGCTATGGCGCACTCTGCGCGCGAGAAGGTGTGCGAGGTGGCCGCACCCTGAGATTTCAGAGCCCGCGTAGCTGGCGATGAAGCGAGGTCCGTGTTGACCCTCTAACCCGAAAATCATGGCGGGATCGCGACTCTTGGAGGAACGGGCGACGGGGAAGAGAGACGAGATGCCCTCAATGGCGACATGGCCCCCGTACTGCCTCGCTATCTCGAAGAGACCCGGCGCGTTGAACCGTCCAAGCCATCGGCGCCATTGGACGAGGTGCACGGTCGCCGCGCTTTCCGCCGCCCCCGTCTCCGCCGAAGAAGCCTGCAAATCCGGACGCGTCAAGCGTGAACATACGGCGGTGGAGCTGGCGGAGATGTGTCAGGTCTGCTGCAGAGCCGTTGGTGGGTAATGGGAGCGATGGTTCAGGGGATTACTTACGATGACATGTCCTACATATACCGAATGTCCATTCGTGAGCTACATGAGGTGCGATAAGTTCGAGGACGGGCCACTGATGATCGCTCACTGACGGTTCTCAAAAGGGCGTCTTGAGAGACAGGTCTGTCAGCCGCAGCCTGTTATCAACTCTATCAGAGACGATCCGCGGATATTGCAGTGTTCTATGTGCTGTATGGTCTTTGTCTTCGCTGCACCATGTCACCAAGGCCAACTCCTTGACCATAAGACTTGCATCTAGCTGCGCACCTAAATCAGTGCATTTCGCATCGACATAGAACGATGAAATTCATCTCTTTGGGAGCTGCTGAGCCGTACACCATTTCCTCTACGTCAGATTCTCACCAGTCAGGTCCCAAATACCCAACGTACCGGTTGAAAGGGACTCTGCGCGGCCTGGGTAGGGGGCTCCATGAAAAATCAATACCAGGGAGACGTCGAGGCCATGCATGCCAACAGGGCCTCATGTCTTCTGCACAAGTTCGAAGCACTTGAAGCACTGGTGAAGCCGCAGGGACGGCGTGGCGCAACCTCTAAGATGTGAGACGAAAGCAGTCGTCGAGCCTATTGGATCAGCACCGGCGCCATGAACGCCACAAAGAAAGGGAGTACTGCCTTTGGTGAGGCATTACGTTGCAAGTTCAAGGAGGCTATCGCACCAATGACCACAGCATTCAAGCAACTACGCCTGCGCAGCAGATGGGCACACTTGCTGGTGCAAGGCCTGGCAAACAGCCAGTATTGTACTCGGCTTCTCTCGGAAGCTGCTCGACATTCCATGCTGCGCTCGGGCGCTGCATCTGAGCGCACATCATCCCTGCAGCGATGATAATTCATAGGTCAACGTTCACGAGACCCTCGACGCTCAGTGTGATGGGTGGCGTTCACTCACCCTATCGTAGCGCATTAACGGGAACGTCTCGGTTGAGATGCGGTCTCCGGCCCGGACCTGGACGTGTTAAATGAATTCGCGTGTTCAGCTGAGCCGTGGCCTAACTCGTCGAAAGGAAAACGAGGAACAGATTGGTACGGACCGCACTGTGGTTGCGTAAGCCACTTTGGAAGGCTTCGATACAAACCAGGCGTGTCCGTCTCTCCGAGTACCACATAGTACGCAGGTCTTCTTCCTGTCTAGATGGCCATGTTTCCCTCGATCGAGCCCGCAAAAGTGTTGCAAACGGGAAGGTAGCCTCGGAAACCTAGCGAGTGTCAATGACCAGCCTTTGCCTAATACTCGGATATGCTTGATTGACAGATCGGGCGAAACGTAGCTGTGTTCCCAAGAAGCTACTGCAAGGCTGTACGTTTCGACGGATGTGAGCACATGGATGAGTTCGTGAGCCTGTGAGAAAGCTGGAGCAGGGAACCGTCACCACAAGGTGCATCGCTGTCTTCGAAATTTCTTAGAAGAGTTAAAAGCACTGAGTCGAAGGTGGCGGGCGCAGAAGGAAGAGCCCGGGTCGCAAGCGGGCGCTAATACCTATACAAGGCGACAATGGCGTTGTTCGTGAAAGGAAAACGTACTGGAGAGTTAGCCGATATCCCCTTCATCGCGCCAGGACCTGTCACCACGACGTGCAAAGGACTGAGGGGGTTGCGAACCTCGTTCGTTTCAGACGCGTATATGCGTGTCGTCAGCGGTCATCGAGGATCCAGCCACCGAAGGTCACCGACAGGCTCCAAAAGCAGAGATCGGGCAAGGAAGACTCGTTCATGACAGTCCCTCGGAAGCGCGGCGAAAGACGGACGCCGCGGAGCCTACTAGCATGCACCCCGCGAGCCACAGAACAAGTAGAGGGAAGACCCGTATACGTGCACAGGCCGTCAACACAGCTTCCTAGCGGGCAGATGCCGTGCCGCACACTCGGGAGCGAGTACCCCCGTTAGCGTCCATCGTCGCTTCCCGCTACCTAGCACTAGCATGAGCACCAGCAGCGCGATCGACAGCGCCAAAGCCTGCAGAGACGAGTGCGAGCTGCTACTTAGCCAGATGCACCATACGATCGCCCGAGAAATGTCCAACTGTCGATCGTCCTGGGTCCATCCGCGTCATATGCTCTAAATCCGCACTCGCAGCCGGGCCCGCACGGTCGCAGGGTCGCAGCCTCGCGGGCGAGGACGGACGCCACCGCCCGCCGCTGGCGTGCCTGGACAGATGGCCATGTCAGTGTCGATGTTGGATGAAACGCTGATGCTTCAGCGCGGTAGCGCTCGGCCGTTCGGGGGTGTCAATGTCATGCACGTCATGTTGGGAGACACAGCTCGACGTACGACCCACGTCACATTAGCAATAGCTTCCGTGCAGATGTCAGTACTGACTAGTGACTGATGGTATGGGCTGTGAGAGCTGTGAGGGAGGTTCCTGGCCTTCTAATTGCTGTGGATGCGAGAGGACCATGAGGGGTGTGGTTGAAGATCAGTGCGCAATCGCCGTTATGGCCCCGCGCACGATAATGTTGATGAAGCGCCAGCATCATAGGAAAGCATCGCAACTTCTCTATTCCAGGTTTGACACGACAGAGAGACACCGTCGGATATACGCCAGACAGAAGAGAGTAAGAGGAGTGCCGGATGTGAGAGATGAGGGTATTACCCTTGAAAGACCATCGTGTCGAAGTCTAGTCCAAGTCGCTGTGAAGAACGGAATGCGTACACACCCGCATGGCCCCGTCGTCCCGAGGAACCATTCGTGATACATCATAGATTGTAGAATCCGGAGCGGTGCATCGAGCGTTGGGGATAATCAGAGCGCAGGATCCCAGTGCATAGACGACCGTCAGACGGCACCAGAAGCGCAAGTAACGTCTCCACGCCTTTCCGCGCCATAGCGTCCTGGGTCCAGGAAGAAAGGGAGGGTAAGCTGCGCACGGAGAAGCCCACAGCCAGAACGCAGAACAAGCGCGAGCTGTCCCAGAGAGCACCGCGATCTTCAAAGCTGACGTCCGCCACGATGATTAGACACCGCCGGAGATAGGCGCAGATGGAAAGGCTCAGGAGGGTCGAGAGGGTCGAGAGGGTCGAGAAGGAGTCGAGAGGGTCGAGAAGGAGTCGTCGCATTTCGCCGGCAGCTGCCCAACTTCCAAGTCGCGCGTCGCGCGTCCAAGCTGCGAAGAGAACGTGATGCTGCAATGAATTCGGAGTAAACGTACGTACGTACACGCACCTATGGCCCGCGTGGTCCTGTCACCCGCCCAACTGCCATCTGTGATCTGGCGGCGTCGTATCTCGCCGTATACGTACTCACGGCGTACATGTGCTCCCGCGAACGCGAGCGGCGCGCCGTCGAAGCTTGAGAGTTGGAGAGTCGAAACGCAAGATGCCTGCCAGCGCGCGATTGCGGGGGTTGGGCAGATCGCTGGTGGCAGGAGTCGTACCCAAGTGCGCGGTCGCTCACTCACTGGGAGTGCTCTTGGTGCATTGTGCGGGGGAGGCGCAGGGCGCGAGCGTTCTAGAGATCCTACCTGCCTGGAATCACTCATCGTTTGTCATACTTTCCTGTTCTTTGAATGATGGAAGTGAGTGACGCAGTCGATATCGTTGATTCTGGGATGCTCACCCGTGGATGGGGAAGGATCCGAGCTGCCGGCCGAGTGCATCCCTGCGCAAGGCCATGCGTCCTCTAGAGATGGACTCCTAGGAAGGTCGGAATGTGAGATGTATCAAATTGCGGATGCGAAGGTTGGCCATGGACAGATGCTCCACGGCCGATGTTTGAGTTATTGAAGTTGTCGACGTCAAAGCTCTTCCTCAGAACCCGTCGCGACGCTTCTTGTTGCCCAACTGCTCTTGGGCCATCGTCGTGGCATCTCACCTTTGAACTTTCCACCTTTCGACCTCCCTATTCCCGCCGAAGGTCAGCGTTAGCGACACAAATCCTCGCACGAGCTAGGACGCACACACCTATGAACAACACGATGAGCAGAAGAGCCCGACATGCCCGTCGCGCCCTCCGCGGTATCTATACAGACAGAACCAAGGAATCCAATCCCTCACACTGAGACGCAGAGACGCAGACCCTGGGGCCCGCTGGTACGGTGGTAGCCCGTCAGGTTATCAGCGGAGTGCCTGGACCCGGGCCCGGGGCCTATCCGGCGCTTCGCAACCGTAGTCACGGGCGCTGCACCCTGACCGCGCACCTCGACCCTTCCCATCTCCCAAACTGCCACTCCAATTGTCGACGGAGCCCATGAAACGCGGCCGATGCCCTAACCACGCGACACGCCGTTCGCTAACGGACAGGGACCGTGGCAGGGTTCAGGAAAGAGGACGCGCGCGGTTGTGCAGCAGTACTGTGCGGGAGACCGGGACTTTGACCCATAACGGGCGTAGAAGGTTGATGGGTATCGGCGCGGAGGAGAATGATGGGATCGTCCGCTGGGGCCGGGACCGGGCTTTCACGCAGCGCAGCGCAGCGCGTACGGTGATAACCAGTTGCTTGGAGTGGTGGTATACGGCATTGTTCTGCGTAGGGGATTCAGGTCCAGGTGGTGACGTCTGAGCATCGAGGATTGAGATCTGGGTATCTTGGTTCCTGCCATGAGGGATGGACGCGATCGTATTCCAGCTGCAGGAGTTGTCGAAGGGCCGGGTATGGCAACGGCGACAACAAAAAGACGCCGCGGCACTGATACGTTCAGTATGTACTCCCAGCGACAGGGCGCGCGGCAGACCAGGGGCGATACCGTAAGATGATATTGCAGTGCTTGCGAAGCGGAGGACCCTTGTGGCTTGTGGAGGGTCAGGGTCATCGTTCGTCGCCGAACGTGAGCGTGAAAACGTGAACGTGAATGTGCGAATGTGCGCGGCAGCGCCAATGTGTTCGCGCTTGAGTATACTGATACGAGCGGCAAGCCGGAGGTATCTGTGGGTACCTTGCGGATGGCAGGCGACAGACGGGATCTGTCCAAAGTTCGCACTACGCATGGGCTCGTGAGTGACAGGTCGGTATATAGTGGGGGTAGCTGCATGCTGGAACGAGAAGCGATCCTGCAACGCGCAGGCGTGCGGGCGAGTCGCGGAGAGTTCGACGCTGGCACGGGCGGTAGGGTCGGATGGGAGGGGAATGTAAACGCCACGAACCATCGCCCGCTAGGAGGTCCCTCTGCGCACGGCACACGCAGTGTGAGCGATACGACACTGGCTCCTGCGGATCTCTTCAAACGCGATAGAAAGAGTCATGAGGCCTTGTGCCCTGCCCTGCCGTGATACAACGAGCAATGTTCGCATCTTCAGAGTGAATGTGGAGAAGCTGTCGAACGTCGGGGCGCCGCGAGCAGTTGAAGCGAGAATGAGGTCATCGTGAAGGCGGGTGGTTGCAGATGAATAGCTTCCAGAGGCTCGAGGTCAATGCAGTGGGCGAAAGAACCGAGGCGGTACAGCGCCGAGCAGCTAGGACGGCGTTGGCGTTAGCGTTGGGGAGCTTGGCGCTGGACGTCGGACGCGCGGCGTTAAGCGGATCGGGCGCAGAGGATCTGGTTTGAAGGGGATCTCGATCTGAATGATAGGGCGAGTTTGATTGGACGGGGGAGTGGCCAGGAATAGTAACCGAAATGGGTTGATTGGCCACCGACTGCCGCCACGCCTCGGCTCTTCCTCTCGTGCAAAGTCCAGAGTCGACAGTCCAGACGACGTTGTCCTTTCCGTCCTCGCTGTGTGGCTGGCAGCTGCGTTCCTGTCCTTGCTATCTGGCACATCTCTCGAGGCACCAGGGACTAGCATGTCTTCAGGACGGCCAGGAACATCATCTACGTGCTCTCTTAGCAGCCCTACTTCTACTCGCATACCAGAGTGCAATATATCTCCTACTTACTCAGAGCTCGCCATGCGCGCGAGCCGAGCCCCGAGCGTACTGCGCGGATGACAAGATTGCCCTTCACGCACGTACAGTTCTCACCCGAAAGCACGCATCGCCGATCTGCCTATCGCTGCTCGCGTTCTGGGTCCTCGGGACCACACCATGACACGACGCACGTCCCCGTGGCCGCTGCCCAGCGACGCGGACGAGCGAAGGCCCATTCAAATTGAACTCTCGCCCGCGCTCTCGCCAGCGCGGCTGCAGTCCGGCGACCGCCTTCGCGGCATCTGCGTCCACCCCCGTCCCACGTCGGACGTTCGTTGGCAATCGCAGCCCAGCTGCCTTCCATGCAAGACCGTGCCTCGCCCCGAACGCTATCCGCCCTCTGCCAATCATGCGCCATCAGTCTCCCACCGCCCATCCCACAGGCGCCGCACGGGGCTTTTGTGTTCTGCGAGAGGGGCTTTTTTGTGCGGGGCGTTATGGCAGTGAAACTGGGCGGTTGGCGCGCGCGGGACGAGAGGGTCGGTCGGTCGGGGGCGAGTGATTGGACGCGCATCGCCATCCGCTGCAATCAACCTCCGAGTACGGGGGAGGGGTGTCACTTTGCGTAGCAGCCCATCCCATCTCATTGCCTTGAGCCGTCCATCTAGTCGTTGGCTTAGCGTATAGGGTTCTACTATAGAGCCTTCCTAGCCTAAGTGGTAATAGTGGTAAGCCAGCCCTGCACTCCGGCTCTTCCCTCCCCGTAAATCCTTCCCGCCCGCCCATCCGCTGCTATATAAGTTCCCGCCTGCGGTCCCCAGCCCCGCCCCCTCATCCTAAGCCTGTCCCCTCCTCCGCCTGCTGCACGGTCCCCTCCCTCCCCGAGATCTGCGCATCCACCACTACTTTCTCACGTAGCAGACGACATGGCACCCATCTTCGGCTCGCGCTCAAAACACCTCCCGCCTGGGCCCCCCGGCCTCCCCATCCTCGGCAACCTCACACAGATCCCGAGCACGGAGCAGTGGGTGTACTTTTACAACCTCTCCAAGAAATACGGTGAGTGCGCGGTCTGTCGTTCTTTGTGCGCACTTTTTTGTTGTTGTTGGGCGCGTGGAGATCGTGCGAGTGCGGGGGAAGAGGGCGTCTGTGTGCGTCTGTGTGTCCGTGCGAAGACTCTGGCCTCGGAGTCGGAGGGCGGGGGAGGAGGAGAGAGCGCACCTAGTCCTGTGGCACTCGTAGCACTATCACTGTGGCACTGGCCAGATGATGGTGACTTGCAAGTTGCCACTTGGACGATCGCGCCGTCCGAGATCTTGCGCCAGATTCATCGCCTTCGCCCCTCCGCCCCCGCGCTCGCGTTCGCATCTACATCTACATCGCCGCGTCCTCTGCGGTGCACCAGTACTGCCTCCGCCCTCGCGCGCGCGAGTCTATCTGTGTTCTCTCCCCCATCTTTGGCGGTGCATCTCGTCTACATCGCCTTCTCATCAGCGTCGCCCGCTCATTGATTCTCTGTCGCTTTACCCCACTCTTGTGAACCCTTCCGCGCTAGGGCACCCTCGCTGACCCGTCTACTCTTTCCTTTTTTGCGACAGGCGACGTGAACACGCTCCATGTGCTGAACACGACCATCATCGTGCTCAACTCGCACGAAGCCATCGACGCGCTCTTCAACAAGCGCGTCGAGCGGTACTCGGCCAAGCCTCCGCGGCGTATGGCGAACCTGTGCGTCCCTTCCTCCCTTCTCCTCCCTTCCCTTCCCTTTCCTCCCCTTCCCTTATCCCTCGATCTCCGCCCGCGCACCGCGCACTTCGCTTACGCTTACGCTGAACGCCGATACGACAGGTCGGACCTGACGATGACGCTGCCGTTCATGGACCCGGGCGAGGACTTCTCGACCGCGCGGAAGCAGTTCCACACCGAGATCGGGCAGGCGGGCGTCCCGGCGTACAACGCCGAGTACGAGGCGTCCTCGCGCCGCTTCTTGCAGACGCTCGCCGCGGACTTGGAGTGTAGCGAGTTGACGAAGGTCATTGACGAGTGCGTGTCCGCTCTTGCGCTCCTGCAGCGTTACGGGGCTTGCGGGGCTTGTCATGGGGGTGAGAGAGAAAGGCTGACGCGGCGGTCTGGGATAGCTCGATAGGGAGGGCGTTTTTGAAGGTGTCGACGGGGTACGAGCCGACGCCGTCGGATACGATCCTCGCGCAGATGAACAACCTCGCGCACTTTGCGGCGGACGTCCTGGGCGACAAGTTCCAGAAGCTCGACGTGCTCCCCTTCCGTACGTCTCCCTCCCTCCCTCTCTCCCACCTCTCCCCCTTCCTCATCATTGTCCGCTCAACTCATATTTCCCGTTTTTCCGTTCACAACAGTATGCTCGCTCCCGACATGGGCGCCCGTCGCCGGCCCGCTCCTGAAGCTCGGCGCGAAGTGGAAGACGCAGCTGCACGCGACGGCGGACGCGACGGTGCAGCTCGCGCAGGCGGGCAAGGCCGCGGGGAACGACTCGGTCATGTTCAACCTGGGCGCGGGCGCGGCTGCGGGCGAGAAGACGATGGACGACCGCACGAAGATGGTCGCGGTGACGATGAACGCGGGGGGTATGCTTGCTGTGCGTGTCTCTTCCTTCCTTCTTTCCTTTCCGTCCCGTTCTCCTCTCTCCTCTCTCCCCCGGCTACGGTGAATTGGCGCGCTGACTAAAGGATGGTTTCGTTTAGACTGAGTCGGCGACGCTCACGTTCTTGCTCGCGATGGCGCGCTTCCCTGAGATCCAGAAGAAGGCGCAGGCGGAGGTCGACGCGCTCACGGGTGGGAAGCGTCTCCCGACGATGGCTGACCGTCCGAACCTCCCATACGTCGACGCTGTCCTCTCTGAAGTTCTTCGTTGGGTGTCGATCGCCCCCGTTAGTGAGTACCCTGTTGCTCGCTATCTTCTTCTGTTCATGTGCTGACGCGCGTTCGGGCGACAGTTGCGCGCGAGGCGACCGAGGACGACGTGTACAACGGGTACCACATCCCGAAAGGCGCGACGATCATGGCGAACAACTGGTACGTCCCCCTCCAACTCGCCTCGCTTCCGCCCAACACGCTAATCACCTCCTCTCCCCTCCTCCCCCTTCCATCCTCAAGGGCGATCTCGCGCGACGAGCGCATCTTCCCCGAACCCGAAGTCTTCCGCTCCGAACGCTTCCTCGACACGCGCACCGCCCCGCCCACGCTGCGCACGGACATCCTGCACCCGATGGCGTTCGCCTTCGGGTTCGGGCACCGCACGTGCCCGGGGCGCTACCTCGCCGACGCGCTCCTCTTCAGCCACGTCGCGCACATCCTCGCCGCGTTCGACGTCGCGCTGCCGCTCGCGGCGGAGAAGGCGAAGCGCAAGGCGGACGCGGCGATGAAGGTCGTGAGCAATGGCGCGGCGTGTAGGGTGCAGGAGGTGTATGTGAGGTTGGCGTCGCGCTCGGAGGCGGCGGCGGAGCTGGTGAAGCAGGGGGTCGGCGCCGCGGTGAAGGAGAACGGGAACGCTAACGGGGATGCTAACGGGACCGCGGAGGCGAACGCGAATGGGGGCGCGAAGCCGAATGGATCGCCGGCGGTCCCGAACGGGGTGACGAACGGCGCTGCCAACTCTGCGCACTGAACGGTTCCCTCCCGGTCTTCCCCTCCTCCCTGCGAGATGTGATATCACCAGCGGGATGATGACCACGATGCGCGCTGGCGAGGCGCATCCGGCCTTCCAACCATCCGTCCACCCTCGAGCCCTCCGATCTGCACGCCTTTGAAAACGCCTTGATCAACCTCAAACGCACTCCCCCCTCTTGATTGCACGAAGGCGACACGACTTCCTCATCCCCTGCCATCCTGATGGCCGGTGACAGGGCCCACGACTCGACGATCTTGTATTCTTGTATCTATATCATCCACCACACCATGCATGCCTTAGCCTTAGCTCTAGCCTTAGCATATACGCTACATATTCAGTATACGACCTAGTAAACGTTAGTACGACCCCGAGCCTAGCTTCGATGTTCGATGTTGACTCCTCATTACGATATATTGTCGTCCATCCATCTACGAATCGATTTGATTTTTATTCGTCATTTTGGGCTTGTGGCTGGAGTGTAATGTGTGTGGCGTGATGTGCAGTGGATGTTAGAGGGACTCGCAAGTCTGCGATAGCACCAGCTTGCATTGAGAAGTCGAGTTGACGTCCAGTGTTCAGCAACGTTTCGGGCCTGCGCTATGCTAGTGTAAGCCATGTCTCGATATGATCATGGTACCATCGCACCAGGCACCCATAAGATACCTTAGCCCCGCAAGTCTCGCAGGACCCGAGGACGTTCACACCAGTATCACAATGTTCTTACCAGCAACATCTTCGGGAGATTTGCACGCCAACTGCCAGCGCTCGGCCTGTACTCCCGAACTCAGAGTTTCGCCCTCTCTCCCTGCTTCCCTTCCCTTGCCACTATACGCGGTATCCTTCCATGCACGCCGTCTCGACACCCCCACTTCGATCTGCGGGCGAGGTGGCGTCTCATGCATGATGCATCATCCGCGTGGTCACTGCTGCGGGACGTTCGCATCTTCAACAGGGCGGCGGCACGGCGCACCTGCACCACCGAATCCCGCCAATCGCCGCACGCAAGGCTGCTAACCTGCCAATAGCAGCCAAGATGTTGCCAGAACGAGGGCGAGATACGCCTGTATGTACCACCGGCGCGTCCGACTCGGACGTAACGCGATGAGTGCGCGCCTGTGTACAACCCCATTCGTACATCCACATCGCACGCGTTCCCACACTTGCCCCCTCTGGAGCAGGCAGCACGGCGGCGCGGTAGCGGGCGTGGTCGCCGCGACTGCTTTTGTGGAGACGCTTTGTTGCTTTGCGAGGCGCTGCGCGGGCTGGGTACGGCGTCCCAGGGAGAAATATACACGTTTGTTCGGTGGGTGCAGCGAAGCGTGGGCTGGTGACAGATGTGTACGCATGGGGTATGCTGGTATACGCGGTTCGTGCGGAGCGCTGGACGTGCGCGGCTTGTCCGAGCGGTTGGAGGTGAAATTATGAAGATGGATGTGGAGGGTTGAGGTGGGATGGGGTGAACGAAGGTCAGTGATTGTCTTGGCTCGGGTTCGGAAGCGGTAGGAGGGAGGTATTCGTCTTTAGTGGGGAGGGTGAGCTCGAGTATAAGAGGGACGAGAGACGTAGTACTGGGATCCTCAGACGGGCATCTCTCTAGCCCGCATCGTCTCACAGAACTCTTCATCCACCCACTAAGCCTTCTCACTGTCTGTCGTAAGGCCGCACTAAACTTGACAAGCGAACTTAACGCGGCTGACCGCTAGCACAGTATCCGCCATGGCTCCCTTCAAGTACGAGAGGATTGACAAGGCCGAGGCCGCGCTGCTCATTGTCGACCACCAAGAGGGCCTCTACATGCTCGCGCACGACTTCTCACCCGTCCAGTTCAAGAACAACCTGCTCGCCCACGCCGCGCTCGCGAAGATCTACGACCTCCCGGTCGTCTTGACCAGCAGCAGTGAGACCGGTGCGTCCGCCTTTCGCTTAGGCCTGTGAATAAGAGCGGTTTGTGGTTGATGACGAGCGTGTCGGACAGGACCGAATGGCCCGCTCCCGAAGGAAGTCATTGATATGCACCCGAACGCGCCGCTGATCAAGCGGCAGGGCGAGGTGAACGCGTGGGACAACGCCGACTTTCGCGCCGCCGTGGAGGCGACGGGGAAGAAGCAGATCATCCTCGCCGGGATCACCACCGACGTACGTATTTTTCTCCTTATCCCGAACATCGCCATACATGCATCAAGTGACGGCGAACTCACCATGTTCTCTTACTTACATTACTGCGTGCATAATAGGTCTGCACGGCGTTCCTCGCGCTCTCGCTTGTCGAGGCGGGATATACTGTGTACGCTCACAGCGACGCGTCGGGCACGTTCGACGGGAGGACCGCCCAGGATGCGAACGACCGGATGCGTGCCGCGGGCGTGCACGTCCTATCCATGTTCGCCGTCGCGTGCGAGCTCATGCGCGACTGGCGCAGCACGCCGGGCGCGAAGGAGATGATGCCCTTCTTCGATACGTGCGTCTTTCTCTGGGAAGGCCGTCAGATGCATAGATAAGCTAACGTGCATACATACTGGATGATAGGTACCTCCCGCAGTATGGATTCTTGGCGAGGGCGCACGATGCAGCGATTGCCAACGGGACGCCTTCGGGTTTGTAGGTGTAGCCGGCTGCCAATGGTGTCGTGGACCTGTGTTAAGATTCACGAACTCGTGAGAGATCAATTGGGATTACGCTGCATTGTGTCCTGTCGCGCCAAGTAGCTCTTTCATGATCAGGAGCCATCTGTGTGCCAGTGTGAGCTTTGAAAGGAGCGGTGCAATTGTGCTGGCGGTACGGCAGGTCTGTAACTTGGAAGTTCTCAAAGTCATACTCACAACAGGATGCGGTAGGGCGGTAGGTAAGGACCCCTGACAATGGTACGGACAGCCCTATCCGATTCCGGACAAAATCAGCCCGCTGGAAGGGGCCTATGCTGTATTTTTTCCGGACAAAACCCCCCCAAATCGGTCACCAACCCTGTTCCCCAGACGGACAGATTGACCAAAATATGATGGATTCAATGAGCGCTTATGAACATGAGCGCCCAAAAGATCATGTGACTGGGCGCCTGAACAAAGCGCTTACCATTTTGGGACAAATTTGTCAGCAAAATTGGGCGCTAAGGGGCCCGGAGGGGGTCTGAAGGTGGATTTTTTCCGGACATTTCGAGGCAAAAATGGCCAGAAATCCGCGGACATTTTCACCCAAATTTCGGTCGAGGTGATATAGGTTCACCTACCATTGTCAGGGGTCCTGGTAGGTAGTGGTCGTCGCAACAAAAGGAACACGCGATCACCACCGTGAGGAACGTGCGGTAACATGGGCGCTTAGAGGGCCATCCTTCTTGTCCTTTTCAACTTTCTAAGTCCGGTTTAACTCAAGTACTCTATTGCTTCCCACCCAGTATTTGTACCCTCAGATCGCGATAGGCATGTGGATGGGGTTCTAATTGTCTTTCATTGTCCCATGCGCCGGGCTAGCGTTGCTTCTTCATGACAACTTGAATTCTTCAGGCCTGAAGATGCCGAGCGATATATGAGTGTGCATCCTTCCTCCGTGCTGTCGCGGTGATTGGACCCACCCAAAGACGTACGATGATCCGTGCTCAAAGTACTGCAGGTTCCGAAGGTGATCAAAGTAGGTCACTCACGAGCTGCAGCATGCATCTCTCGTCCTGATCTCCTCCAGTTTCTGCCCCTGCAGCCCAAGTCTGCCCTCTGGATGCCGATATCTTCCTGTTGATCTTCGACACTCTGAACGACCAAGGTGATGTCTCAGCGATGATGCATACATCTTGGTTCGTATACCGCTTGGGAGTCGGACGTCTTTTGTCTATGGGCGCACACATCACGAACGACAGCAAGCTCGTCTCCTTTTGCCACTTCGTGAGACGGAACAACCTTCACGCGTATCATCTTGCATGGCTTTGGCTCGATATCCCGCGTTTCTCCCTGTTCGGTGACTGTGACGACTCAAGCTCCGAAGACTCCGTCGGCGATGAAGACTACGACCGTCTGCATGGTATCCCCCTCCTAGTTTCGATCCTTCCAAGTCTGGTAGGCATACGGACCCTACAGATCGATTACTGCGAAGGCCTCTTGCATTGCGATGACCGACTTGTGGACGCCTTCGCTGCCCTGCCCTCTGTACGCGACCTGCGGGTCATCTCTTTCGGACTGCTCTCCTACGATCTGATCTCGAGCATCCGGTCTGATATCGTTATCCTGTACATGGAATGTTCGGGGGACGAGCACCACTTATTTCCTCCCATGCACAGGATATTTCCCGACCCTCTGGACTTGCTCAGCAGGCACAAGGACACGCTAGAAGACTTGTGGCTCTGCTACGTCGACCTCACGGCTGAAATCGTTCACCCGGGGCCATCCACGAGCATATATCCCAACGTGCGCTGCCTTACATTGGGGGCAACTCGCTTCAGAGAACTTGAGATTTTGGTGAACGCTTTCCCAAACTTGCGCATACTCGACGTTACCATGTGCGACGTCCTGGAGTTCGACATGGATTGCCCACGCGCTCGGAATCGCATGGTGCCTTGTTGGGATGCGCTGGAACACGTCTGTGGCGACGTCCACAACATTTACCGGCTCGGTCTTACCTGTCCTGTTGCACGGCTGGACATCGTGCTCGATAATCCGGCGGAGTCGCGTGAGGAGCTGTACGAGGCCCTCACAGATGTGCAGTGGTCGACTACCCTGAGGCGCATCGTCTTTCGGTTGGGCTTCTACACGTTGATCGCAGGTCACGAGTTCAGCGACGACTGTTGCATATCCGCCTCGGACATCTCGGAGCTTCTTCCGCCTCTCGCCACAGCTTCGAGTGTAACCCATCTCGGCCTGGACCTGAATGCCGACGTCGTAGTGGGAGACCCTATATACTACCAGGCACGTCTATGAGGCTGTTATTACCGGCAATGCCACTAACGGTCCTTCTTTCCTCAGAGGGCGGCCGTGAGTCTGCTCTCACGCTTAAGAGTCAAGTTCTTCAGATTTCGGATCCACGTATGCAATTTCGAAAGAGAAGACGCATACGACCACACTGTGCCACTTGGACCGGACAGAATGCGAGTTCTCCGGAAATTCAGGGCGCCATTCCTCACATTCTGGGCCTCCAGAATCGCCGACGCAGCGCCAACAGTGCAGTTCATATGCTTTGAGGTGATGCAGAGGAAGATGTATTGGCAGGTCCTGCGCCACCCAGGCGGCGGAGAGCATTCTTTGGTCGTGCTGAGCGAGGAAGCGAGCAGGGAATTGGTGGAAAACGAGCAGATGGAGTGGTACGAGGCCTTGCACCCTGTGACTCTGGCAGCGCCCCATGAGGGCGCAGTGCACGACGATGACAGCGGCAGCGACGCCATGTCTGTCACCTCCGATTCATCCCAGCAGTCGGACTCGGCGCTAGCCTGAGAGGCAGATGGAGATTGATATTCTTGAATTCAGACTCCTAGCGCGACCCTCCGTAGTGTTCATCTCACAGACTCTCAGACGCGCGAGTACCTCTCTTTGTTCAAGTAGACTGCCCGGTTTGTACGAGATAATGCAGGTCGTAAGGACGCATGGTGGTAAGTACAAGCATCCGTCAGTCGGCGCGCCAGACGGCCCAGACCCTGGACCGTGCCAAACCGTATTCACGGCGATGCCACAAAGATACTATCACTGTACCAGTTATGCAAAACCCGAGCTCTTATTCAAATATCTCGGCCGCTGATCCATGTTTGCAGCTCAAGTGTTGTACAGCAGTTCTATTTCGTATCCCGCAGATATATGCTGAAGCCGGAGGTACAAGGATGCGTAGGTCTTCCTTCAGAGAACATATGAACGTCGCTACAGAGTTGCAAAACTCTGGCTCCTACAAGCGCCGAAAGTAACAGAAAGTCACTGGCGCTAGACCGCCACATTCGTTCTCCGCCAACAATCTCCCCTACAGAGCACGGCGCTTCAGCTCGCTAAGTGTGCATATTCGTACTCCGAATCACACCATGGAGCTCTATGTCACGCCGCCCTCGTCTTGACACGATTTCGCGACCTCTACCTCACAGGAAAAACACCGGAGCATGTCTGAAATAACAGAACATGGTGTCCTGTACCATGTGCGCATTCCTGAGACTTGGCGTGGAAGTACAGCTCGTGGCGAGAGCAATCCAAGCCATCATGACCCCTCCGATGGGCTTGTGCATACTGTGAGGGCCCCGGTGCTCATCCTGCTGCTTTCAAATTACATACAGATGTTCGTATATAGCAGGGCTAACTGCTTGCCAGTTTTGAGGCGGAGAGTGTGGATGTCAGCGAATATATTTGAGTAACAGTCGGATTTTGCATCACTGTCGCTTTTGCATAACCGGTGCAGTGATAGTAAAGGGACACAACAAAAAGCAAAGGGCCCACCGTGGTTCGAACACGGGACCACACGATCTGCAATCGTATGCTCTACCACTGAGCTATAAGCCCATGTCACAGGTGTTCAAGGCATTTAAATAATGCAAGTATATCGGTGACTGACATATCTTGTCCAGGTCCAGCCTCCAAAGATAGGTCGTGTCTATGTACAAACACGCTTCCGACGCGTCGAAAACGCGTCGTAGGCACGCAGTAGCATTCAATGTTAGATTAGGTTGAGGCATTAGGGCGCCGTGTGTATGTGTAGCATGACCGGAGGGGCTCAAAGCCCGGGGGCCAAGAAAGGCGGTACGCGGCGAGCCTTCGGCATGGAGGTGTTCGTACTATGGGACGAGCGATACTGAGAGCTAGAAGGCGGGCTAATATAAGACTGCCGGGGATGTTGTCAAGGCCTGAGAACGATTGTCGGACGTGAGCTGTGTTGTAGGCAGGGATGACAGGACTCGTAGTACGGATAGATGTACTAGTCGGTTGCATAGAAGGTGGGTGTAGCAAGGTAACAAACGATTATGACGCGCGCGCAGTCCGGCGGCGGGGGCACCGCCATCTTACGTAATCATTCAGAGCGCATTGCTCGCCCTTTCTGTGTCCTTCCCCTTCTCCTCCTCCTCCGTCCTCTCTCGCTCTTCCTCTCTTCCACCATCCTCCTCCTCCTCTTCTTTACTTTACGCCGCTTGCACGACCACATCCTCCCCACACTTTCTTCCGTTCGTCCAAGCACAGCCCGCGTACCACCCCATGTCTGGTACTGCCTCAAACCCTGTGCGTACCACGCGCAGCACCTTCCTGCAATATGTGGATTCTCACTCCACAGCCGTCCACAGATTAGGAGGAAGCTTGTCATTGTCGGCGATGGTACGTTTGTGCCAGCAGTCTGCCCTCTATCCGATCTTACCTCTCTTCCGACCCAGGCGCATGCGGAAAGACGTCCTTGCTATGCTCCTTCGCGCTCGGCGAGTTCCCCAAGGAATATGTACGTTCGGCCACGTTCGCCCGTGTTTCTTGTTCTGATCTCCCTGCTCATGGCTGTAGCAACCAAGTGCGTTGACAATCGCAACCAACTAGCCTACTGCTCCTTGTCTGACGCGCCCCGCCAGCTATCTTCGAGAACTATGTCGCAGAGATTCGGTTAGACGGCAAAGCTGTCCAGCTAGCACTTTGGGATACTGCGTAAGTCCTCATCGCATCCTCGAGTCCTGCCGCCTCTCCCCTGCCACCGCGTTGTCCGGTGCAGCTCCCGTGTCTGAGGGTCCGGGTGCGTTCAGCGCGACCGGAACTGTGGTCTGCGTTCGAGCGGAGACTCGAGAGTGTTCTATAAATTCACTCTCCCCAAACCATGCCGAGGCCATCATTATTCGCTTTCGCTGCTCTTGCTCCTCGCCCTCGAATCCTGGGGGATTCACGGAGACTCTTTCAGAGCAATGCGCGTTCCCTCTCTTTTCATTGCCGTTCTTCTTCGGGCAGTTCCATGCCTTCCCAGAGGCCTGGACATCGGTGTTGGAGTCATCTTTACGTGGCTTGGGTCCAGAAAGTCGCGCGGTTGTATAATAGGTGTCAGTCCTGAAGTGGGGCTGGCCTCTCATTTGGCGACGCGTGGCTATCTCATTCCTGTCGTTGTCCCGTTGTCTAGCCATTGGCCTCGGCCTCTCGCATGGCACGGTCGTTCAATGAGCGACTCCGATGTTTCCGTGAACCGGATTCTACCCATGCTGTGCGCGCTCCGTGCATATTACCGCGGCCGGTGTACGGATGGAGAGCGCAGCTTGCGATATCACAAACGTTATCAGACAACGCGCCTGATGTCTGCCAGGTTTGCTAACGGGCTTCGTTCATCCCCACAGCGGCCAAGAGGAATATGAGCGTCTTAGGCCAATGTCGTATTCGAAGTCGCATGTCATTCTGATTGCCTTCGCTATCGATACGCCGGACTCTCTTGACAACGTTACAGTCAAGGTGCGTAAGATCGTGGTAAGTCTCTACGGTCATATGTTGAACGGTCTACAGTGGATAGAAGAAGTACGCTCGATCTGCGGACCCACGATCCCCGTAATTCTCGTCGGATGCAAGTCTGACTTGCGGCCGCCTCCCGGTACGTTTCCGGCCACATATCATGACGCGTCGCCGCAGACTGCGCATCGGATGCTGATGGGCTCGGCTTGTACAGGGTCACCAAACTTTTCGCAATTCGTATCGAGAGAGCAAGCGGAGCGCGTGGCGCAGGCGATTGGCGCGCGGGCGTACAAGGAGTGTTCGGCGTTGAAGATTGAGGGTGTCGATGATGTTTTCGAGGCGGCGACGCGTGCAAGTATGCTCATGCGTGAAGGTGTTCCTGCTCACACCGGGCACCACCAACACGGCCGACTCGGTGGGAGCATGGGCCACAGGCGGGGCAGCAGCGCCGACGACGGGTGGGAAGACAAGGGGCGGTGTTGCGTAATTTGCTAGTTGCGCGACCCACCGCGTAGCCCTGGACGAGCGCCTCCAAAGAGTGCAGGGTGACCGGAAACACTGCACCATTGAGTGGGTGCTTTTGTTGCCCTGTGAATGCGCCTGTCGCGCTAACGTGCACCTTCTGTGTGCGCCCTCTTCTCCGCATTCGCCCCTCACCTTCCGCCTCCTCCCTTCATCGTCACATAATCCTTATTGTGTCTCCCTTCCATCGCTCGCCACACACGCATGCATCTCTCCGCACTCGTTGTATTCCTCCCACGCATGCCTCATGCTACTCGCCTCTCTCTCGAATGTCACCGCTACCACGCCTTCGCATCGTCTTGCATTGTTTCCGCCATCCACGTACTACGTACCCACACACTCTCGCTGACCCAACCTCTTACGATCACTCCTGCTTCATGCGCATGTCGGACACTGGCTTGGAACGGACTTTGTTATTTTCACTCTTCTATCCTTCTGCACCCTCTCGGACTTCATCCTGTCCCTACTCCTCCCGCACCACCCCACCCGCCGCCTCCCCCTCCCCGCGCGTAGTTGTTCTCTTATCCCGCCTCACGTCGTCACACCGTTGGATATCTCCCTACGTACCTTGTGATATCCCCTCTTCTACTATCCTTCTCACATCTCCGCGCATCCCCCTCACACCTCCACCTCTCACCTTCCTCCGTTCGATCTCCACTTCATCCTCGTACGTACCGATCCATCTGTACGTTCTCGCGTCCAAATGCGCTGACCTTACCTGTCATCACGCATTCTCATCGTATTCTCGCCCATCACATTGCGATTGTGCTAGCGCTCACACGATCATCCGTTCATCGACTAAGCTCGCATGTACATGTGCTGTGTGTTTCTGTGTGATGGATCGCATTACGTCCGCCATGTATATAGCAAACGTCTACCGCGTAAGCTATGCTATCCTCATATGAGTACTTGTCGTCGGCCACCATTGAAGCGGTAAGTAACTAGGCTGGGAGACGCGCCCGGAATGGGCGCCTTACTGTTCTGAAGGTCCTTCTTTGTTCCCACCATGGCCACTAATATGTCCTCAAGTTACGATATATTTCTCGCCTCCGGTGAACGGGCTAAACTCTGACCTCCACCTTCAATCACCAAGCGCGGCGAATATCCTGAACAATGACTCTACGAGGGTTCACAAATTCGTGCAAAAAATCACTGGCTATGGTAGGTAGTATTAGAAAAGCTCGGAGATATCGAAGCACTCTTGACATTGGACGCCCACACAAGTATATGTCACTTGACATCCATACGGACATCTGGACCTTGAAACCCAAGCTTCTTCATCACAGCCGATACTATCGCGACACGTGAGAGGCGATGCGGTACAAGGTTCAGGTAGTCCTGGGTACGCTCTTGCACGCCCTAGCATGCCTTAATTCCAACCAGGATCCCTGATCTGAGGAAGTCAGAGGCAGCTCGACGTCGGACATCTGCAACCTACCCCAGCAACCCCTTGGAAGACATCGCTATTGACAGGACGTGCGATGGCCACTTTACCTGCTTGGGACATATACGCCACCACACTCACACCACTCGGGAAGGGCTACCCTTTATGGGTCCCTGATCCAGACCGCCCAGAGTGGGAGGTCGAGATCGGGGACGTGGGGTATGTCCGAGACGGGTCGTTCAAGCACCTGCTGCGAACAAGGAACACCGCGGAGGAACCCCAGCCTCATAATCAGGTCCCGGATGGCTACGTTCAATTCCACAACCCAAATGTCGTCGTGACGGGCCCGCGTGAGAGCATCACCCAGAACATGCTGCATAGCCGGTCCATCAAGCAGGTCCAGGTTTCTGGCGGAGCATCTGTGAATACGTGAGCATCGTCACTCTGGCCTTGGGTAGAGGGGTTGCTCAGACGTGTGTGCTAGCCCTATGACTCTAGCCACCCAAGGCGCGAATATCACATTCAGGTGTACGGAAGACAAGGGCGCCTTTCTACTCCTGAGCCCGCATGGAGAGGATACGTATATCGAATCGCGGCGGCATATTGTCACCCATCTCCGCCAGAACTTGCAGAAATGGGAGGCGTTGGCGAACAACACGCTCGGCCTGGATCTCAAGGCAGAGGACTTACTCTTCGTCTGCGGAGTCACGAAGACCAGCCGATGGGCCGTAGCTGCGTTCCAAGGCAGCCAGCGCGACGCGGAGGGCAGCATCTCGTGTGATCTGTCCCCGGTCGCCTCAGCCCACCTCACGATGAGCATCACCAGCGTCACGGCGCCGAATTGCTGGTACCGCAGTGGCCCACCCCAGGCCCGACGCCGTTCCGTCTCCTCCAGCCAATCCGTTCCCGCAGGGATGTTCGGCTCTGTTACGATGAGCTCCAATGAGTCGCTCGCCTCGTATGCAATTGCTCCGGATGCATCTGGTGGTGCACAGCAGGCGCAGACGCTCGTGCCGGGATTTCAGCTCCCGAGCAACCTGTCTGCTCCGCCGTCGGGAGTGGTCCCCGACAAGGCGGATCAGTGTATCTTCTTCCACTACTACAAAATGAAGCGACGCTGGTTTCCATTGCCTGGCCGGATCGTGGCGGGCGCCGGTTCACACGAGCTACCACCGAGCGAAGACGACATGGATGCGAACCCTTCAGTGCTTATCGACAATGGTGAGATACAGGTGGAATACGATGACGAGTTCGAACAGATGCCTCACTATGCGAAGGTATACTCGCCTACCTGTATTCCTTTGAAGCATACTTGCTAATTGTTATTCAATGGTAGCCTTATGATCCTGTCACCTATGTGTTGGATTATATACTACAGGTGAGAGAGGGTTCACGGGTACATTCTGGTTGATGGGCTGAGCATGGTTTTTGACAGAACTCGGAAGCGGAGGTAGCGATTGCCTCGGATCTCGACCTGTATGCTCTCTTCAAGGTAAGGTGATCCATCTTCTGCCTATTGGGGTCCAGTATCAACGATCTCGATTTCTCCCAGACTCAAGAAGAGTACCCGGAGGACGTCGCGAGTGCGTTAGCCCAACTCCAGCCTCAGATCGAGCTCGATGAAAACGGAGGTCCGTACTCAACCCCTCCATTCATCAATGCGGTGTACTAAGCGTCTTCATATAGTCGGCACGCTCTCAGTGGATATTGCAAGCAACATCGCACGAGTATCTGACGATGCGGAAACCGAGGTTATGAATGCTAAGCCAGCGTCTGACGGAGCAAATGCCGCTGGAGCAGGCAGAGAAAGTGTAGAAAACGCGGACGTTGACCGACCTAGTGTGTACTGATGTATAGTCTTGCTTGGTGTGTTCTGATGAGCTTCGGTTTTTTTTTCTCCCCTGAAGCTTGCTCTCTAGATATCGGACGAGCAGCTCCGTCGATCTCTGCGCAAACAAAGGAGCCAGCACGCCACATGCCTGGGGCAGGTTGGGCCACCCACGATGGCACCGTGACGGCGCTGGCATACTCTGCCGATGGTGAATATCTTGCCAGCGCGTCAGAGGACACCTCTATCATCATCTGGTACGCGCGCGGACTTGCTGTGAAGCGCAAGTTCTTCGCGCACGAGGACACCATCACCGCGCTCGCATTCTCTCCTGACGGGACTCGCCTTGCCTCCGCATCAGACTTCGGGCCGGTCAAAATCTGGGACGTTGAGCATCCAGAACGCGAGCTCTCACTGGATACCGAGACCTTTGTTCGCTCGCTCGCGTTCACGCCTGATGGGTCGAGGCTTCTCGGTGGCACCATCGCAGGCCAACTCGTTGCATGGAAAACCGCCGACCTCAATTGGGATGCCGTCGACATCGACAAGAAGGTCATCGCGGACTATAACGCAGTGATCAGCTTCATCACATTCTCCCCGGACGGGCGGCTCATGCTCACCGGCAGCACCGAGAACATCTGTCGGATCTGGGAAGTGGACCAGCTCGACAGTTGGTAGCCCAAGCACGTCCTGAGTGGACATAAGGGCATGATCACCTGCGCGTCCTTCTCCCCAGACGGCAAGCGAATCATCACCGCGTCAGACGACTACAGCTGTCGGATTTGGAGCACGGAGACGGGCGACGTCCTGGTCAACATCCACGAGCACACCGCGCCCGTCTGGTCTGTCTGCTTCTCCCCCGACGGCAAGCACGTCGTGTCGGGCTCGGCGGACTCGACGGTGAACGTGTGCGATTCGTGGACGGGCGAGCGCCTCGTCAAGCTTGAAGGGCACCACAGGATGGTCAATCATGTGGTGTACTCGCCCGACGGGCGGTACATCGTCTCTGCCTCGTCCGATAACACCGTCCGCTTGTGGGACGCGAAGGACGCGAAGTGGAAATATTTGAAGACGTTCAACGAGCATAGCGATAATGTCACTGCTGTGATGTTCTCACCGGATGGGTCGACGCTTGCGTCTGGATCCCATGACGGGAAGGTTTTCATTCGGATACTGGAGGCATCGTCCAGTGATGCGGGCGCGGAAGAGGCGTCGTAGTGGTACCGTTTGTCCTACGATTGTATACGAGGTATCCCGGCGGCAGGTTGTAACTAATGAAAGCGATTGGCCGACCATCGTTATGCGCGCAAGGCGTGCAGTTTCATATTTGCACGATAGATAGCACAATCTCAAGACAATGTCTACGTGCTGTTGATTGAGCCATAGTAAGAGTAAGTATATGTAGTAATAGTCGTTCAAGGGATGCCCTCCAAGCCGCTGCCTCTGTCGTTCGGCGCTAGTCCTTCGCCATGGATCAGCTCTTCGCCAACATCAGGGTCAAGCCCCTTGAGCGTAACACCAGTTGGTCCTCTCTTAACCTCCCAATACGTCGCACCATGGCCCTTGATCTTGAGAACGACATTTTTGAGCGATGACGCTGCGTCTGCGAAGTCACGGACAATGCTCTCTTGCTGCGGCTGACCGAAGGCTTCGAGGATAGTCTCCATTTCATGATTCGCCTTCGCCTTTTTCTCATTAGACGCAAGGCGCCAAGCTGAGTCATCTTCGGTATCGGCGGCGTCGTCTTCGCTATATGCATCTATTAGTTTTAGCACTTTTGCCTTGGTTGGATAAACCTCTTCAGACTCTGCACCCTCGCCGATTCGGAATACTAGAAACGTGATACCGCTCTTGCGCAGCAGTGCCAGTAGCCCCGACTGTGATCATAGCAGATCAGCGATATGCTAACTTTGAACATGCGTCCGTTGGGGGAAATGAGCGGGTAGACGTACCATGAGCTCAGCTGAGGAGCCTCGCAGAGCCTTCACTGACATATCAAGTACAAAATGGGTGATGTGAGGCGCGCTGTCATCTGGCAATAACTCCGACGTCGTGGTGACGGTAAATTGCGCGTTACATTCGTAGTATCCGACCTGGAGTACGACCTGGCTGGGATGAGATTCGGAGATGACGCTGCGAAGCCTGGTGAGACATTCTTGACGTGAGGAAACGTAATCGACCTCGAGTTTCTTCACCAGCGGGAGGGTACCCAGGGCATAGAGAGCGTCAACGGAACCACAAAGATACCGTAGAGAAGGCCAAGGGGAGTCGGTAGTACTTTGGTGATTCTCCGCCCGCACATCCTCAATTTCGTCGAGCTCGCGAGGGGCAGTCAACTCGAGATACTGAAGATTGGGGAACGCCTGGCGGATCGCAGCGGCGTCAAGTTCGTAGAAAGCACGAAGGGCCAGCGCCCGCACAAGCGAGTACTGCTGCGTAGAGGAGCCGAGTGAGCAGTACCAGCCGCTGAGCTTCTCAAGAGTCTCGCAATGTCGTTCAACCATTGGGAGCAGCTCGTCGGCAACTTCGATCTCTTCGCTGTAGCAGCGTAGGTCAAGTTCAGTCAAGGAGGACTGCGTCTTCTTCAGCATTTTGATAGTCAGGACACCGATAGAGAATATTTGAAGTCGGCGGAGTCGTTTGAGCGCTGCAACAATGTCCCGGATCCGGGCTTGGCGCTCCAGCAGCTCTTCGCAGGAGTCAATCCTGAGATCTTCGAGGTTGGTCGTATGGCGAAGTACCTTCACAAGCAGCCCGCACGTGGCTTTGGTCGGAGGCGGATGAGCGAGATATGAGGCATAATCGTCTGTGTCTTCTGCGGGGTCATAGCGGAACTCGAGACTGAGTTTGCGTAGATGAATGGCGCGAGAAGGAGGGCCCCGTAGTACGAAGCCGCAGAACGAGCGAACCTGGGCGTCAGACTCAACGGTCACTCCGCGTCCCACCAGCTCCTTTTCTCCCAGTTCAAGCAGTGTCTTGGATGTCCGCATGAGTGACGAGATGTCCGATTGTTGGGGGATGTGGTGGAGAAGCTCGCGCAGAACACCGCGCGGCAAGCGGGGACTAGGCGACTCCATGATGGCGACCGATAGGTACTATATTCCAAAGCTTCAAATGACTGCAAAGATGTTGTTCATGCATACGTTCTATGAGTCATGGATAGATCGCATGACGCACCCTGAGCTCGCGTCTGAGTCGTGGCAGCGCGACAGCCTTCAGCCGAGTCGGAGATTGGAATAAGTGAACAAGTAGTACGGTATCCTGGACCAGATTCTGAGCCAAGAATTCTGAAATTTGGGCCCTAATGTGGTTCAAATGCGGTGGTATGAACGGAGGTGACGCAACTTCGCTAGGCAGTGCCAGTGCTTCAAATTGCCAGCTGGCGGCGAAGGGTTCGCTTACGGATTGGCGCCGCCTGACCAGCGCAAGCGCGCACTCGTTAGTGGGTGAATCTACGTTCACCCAACCTGTAGTCATTTATTGTGGATTGTGGTGTAGTGTATGACATGAGCCTACATCCGGTGTAGCAACACTGGCAGGACATCCAAAGTTCAGGCTCGGAGTGAAGTCTGCTCGACTCGCCTCTGAGAGCGTGAGAGCAACGTAGTAACTGCAGTGTGACACTGCCTTCCAACCATTCTTGTCGATCGGTGTTTGCCGCTGTCACGGTGCTGTGGGCGTTTACGTGGCCGCGCTTTTGGTAGTATCAGGACAGCCTCCAACTTTCACTTGGACATGCGTGAAGCGGCTGCGCGGATGGCGCTACGATAAGTATGTCTTCGCACATCTTGCGTCGGTATGAGATCAAGTGAATGATAGATCTGCAAGCTCTCTCTGGCGAAAGGCCCCGTGAACGATCTCACATGAAGCAAGACTACACCGGTGACGTACCGCGCCTTCCTGGAGGCAACCAACACGGGTTGCACTGGTAGCAGCGGCCCCGGCGGCACCCTCTGCGTCTAGTCAGCCATGCCAAGCGTAGAGTCTGCCGATCCTCTACTTCTGCGGACTATCAAGTGCAGGCGAGAGCACAGCAAAGCTTTCCCAGTGTCGTTGTGGAACGATATGTATTGCTGCGGACCCTCAGAAATTCACAGCGCGGTCTGTACATGCCGCTTACCCTCGACGGCTATTCAAATTGCACTTGTCTGGTGCCGTCCCACGGCATCGCGAACCGTTGGCGCAGACTCGCAGGCGTCTCAATCTATTATCCCGCCGTCCATTGCCTGATCCGCGTTCAGCGACCCGTTCAGCTCCCGAGGGGTCGCCGTTCAAAACTCTGGGTAGGTACACGTACGACCCTTCCAGAATCCAGTTGTTTCGTTGACACTGGCCACCTTCTCCAAGTCATGCATACACGGATTGAAGCACTCTCCTGAATATCTCAGACGATGCACAACCTCGCCTCGTCCTCGTTGTCGTTGCCGTTTAGAGTGCGTGAGATGGATTGTGATGCTCATGGGACTATACACTTACCACCCCGTGACAGGTGCTACTACCAGTGTCCCTATTGACGATCTAGTCATTACTATCACCGCCCTCTATGCCCGCGGTATCGAAGTTGAGACTACATCCATCTCTACCTTCATGGCAGAAAGCGTTAGAAATCCCTTGGCCAAGGATCTCACGGAAATAGTCGGCTTGTGAAGACGTTGTCGGACTCGGAGCGGTACATGACAGTGGTCGCATTCCACGAGATTGTCACCACTACGCACCCCTTCGTCTAGGCCACGGCAAAATGCTGGGCTCCATATTCTGGGCCCTCGGCTCTTAGCGGTCCAGTGGATCCGGGTGGGATGGTAGCGGCTACATATAGAGAGGATCTCTTGTGGCGGAAGCGGTCCTGCGGGTTGTATCCTTCGGTACGATTTGCAAATTGTACCTCGTGTCCTCAGAGGCCGCATTTGTTGAGTTCAATCCGCCTAAGATGCGTAGAATTCGTGAGAGCGGAACGGCATGTACCCCGGAAACGCCAGGTTCGCATCCCATCGATTATATAGTTTGTAGTTTATTGAGCTGAGTTTTGAAGCAGCGCAATCCTGATGGCGACGTTCGCGACCTGCTAATAGCCGCTTGAATGTAGTTTGCAAAATACCAGTTAGCTGTGAGTTGTTGATATCAGGGCAGCAATTCTTTATGGCACATTCGGTGATGCTTGGTGGTATTCTGTCTCTCGTATTCGTACTACTTCACGGGCATACGTACATGCAAAAACCACCGGCCATAGGACGTAAGATCACGGTGGACCACACAGCCGCCGTTACCTTCGCCTTGACGGATAACTCAGCTGCGATAAGAATAGAAGAGGTCTGTCTTGGCCAAGACCCCATGTCAACGCTGCGGTTTTGCCTTCCGAGTCGCACAAGTTCATTATCCCGTTTCCCTCGTTCGCATCGGACGAACATGCCCGCGGCTGCGCACTGCCAGGACGGTGCCTACGTCCATGGGGCATGATCACTTTGAGCAAGCTTCCGTACACAATGCGGCGTTGATCATTGGGGCGAGCTGCGCAGCCCGTTAGGTGACTAATCTCGCGAATTCGCGGAACGCACCTCCCTAACGGAGGTCGGGTGTACCCCAGGGCAGTGTCGCGTCGCACTCACCACATAGACCACACATCTCGACTTATTCAAGGCGTAGCTGTCTTGCGCTTATGCTGGTCTGTAATGAGCTTGGATGTCGACAGGGCCGGTAGGAACATGAAGGCCAGAGTCTCTGAGCCTTTGTTTCGCTCAGTATATAATTACTGTAAATGTGACGGGCTGGGGAGTTCATAGTAATGCCGATTACCGTATATGTGGTTGCGCGTGCGCGTTACACCGCGAATTGACAACGATAAACCGGACGATTGGCCCTATGCTTCTGTCAGGGAAGTGCACGCGGCCTGAGATAACGGAGAGCTCCTAGTACAAAAAACCACCTACCGAGTGCCGCATTGCGGTTTACACTGACCGTTACGATGGAAAGGCAGAACTGCGCATGAGTATGAAGGATGCGATGTGCCACTCAATATGAAATTGTCTATCATGGGACCGTACGCATCAAGCATTTGGCTTATGGGTGTCTCGCCACATGCCGGATGAACGGCCAAGAATTCATTCAGTTGCGAACGGTCTTATCTCTTGCGCAGCCAGGGGACGAAGAAGAGCGGCTTCGCAGTGTCGCGCATGAGGCGTGGACGAGCCATCGCCCGTGCAGTAGTGTGCCGGCATGGCAGACTAGCACGGCGCTCCTTCGCTTGCCAGTCGCGTCGCCTAGTTGTCTCCAGGGTGGGAACCGCATGGTCCTAGACAAAGCGCGGATGGATCAGGTATAAAAAGCCTGTCAACCAGCTGTGAGGACCGCACCTCAATCCCACCTTCTTCTGCATCGTCCCCACTGCGAAAACAGCCGCTACAACTTAGTTTCACACTCGCAGACAGCATGATGCACCTTATTACCTTCGTTCTTGCCGCCTTCGCCGTTGCTCAGGGTACGCGTCGGCCACTGTGAGCTCCCTGGTATATGTTCTCATTGCTTCTGTTACAGCCGCAGCTGCCCCGGCCGAAGACGTGGTCACCACTGTGATCACCACCGATGTCGCCATCCCCACCGTCGAGACCGAGTTCTTTACCACCTTCGTCACCGAGACCATCGGCACCCACGTCACCAAGTCGGGCACGGTCGTGAGCACGATCACCGTCGTGCCGACGACGCTGGTCAGGGAGGAGTTCATCACGACGACGATCACATCCGAGGAGGTCATCACCACCGTCTTGCCCTATGCCTAAGCGTGCAAGCCACTGGGCTCCCTTCACTCGCCTCACACGCAGTTCGGAGCGCAAGAACGGCGGGAGGAGAGGAATCCGAGGTTGGAATGGAGTCGAGAAGCTGCGGTGGGGTATGCATAGAGTCGGTTGTTCCATATTACCGTTCTCCCCCGTTGGCCCCGTCACCTATCCTTTGTAATACGTATCCCGATCGTGATGAGTTGACGTTGTTCTGTTCGCTATGCGATTTTTGGGCGGATCCAATGACTTACCAGGAAGAGGTCAGTACTGCAGAAGTAAAGATTTCTGTATACCTAACATTTCGTACGCCTCGTCGCTAGTAAGAAAAGAATGCGGGCATCCGCTCTGCCGTAGTACTAAATCCGAGCACTCACGCTAACTTGCCTATTGTGATGATGCGGTCAGAAACCCTGCGGCAACGTAGGCATCCCCATACGCTGTGTATAATAATACCATATTATCAATATGACAGAGTTTGAAGGATGCTTACACTGAGGGACGTCCGATGGTGACATTGCCGTGCAGTGCAAACAATTACAGTAGTACTAGCAGGACGCGGTGAGCAGCTGAGCTTCGTATTAGCGCTCATATTGACGATGTTTGAAATATTGACACTCCGACAGTCGTGTTTGAGCTCGAAGTTCCGGAGACTAGCTTGCCACACCTTGTTCATTCCCTGACCATGCGCGTGATACAAGTGCATGGGTAATTTTGAATGCCCCTTCAACTCTCCGAACAGACAGACGTCGATGCTGAACACATATAGCGGACTGCGAGTCAGATGAGACCGGATTCAATGGGTTCAACGATCCAGCGGGATTAAACATCGCATACTCGCAATGTCATCGAGCAAGAGTAGGGACATTCCAATGTAGGCATTTACTGTCCATTATTGACATTGTATGTGCTGATACTTTGCTTTCAGGCTCGTGGAGATCGGAAGTAAGGCGTCATAGACCCAAGTTCCAGCTACTCAGTCAGCCCTATGTGACCATCGGCAGACTCTCACGCTGATATTTGTCGGCGGTGCGGCGATTACCGATAATGTTCGCATGACCCAAGTACCTACCCTCGACCAGGATGTTGCATAGGCGTCCCACTGGCCTCTGCACTCGCCCCGTAAGATCCTCACTGGTCACCCACTGCGATGCCGCCGCTTCCCCCTCCTCTCTACGAAGTGTACAGTCGCCAGCTGCTTGTCGTTCAGCGTGGATATCCGCTCTGGGATGCAGAGCCAGAAAACCATAGGTATGAAGTCGAAATCGGCACCGTCGGCCGCCTCGACTCGGGGAAGCTCTGGTTACTGTTCAACGCCATGAAGCCTGCGAACGATCCGTACCAGAAGCATGGCGTACCCCGTAATTTCGAGCCTTTTAACCCCCCGAAATCTATGGTCCAAGGACCGTGGGAGATCCAGAATAACCTCTTCTCCAGTAAGACGGTGAAACACGGCAATATCACTGCTGACTTGAACGCGGCAAGGTGCGTCCCCTAGTCGTCTTTGCATATCGCTAATGGCTCATTATACACAGTCCCGACGGTATGGTTACTGCCGGAGGAGGCTTGAAGTTCACGTCGTCGGAGAACACCGGCGCGTTCCTCCTTCACACACCTCCAGCCGTGTGTATGAAACTGGTGAGCAAGCGCGCGATCGTTCGGTACATGCGTGACAACCTCGACCATTGGTTGGAGTTCGCCAACGACGAGCATGGTATGATGCTCAACGCAGACCAATTCTACTTTGTCTATGGGACAGTCAAGACGTCCAAGTGGGCATGCGCCGCGTTCCAGGGGAACGTTAAGAGCATAGAAGGCTCGCTACAGGCGCAAGTCGTCAACTCTGGACTGAACATGTCGATCTCTCTCAGTACGGAGGATGCTACTCGCCTGGAGTACAACTTTGGCCCAACGGTATCGGACGGCGATGAGTCTCCGTTGCAGTTGACGGCAGGGTCACAGGAGGGCGGTTCTCCACGGCCGCCTCCAAGGAGAGACCAATGCATCTTCGTCAACTATTACAAGGCGAAGAAACGCCTGTTGTGGAAGCCAAAGATCATCCAAGCGGCGGCGGAACCTCAGAATCTCCCGCCTGGAGACCAGGACGACAGTGACGATGGCGTAACAGAAAGCGTCTCCTCAGGATCCGATTCAGACGTCGAAGGAGAGGCGCCAGACAGGAAGGTCAGCACTGATCAGCCATGTTTTCAGGGTTCGGCTCCATATGAACGTCTCTCCGCAGCCATACGATCCTGTCGACTTCCTCCTAGACTATATCTTGGAGGCGAGTGATGCACTCTGTTTACGCGTTTATGCGAAACTCGCTGAGGTTACTCATTCATCACGAAGAACTCATCAGCGGAAGTCGCATTTGCATCCGATACCGACTTGTACGATCTATTTCGTGTACGGTCACCGCCGTTCTCACTGTCATTGTCGCCTAACTCACGCACCATTACGCTGCAGGAAACATTACCGGAAGATGTTCGAGAAGCAATCAACGAGATGAAGCCCGTCATCGACATTGATGAGAACGGAGGTACGCCAAATCCACGCCCAATTAGCCCCTTGTGGATTGTTCGCTAACGCTTGGTTAGCCGGGACCATCGAGGTCGCAGCTTATACCAATCTACAAGTCTCGGCGGAGGCGGGATCCAGCCTGGGAAGGATGGTCTTGTTGCAGCCGGGCCAAGAACAGCCACAGGTCGTAACAAGTCAGAAGGATGCCGCGATCCTGAGCCAGCCAGCCTTGCCGCCAGTCAAACCCCCTATCCCGGGCCCGCCTAACACAGATGCAAAGGACGATGATACGGGACTGACTCCGGAAGAGGCTGAACTGCGCAGACAAGCCAAACTTCCCATACTACCGTCCCAGCCAGCAGCAGTTGGTCACCCGCGTCCCCTCACAGCTCTCATGTTTTCTCATGATAGCAAGCTTCTGGCTACCGGCGCCGATGACGGGTCTGCCGTGCTTTGGAGAGCCTCGCACCAGACCGAGATTAGGAGGTGGGATGCCCACGCCGACGTCCTCTGGTCGTTCCAATTCTCGCCCGACGACAAGCGGCTTGCGTCTGCAAGCGCAGACACCACTATCAAAATATGGGATGTCGATACCGGGGAAGAGATCGCCACGATGCAAGGCCACACGGAGACGATCCGCGCCATGGAGTGGTCGGCGGACGGCAAGCGGATCGCGTCTGCCTCCGACGATCTCAGCGTACGGATCTGGGACGGGGAGACATACGAACAGCTCTTCGAGCTGCATGGCCATGTCGCGTTGATCACCTTCGTCAAGTTCTCGCACGATGGCCGCTGGCTCGCGTCTGGAGGCGCGGACTACAACTGTCTCCTGTGGAACGTAGCGGAGGGCACGCTGCACAAGACGCTTGGAGGTCATAAGGCTCCGGTCTGGCAGTGCGACTTCGATGCGGAGGACAGGCGCATCGTCACCTGCTCTGACGACGCGAGCGCGCTCATCTGGAGCGTCAAGACAGGGGAGATCTTACTCAGGCTCCATGAACACAAGACGCAAGTGTGGTGCGTCGCATTCATGGGCGACGGCAATCGCGTCATGACGGCGTCGAGCGACACGATGGTGAAGATCTGCGACTCGTACACGGGCAAGTGCTACACCCACTTCTCCGCGGAGGATCATGTGTCGTTCTCTGTGTCGCTCTCGCCCGACGGCAAATACATCGCTGCAGCGCTCTCGGACAACTCCGTGCGCTTGTGGAATCTGAAGAAGTCAGTCTCTATGGCGAAGTTCACCGAACATGAGGACAAGGCGACGCTAGTGATGTTCAGTCCTGACGGGGAGCTCCTCGCTTCAGGTGCAGACGACGGGACTGTCCGGATCCGAGCGGCTGATGAGTGGGATCCGGACCGCGTAGAGCCTGAATACGAAGACTACGTCGCCAGCAACGACGATGATGAAGATGGGTGCGATAAGGGCGCGGAGGGCAGTAGTGACGAGGGCGACAACGACAACCGCTGGGACAAGGGCAAAGGTCGACTTGAATCCTAAGAAGGCTCGAGTTCACTGAGTCCAACGGGTACTGGAAGTGGGGTGGCTTAAGCTTCATCCAGTGCACACAGACGGTCGACGGCTTGACACTCGTTCTCATTTACTAATGTATGGGCGTAAACGGTCGGTGCAAAAATGTACCGGTATTTTAGCTGACAGTGACGAGATTCGAACTCGCGCGGGAAACCCATCACGGAGATGTCTCAATGACCTAAACGTGACGCCGTAACCACTTGGCTACACTGCCATATTAGTAAACATGGCAAAGTAAGCTATAGATCTATCTACAGATGTCCACGGTTGTACAGACAATTCACGACGCCATCACAGCTCTCCTTTTGCTTTGCACCGTCGCGGCGTCGCCGGCACCAGTCAACTGTCTGTTTCGCCCATTGTCCCTGGCTTGTCACACGTATACCTCTGGACTATCCGATACTGAACTGCTCCTCGAGGAAAGGCGCTGCGGCTGCGACACGAGCAATCCTCTCATGCATACACACTGACTTGTAAGCTTGTGACGTGCCTACACTGTGCCTCAGTTGTAACCTTGAGGGACGACGATTAGTATCTACAGTCGTGAGTTGTGGAGACTTCTCATAACATGACTCCGTTACCAACATTAAGCTGTTTATGCCCACCAGTAGTTGTGCAAGAAGGCGCATACCGCAGACAACCCATACACATCGAGAGACGCATGAATACGGAGAATGTGCTGGAGACACCCAATCTATTCTCAAGTGGTACCGCACTGTCAGTATATGAGGATGCCGGGGAGTCTCTCATAACATCCGAATTGGCGTCAATCAAGCACGGGACAGAGTCTGAGAATATGCCCGAGCATGCGACACCGGTATGTGCCACAAAATTCTATCATACTTTGGTCACTTTGTACGCATCCACATATCAAGGGAACCCCTTCGGTCATGTCTGCGGAGTTCCTACTGGCGTCTCTGCGCAATTCATGCGTCTCGTGCACTAACAAGCACGACCTGGTACACGTCGTACGCGTCCGCAAGCTTGCCCTCAACCAGAGAGACGGAATACTCAGTTGGCCAGATTCAACGAGTTGTCCTCTGCTATCAACGTTCGGAACGCGATTGAAATGCGGGCTGGTTTTTTGTACGCAAGCGTCAAGGAGGTCATGGAATACGCGCTGGGAATATGGGAATACACGGAGCTGTGGCATGGCTCATCAACATCGTACGGGTGTTTCTCGACTTTTCCAACCTACACTTGCCTATGCAAGGAGTAGGCATGGTCAGCGGCTGTATCTCGTGCATCTATGCGCGCCGAGGAACTCCAGGACCCGGGCCGGAGCTGAACGTTGATGTAGGTTGTGTCCGGGTCTCCAAGATATCCTCTCCTGCAATACCTCCACGAGGTACTCGCTAGAATTGCTGCTGAGGAGCAGTAGGTTCGTTCACAGCATGAACATGTCCCCTCCTTCCGGTCACCTGCCTCTAATGCAATCCTCTCCAGCTTCAATGTCTTATATTCTTGAGTGTGCTTATATCACCAAGGTACTCATTCAAGGAGGGGCCGCTCTTCCGCACGAACAGTGCATCTGGGTTTTGTGCATGCGAGGGCGGCATTGGTGCATACATAGGGTCATATGCACGCGTGCCAAGCCACAGCCTTCGCGTTCTCCCGACGGGCCCAACGGGCCTTCGGCCCCTTCTAACTCTTCTCCCTTACTGCGTGTTGGTCCAGCTGGCAAGAAATCAAGCTCTAGAACGGCATCTCATCCGCATCTCCTCATGGCGCTCTCCCTCATGTGTCTCGCTTCCGGGCTATACTCTCCAATGTCACGGATTCTCTCTTCCTTTATGTCGTCATGCCTCCCGCGCACCTGGCAACCTGGCACTCCGGCTGTTTCCGGTTATACTGCGTCCCGGGGCATCTTGCGGTTCCGAAAGTCGGCCTGGAAGCCCTTGCGTACACCAAGAAGGGTTCTATACGCTGCTGCGAAAGCCTCGCAACGTGTCAGCTGTTCGGCGCGACGGAGATGTGTCGGTCACGTAGGACGCGGATCAGAGGCGACCTGGTGAATTCAGCCGACGTTTTCTCCAACGTTTCTTCTGTGCGTACTTTTGGGCTGGCCTCCATGTTGGCTTCTCAGGCGGGTAATTCTAAGCGATGGGCTATAAAAATGGGCTGGGTGGGTGGGTTTTTGCTCTGTCGCTTGAATTCACCATGGGTTTCAAGTCTCTCATCGCGTCTGTGCTCTTGGTCTCTGCTGTCTCTGCCCAGCTGTCCGGACCGGTTGGCCCTACCAGTTCGCTCTCGTCTAAGCAGAGCACGATATGCAATGTGCTCGATTATGGCGGGAGCATTGGTTCGGCTGACATCGGACCTGCTATCTCTAGCGCCTTCACGGTACGCGACATATGTCATCTTGCCTGCCCGTCATGAACCCATGGTTCTGTCCATAGAATTGCGTGTTGAAGCATTCTGGCTCGACGCTGTATGTTCCTGCTGGTATGTCGATATCTTAATTTCACGGAGATGGCCCTTGACATTGTTTCATTGATCGCCAGGGAATTACAATATGAAGACTTGGGTCACTTTGAACGGCGGTACCAAATGGGCCTTCCGTCTGGACGGACTGATCACACGCGCAGGTTAGTGCTGTCTTGTGCCCACTCTACCCTCCTAGATTCATTCCTTACACTCTAATCCCTCGACCATGTCTAGCGACGACCGGCGGCAACATGATCGCGATTGAGAACGCGAACGACTTCGAATTCTACTCCGCCAACAGCGCGGGTGGGATCCAAGGTTACGGATACCAGTGCCGCAACGCCGGGTAAACCACGCGCTTAGTATCTCTCCGAGAAGTACACTGACGTACCACCTCTTCTGGGCGCAATATCCTTTCTTCTGCCTGTGTAACGCACGCGCGCATTCTAGCCCCCGCCTCATTCGCATGGTGACCTCAACGAACTGGTCTCTTCACGACCTCATCCTCGTTGACTGTATGTCCACCGCCTCGTTATCCCCGTGCTGCACGCGGCACGTTCACACCGGAGATGTCTGATGTGCACCTGAATAGCGCCGGAGTTCCACCTCGTCATTCAGCAGGGCTCCAACGGCGAAGTGTATAACATGGCTATCCGAGGTATGTACTCATGACGGGAATATCCCTCCTTATGAGGGCGCCGCATGGATAGGGCGTTCGGTATTTCCGGCGAATGCTGACAATGTGAATTGCAGGGGCGAACCTCGGCGGATCGGATGGTGTCGACGTCTGGGGCTCGAACTATTGGATTCATGATGTCGAGGTCACGAACCGGGACGAATGTGTGACTGTTAAGGTTTGCCCGTATACCCTCGTTGTTATATCCTGACTCCATTACTGACAAGGCAATAGTCCCCGTCGAACAATATCCTCGTCGAGCGCAGTGAGTGCACCCCATGTTGCAAGAGAGCGATGCATTAACGCGACCACTACTTCGCAGTTTGGTGTAACCAATCCGGAGGCAGCGCAATCGGCAGTCTGTCTGACGGAACGGCTATCCAGGACGTCGTGTATCGGTCAGTATACACCTCGTGCACCATCGTCTGACCGTGTCCTGATCGATGGCTGCACGGCCTCGACTTTTGGCTTTCAGTGATATCTATACCAATGGCGGGAACCAGGCGTTCATGATCAAGAGTAACATGGGCTCCGGTTACGTGCGCAACGTGTTGTTCCAGAACTTCATCGCGCGCGGAACGGCGTATGGCTTGAACGTCAACCAGTACTGGTCGTCTCAGTCCCCCGGCAGTGGGGCGGGCGTTCAGCTTTCCAATATCACCTTCCAGGTACGCCCGTCGCGTTTCCTCAATGCTTCGCGCTTCTCTCACACCCATGTTGAATGCCGTCCTTCTGACCAGGATTGGGACGGGAATGTCGCAAATGGGGTACAGCGTCCCCCGATCCAGTTCATCTGCGCCGACGGCGCGCCGTGCTTCGACATGACACTCTCGAACGTGAACATGTGGTCCCAGACGAACGAGGCGGTCATCAAGTGCGAGAGTGCGTACGGCACAGGCCTGTCGTGCCTCCGCAGCGGGTCCTCGCACACGAGCTACGCCATCGTCACCCAGAGCGCGACACGCCCTGCGGGATACACGACTCCGACCACGATGCCCGGTGACTTGACTGACGGGTTTGCGACGAACTCTCCCATCCCGACCCCGTGAGTGCTTTTTGGGCGTTTTGCAGACGAAGAATCTCGTCGCTGATGGACGTGTCGTGTCCCAACAGGACCATCCCGACCTCATTCTTCCCCGGGCTGCCTCAGATCAGTCCTCTCGCGAAGAACTTGTAAGCTCGCAGGGGCTCCCGCGTGACTCGCGGAGAGCGCGGAGTGATAGGCAATCAGGCAGGCATGCAGGCCGGACTTTGCGACCTTTTCCCAGGTGTGTGTTCGAATCTAACAATATCAGTATTGGCACCGCCCGTATCGTCTGTCAAAATTCCGAGTCCGGTTTTGATCGCTCGTTGTGGCCTGTGTGCGTACCCGGGCAGGCGGCATGTTCCTGGTCGTTCCATGAATGTGCACAAGCGGCGACTCCTTCAATGACACGAGTGAGGGAGACCCGGTCAGCGGCGACCCCGATGAGCCGAATCGAACACCCAGCAAGCGACCAGCCTGGATGTTCGTCATGCTGTTCTCTAGCTTCCCCGCCAGTGCGCATTTGCTGGCTTGTGCCTGATTGTTCCCCGCAACGCTAATCCGGAGATCACGAAGCCCTTTGCTGTGCGAAAAGGCACGCTGGCAGAGGCCGAAGGCGCTCTGCTACCGCTCTCCCCTTCGCGGCCACCACGTTCAGAGTTCTCCTCTTGAACCTTGCCCCGCACGATGGGAATGCAGAGCTCCCTGTGTTACTTGCAGCGGGGCTAGCCCATGTCTGACACCCGCACCGTGGAGGTTCTGTGGGCTGTCTGGACCTCGCTGACCGCGGTGGTACTACTACCAGTCTTGCAATGCAGCTTTGCCGCCGAGTGGGCACAAGATCCGTTCTATATTGAGCGTACTCGAGGGCGCCTTGTTGTCTACAAACGCGGTTGCGGCGGATACGCATCCGGGGTCTTCGTATCCGAGTCCGACCACGGGCTTACAAGCACGGGTTTCGCAGATTCTATGTGTATGCACGCTTGAATGCTTAACAAGGTCTCGTAGCGGTGCCGGTG